>CM014275.1:56389431-56424948 GCA_004135705.1 Alloteropsis semialata
GTTCTCAAATCGGACTTCCGTTCATGATGATCCGATCCGTCGGGACGAATCGGGGCTTTGGCCGATGAGTTCCTTGTTGTTTACTGATTAAAATCTACCTTGTCAATTTCAGGTCAAATTGACTGGCACGCCACGAACCTCAAGATTTTGGACCTGCACTGAAGTGAAGCAAATCTTCCAGGCCACAGTGTTAATTTCTGAAAGTCAACGCCTGACTTTTTGGACGTCAACACATTTTGGCACGCCCAGTGGGAAAGCTTCTGCGATGGCACCTGGAGACAAAGCAGCTGCGATCCCTACGATCACGATGGAGGATCTCAGTGACGAGCAGAAGAAACTCGTGGAAGCACAAATTGAAGAATTCAAGAACTTGTGCCTAGACTCATTCAGCAAAACTCGCAATGCAGTGATCAAGAAAAATCAGTTTCCTGTTCCCCAGGAAGCGTTTGATCGGATCACGGCCGAGGAGAGAAAATTCTTTCAAGATTTTGTAGACGCTGGTTTGAGTCATGCTTTGATTAATCAATCTGGAATATTGGTTAACACGGTGGTGGGATTAATTGCCCAATTGCTGGATGGAGCTATATTGAAGGATGTCCAGAATGGACCTGCTTACTTTGATACTGGAGCAGCTGCGGCAATTAAGGATCTCAAGAAGAAGATGACGCAATTCACTTCGTCTACATCACCAGAAACTCACCCTGAGTGTTATGAGAATCCCAAGATAAAAAAAGACAAACGCTAAGGCGGTAGAAGGAGGTGAAGAAAAGGAACAGGAAGAGGAATCGGAAGACAAGGAATACGGCGGAACTCAGCATATTGACCAGTTTGGCAGCCGAATTCCTGTGGTTGAGGGCAAGATGGTGTATCCTATTTTCTTCAATACTGGAAATCCACCCAAGAACAAGGGAACTGACAATCGGGAGCCGTCGATCGGACCTAATGAGACACCCGTCATAATGAATCGTGCTCCGATTAGTCAAGGAAACTACACTCAGGAGGATTGGGCAGATAAGATTGCTGACGTCATGAAGAATCAGTTTGGTCTGAAGCCCAAGGGTCAATCTTATCTGTATCGGAAGCCGTATCCGGACTGGTTTGATACATTGCCTATGCCAGCCCGATTCAGGATTCCGGATTTTTATAAATTTTCTGGACAAGGAGATGTTACCACCATTGAGCATATCAGCCGATACACAATTCAGTGTGGTGAAGTTGCATCGATTGATCCATTAAAAGTTAAGCTGTTTCCTATGTCGCTTTCTGGATCGGCCTTTTCGTGGTTTTCATCATTACCACTGAATTCTATTAGTAATTGGGCCGATTTGGAAAAACAATTTCATGCCTATTTCTTCATGGGAGTACAAGAGACCAGATTGTCTGATCTGACAGCACTCCGACAGAGAAACGGTGAATCGGTTAGTGAGTTTGTCTAAAGATTCAGAGATGTGCGCAGCCGATGTTACTCGTTGAATTTATCGGAAGGACAGTTGGTCGATTTGGCATTCTAGGGTTTGTTGCCTCAGGTCAGAGACCGATATACAAGTCAAGATTTTGAAGGCTTGGGGCACATGATTCAAAATGCTCTCTCAGCATGAAGGACGTGGTAATGACTATCGGAGAGAGAAGTTTCAGAGGAAAATTGCTAATATTGAATATGACTCCGATGGAGAGGAAGCTGAAGTCGATTTGGCTGAATGGACCAAGAACAAGAATTCCGTCGCCTGTCCAAGCGTAAAGGTCGAGCCAGAAAGGTACAGTTTCGATATTACAAAAGCCGATAAAATATTTGATTTATTGCTAGCAGAGAAACAAATCAGGCTATCTCCAAATCATACGATTCCTTCTGCCGAAGAATTAAAGAAAAAGAAATATTGCAAATGGCATAATTCAGTTTCTCATCATACCAATGATTGCAAAGTATTCCGCAATGAGATTCAATCAGCAATTGAGAGAGGGATCATTAAAGTTGAAACTAGCAAGAAATCGATGAAGCTTGATGGCCACCCATTTCCTCAGAATATGGTTGAAATCGAAGCACCTGACAGAAAGATGAAAGCCAAAGTCCTCACGTCGGAGAATGCAAGAAATCGGGAGCTGTTGACCCAGATTGCCAAGTAACGGCCGATGACGTGCAAAATCGGAGTCATCAGCACTATCGGGATGATCACCGACGCGGCGAAAAACCTAGGGTTACATCGGGGCAGCTCATCGATAAATATATGCGCCAACAGGAAAGGGATCGGAGTCCTCCAGCAAAAAGATTTGATAATGAAGATCATTGGGGATGTCCGTTCTTCAGGTTCTGTTGGAATGAAAAGTTAAGGCTTCCATCAATCTATGATTGTCCAGAGTGCAGCGATCAATATGAAAGCTATAGAGATTCAAAAAGGAAGCATCAATCTGTGCATGACCGATTAGACTTTGGACGTCAATGCAGCTGGCATGATGAGGTGGCTTATCAGCAAGAACGCGAAGATTGGCGTGAATACCATAATCGGCGTGAGCATGAAAATCGGTGCTATGACCGATGGGACAATGATCGCCGAAAGTATGATGATCGCCTAAATTATAAAGCAGACCGTCTTTCTGTGTATGATCGTCTGGTGTATAGGAAAAAGGAAGTTATTCAAGAGCCAGAAGACGCACAGGAATCGGAGAAGGAGGTCAAATTGGACCTATGCCCAGGAGTCAATCCGCAATGGTGTCCTGATGGTTTGACCAAGACTCAGAAGAGAAGGGTTCAGCGTCTCTGATTCAAGGAATTACTGAAGGAGAAGCGTCAAAAAGATGATAATTCCAAGGTCTGGAAAGCTAAGCCCAAACGTGATGAAGATGGGCCATCGGTGTCGGTGAACATGGTTTTTGTGCTGCCTGCTGAATACAATGCGAGTTCAACCGATGATGAGGCTAATGAAGTTGAAGAAGCTATGGCACAGTTGATTCTACAACCACAACAAGCTGTATTTGACAAGCCAGTTGATGAGAAATATCGGCACTTGAGGCCTTTGTATGTCAAAGGGTATGTTGATGGTAAGCCGATGACTAAAATGCTTGTTGATGGGGGAGCTGCTGTAAATTTGATGCCTTATACTACATATCGGAAGCTTGGAAATGGGCCTGATGATTTGATCAAGACCGATATGATGCTTAAAGATTTTGGCGGAAATCCATCGCCGGCTCGGGGGGCATTAAACGTTGAATTGACGATCGGGAACAAGACTTTGCCTACTACATTCTTCGTCATCGACAGTAAAGGGTCTTACAGTTTGCTCCTGGGTCGTGACTGGATTCATGCCAATTGCAGTGTGCCATCTACCATGCATCAGTGTCTTATTCAATGGCATGGAGATCACATTGAAACTGTCCAAGCCGATGAATCGGTCAGCGTCGCCACCGCCGATTTAACGGTCTGGGAGTTTGAAGGGATTGAATGCTTATCGGGCAGGAATTGGGAAGGCAATTTTATCCAAGTGTCCGATGATGGTCTAAAGCCGATCCTAGCAGTCGGCTCTGAGAGTTTGTATTAATGGATGATTTTATTGAAGATGAGGGTAAACTTGGTCAAGGGTTTATGTCGGCCGATGAGTTAGAGGAAATAGATATAGGTTTAGGAGATAGACCTCGGCTGACATATGTAAGTGCAAAGTTGGATCCTGAGTTTAAACAAGAATTAATAAAGTTATTAAAAGAGTATCGTGATTGTTTTGCTTGGGAATACTATGAGATGCCAGGTTTAAGCCGATCTATTGTTGAACATCGGCTTCCGATTAAGCCAGGGTATCGGCCTTTTAAACAAGCGCCGAGACGATTTAAACCCGAATTAGACCAAGAGATAAAAGCCGAAATAACTCGGTTATATGAAGCTAAATTTATTCAACCTTGCTGATATGCTGAATGGATATCTAATATCGTTCCTATTTTCAAGAAAAATGGGAAGTTGCGAGTTTGTGTCGATTTCAGGAATCTTAACAAGGCGACTCCGATGGATGGGTATCCGATGCCGATTGCCGATATGTTGGTTGATGCAGCTTCAGGACATAAGGTGATTAGTTTTATGGATGGCAATGCAGGATATAATCAAATTTTTATGGCGGAAGAGGATATTCCTAAAACTGCATTCCGATGTCCTGGTGCACTTGGATTATACGAGTGGGTCGTGATGACTTTTGGTTTAAAAAATGCTGGCGCTACATATCAAAGGGCAATGAATTATATATTTCACAAGTTGATCGGCAGGATTGTTGAAATTTATATTGATGATGTAGTAGTGAAGTCCGATGGATATAAACAGCATCTGGCCGATTTGCGAGAGACTCTTGAATGTACAAGGAAGCATGGTTTGAAGATGAATCCTAATAAGTGTGCGTTTGGAGTATCGGCCGCACAATTTTTGGGTTCCATGGTGCATGAAAAGGGAATTGAAGTCGGACAGAAAAGCATGAAGGCTATAAGAGATGCTAAGCCGCCCACCGATAAGACGAGTCTCCAGTCGTTAATCGGTAAGATTAACTTTGTCAGAAGATTTATTTCAAATTTATCTGGAAGAATTCGTCCTTTTTCCCCTGCTGAAATTAAAAGCCGATGAAGAATTCGTTTGGGGAAAGGATCAACAAAAGGCATTTGATGAAATAAAGCAATATATGATGACACCGCCAGTTTTGATTCCACCTCATAGAGATAAGCCATTCCGATTATATTTGTCGACCGATGAATTGTCGATCGGGTCTGTTCTTATACAAGAATTTGAAGGAAAAGAAAGAGTGGTTTATTATTTGAGTCGGAAGTTAGTTGATGCGGAAACAAGATATTTACCAGTTGAAAAATTATGCTTATGCCTATATTTTTCATGCACTAAGTTGAGACATTATTTATTATCTTCTGAGTGCACAATCGTTTGTAAGACCGATGTGGTTAAATATATGTTGTCCATGCCGATGTTGAAAGGAAGAATCGGAAAGTGGATATTAGCATTATCGGAGTTTGATTTAAAATACGAATCGGCTAAGGCGGTTAAAGGACAAGTAATGGCCGATTTCGTAACACAGCACATCGGGGATGAAGTTAAATTGGTCGATCCGACGCCTTGGACATTATTCTTTAATGGATCTTCGTGTGGCCAAGGATGTGGCATCGGAATCGTTATTGTTTCGCCTCGGGGGGCAAATTTTGAATTCAGTTATCCGATGGATCCAAGTTTTACCAACAATCGAGTTGAGTATGAAGCACTGCTTAAAGGATTAAAATTGTTATTGGAAATCGGAGCTGAAGCCGTTGAGATTTTTGGAGACTCCCAGTTGGTGATTTTTCAATTAATCGGTAAATATGAATGTAAGGATGATGTTTTGATTCAATATTTTGATGAATGCCGATTATTGTTGAAGGAATTTGTGATGGTTAATATTGAATATATCCCTAAGGCTCAAAATCAGGAAGCTAATAATTTGGCACAAGCTGCTTCTGGATATCGGCGTTTTCATGAGATCATGACAAATGAGCCAGAGATCGGGGATTGGAGGTATGAAATTATAAATTATCTTAAAGATCCATCACAAAAGGTTTCCAGAAAGTTAAGGTTCATGGCTGTTAAATATGTGTTACTTGATGATCAATTATATTATAAGACGATTGATGGTGTCTTGCTCCGATGTTTGAGTAAATCGGAATCCAAAGATATGATGGATGAAGTGCATGAAGAAGTTTGTGGTGCACATCAATCGGCTTATAAGATGAAGTGGATTATTCGAAAGACATGTTATTTTTGGCCAATGATTCTGGAAGATTGTTTTGAATATTATAAAGGTTGCCAAGAATACCAGAAGTTTGGAAATGTGCAAAAAGCACCTGCATCAGCCATGAATCCGATCATCAAGCCATGGCCTTTTCGAGGATGGGGAATTGATTTGATCGAACAGATTTATCCATCATCGAGCAAGGGTCATAAATTTATATTGGTGGCAACAGATTATTTCACTAAATGGGTTGAGGCGATTCCTTTGAAGGTTGCCGATTCTAAGAACATGGTGGAATTCGTTAATGAGCATATTATATATCGGTTTGGTATTCCTCAAACTATCACGACCGATCAGGGAACTATGTTTATGTCTAACGAATTCCAAGATTTTGCTGCCAGTATGGGTATTAAATTATTAAATTCTTCTCCTCATTATGCGCAAGCCAATGGTCAAGCGGAAGCATCAAATAAGAGTATTATCAAAATCATCAAGCGAAAAATTGATGAGTATCCAAGGCGATGGCATCTCATGTTGACCGAGTCGTTATGGGCATATCGGATGGCATGTCACGAGTCTACCAAACTGTCTCCATATCATTTGGTTTATGGACATGAAGCTGTTTTGCCTTGGGAGACTAAAATCAGATCGAGACAAATATCGGAACAAGGAAGCTTGACTGCCGATGAATATAAAAGTTTGATGAATTTTGAGTTGGATGATTTGGCTGAAACCCGATTGAGAGCATTGGAGAATATTGAGAATAATAAAATGCGTATTGCCAGATATTATGACAAAAAGGTTAAGCCAAAAGCATTCATCGAAGGAGAATTGGTTTGGAAGCTGATTTTGCCGATAGGGACTAAAAGTTCTAAGTTTGGAAAATGGTCGCCTAATTGGGTGGGTCCCTATCGTGTGAATCGGTGTGTTCCAGGGAATGCGTATATTTTGGAAACATTGGAAGGAGAAGAGTTTTCCAAAGCGCTTAACGGTAAATATTTGAAGAAGTATTATCCAAGTATTTGGATCGATTCTTAAAAGCCGATATTCTAAGCAATATCGTCTAAGATAGCCGATACGATACGTATCGCCTTAAGGGCAAAAATATTTACACAAAATAAATGTTCATCGACGATCGACATCGTCGGAATCACCCAGGTTCATCAATGACCACTGTCATCGGAGTGATACAGCTAAAGAGTTTAACTATTACAGGAATTTGCGGATTGCTTCGATCGCGCTCAATCGGATGCTATCGATTTTTTGAATTTCTTCTAAGTCTTCCACATCGGAGCCTGGAATGTTCTTGATGCTTTTGTGAATATGGCGAACTTCCTCGAGGCGTTTGTTCAAATTTTCTTGCGCCGATTTGATGGAAGCTGGGATTTGGTTGAGCTCGTCTTGGGTCTCCGACATTTCCTTGCGGATTTCTTCAAGCCGTTTGAGCAGTTCGGCTTCGACGCCTTTGAGATGCTTCATACGATTCTCTAGCTGTGTTGGTTTGGCCTCAAGGGTCTTGATCTGGGCTTGCATGGTTTTCAGCTCATCTTTGCCGTCATCACGCTTCTTGATCAAATCTTGTTGGGTCAGCCGCTCTGATATTCTGTGGCGAGCAGCGAAGACTTGGGGTTGATGACCCTCGATAAAGACGGCCGGGATGATAGCATTTTCCAGCTCCGATGGCAGCTGACCCTTCAGTTCCTTGTAAATTTGGCGAATCGGCTCGGTTTCTTCAACAAGGATGGCAATGCTTTTGTTCAGATGATTTAGCATTTCTTGAAGTTTTGCCTTGGCCTCATCGGGGATGGTAGAAGACGATTGCGCGGAACTGACTTCTTCCTCTCCGATGGCGGCATCCAAGTCGAACGATGTAAAGCTCATTGCCGATGGATCGTGTGCCTGAAATAGAATGTCAATAAAATGTCATTAAAAAAATTAATATTGACACAAGGAGATGAATCGGTACCAGTTTAAATTGTCCCTCCCGGACGTAATCGGGGATTACTTGAGGTTGAGCAGTGCTCGTTTCAGAGCAGCTATTTGAAGAGTCTGGACTGGTTCAATCGGAGGAGACGCTGGTGGGGTTATTATTGCTGGTTGTTCAGGAATGGCCTCCGATTGAACGTTTATAGCCGATTCTCCGATCTGCTGCTCGGGGATGGCCTCCGATTGAACGTTTGTAGCCGACTCTCCGATCTGCTGCCCGGGGATGGCCTCCGATTGAACATTTTCTTCAGTCTGTTGCTCAGGCATTACCTCCAATTGGACAGTCGTACTCGGCTCCTCGATGATAGGTTGCAGATCAGGGGTCTATGATAGGATTGGTCAGTTCAAATATTTATGTTTAAAGATAATATGAATTGGATCAAATTTACCTGATGGGCCGATTCTGCTTGTATATTTTGAATTGGAGCTGGTTGAGGATCGGGCAATTGGATATTTGTTTGCTAAAAAAAGGGAAAGAGACAGTGTTATTGCCGATTTAATTTGCGAAAGAGTATGAGTTAAGAGAAATCGGATTATTACCGATATTGCATCAAGTAGCATCCTTGCACCCTCAGCGGCCTTTTGTGCAGTCTCTTCGGCGTCTCTGGAAGTCGACTTGCCAAGGATTTTTCCGGGAGGCTGTATAAAAAGATTATTTTGATTAAGATGTGAATCGGAATCAGAAAGAAGAATCGGAAAAGAGAATCGGAAGGATAAGAAGATCGTACTACTTGGCTTTTCTTCGGTTTCTTTGGTGCAGGAACTTTGGTGGGAGCAGTCTTCCTCTTGCCCTTGCCATCCATGATGTCCTTCAAGGTTGGAGCGGTAGAGCCGATTCTTGGATTTGGGGTCTTGATAAAATATTGGATCGGCCTTCCGCTGTTGCTCACTGCTGGTGCGTTCTCTTCAACTGGCTGTTAGGAGAATGGAATTCAAATTATGAAGAGTTCATTTAGATTAAAATGGATGAAGTGGGGAGATTTCAAAGACTTACAGGATTTTCTATGGCCTCAAAATCGGAATCAATGAGTGTGCAATACGTGATGGCCGGAAGTCTGAATATGTGGAGACGCAATTCTTTCCACCAAATTCTGAAGAGCCTGGATGAGAAGCTGGTGCACAGCCATTCTGGTATTTCAAAGTTGGCTTGGGGGGCAAGAGATAAAATCCTATCCATCTCCAGGGATGATGAAACCGATTCTCTGTGCTTGATTTTATCGGAGAAGTAAAGGCCGATCGGGAGTTGACCGAAGCCCAATTGACGAGCTGCCACCGATGGATTGTAAAATTCATATGATGTGGTCTTACGGCCAAAAGCGATGTTGCTGCCTAGAATAGTTGGTGTGATGAAAGACTTGAGGATAGGCATGATCGACGCCAGCTCATTCTGAATGTTGAATAGGGGCAGTTCATAGTCACGATTGGGATCACTGTAAGCAAAGTAGCTGAAGCGCTCTGATGCGATCCCATGGTAAAAACTTTCAAAGTACGTGGCCATGTCCTTTGATTCGAGCCTTGATCCAGGGCAGACTGATGCTGCTTCTCCAAATGACATGCATCGGCGACTGGTTGCATTTTCTTCTTCTGCATAATAGTTTGGAAATTGGTGTTCTTTGAAATTATATCCAAAAGCAGATCGGAACTGTGTTTGCAACCATAGCTGAATAAACCACCAGGGGCCTCCGATATGACCAACTTCTTGGCCGTCTGACAGTCTGGCCGATACCTGGTGGAGAAGATGATAGACAGCTCCGAGAAGAAGACGGCCAAGGGGGACCGATTCGCCGCGGGATAGTGCTTCTGCAATTGCTTGCATGTTGGAGGTAGCGCCAAGAGTTGATCCACAAAACACGAATCTTTCCAACCACGTGTTGAGAAAGGCTGCATGTTCTCTATCTCCGATAGTGCCGGTTTTGCAATGATCGGCAATGTATTTCTTCCAACTCTTGGAGCCTGAGCCTACTAGTCTGTGGTTCAGTTCGTTGGACAGCTTTCTTGGGTTCATGGCGTTGATGGTGTTGAGGCCGGTCAGCATGTGAACATCCATGAGTGTAGGCGTCATCGGGCCATGACCGAATATGTAAGCATTGAGAGCATCGGACCAAAAGAGAGAGGAAGCGGCCAATAAATTCTCGTCTTTGACCATGTCAGCAAGTGAGAGTGTGAGACATTGGCCGATATCTTTCTCATCCCAAAAAGCGGACTTGGCAGTTTGCATTCTGAGAAACCAATTTCTCCATCCTGGGACACTGCCAGGCCATGATCGGAAGGAGCCAGCCCAATCGGTAACTTGTAGATCCGATCCTTTGAAGGGGAGTCTCTCCGATTCCATATTTATCAGGTCCGTCGGATCGGGATCACCCATCGGACCGAGATAGTACCCGGCTTCAACATGGGAGACAGGGATGATCAGGCTGTTCTTAAGATGCTACAATCGGAGAGATAAAATAATAAACACGAAGATGGAGGCTCATAGATAGTTCTGGAAAGGAAAATGCAGAGATTTAAATAGAGATTTTTGGGTGATTTTTTACCTCGGGAACTTGATCAGTATCCGCCTTGTCGAGAGGAGCCGCCATTGATGGAAGGAAATGGATCTACAATGAACAGTAATATAAAGAGGGGAAGACCTAAGGGATTGCAGAAGAATGCAGTAAATCCCAGATGCGTGGTATGAATCATATGCGAAAGAGTTCCTTACCTGATTCGCAGCGAAAAGTTGAGGCTTGAGGATCACAGAGGTCGCCGGATGAGAGCTTATGGAGGTGGCAATGGCGGACGAGCAAACGCAATAGCAGATGCGCTTGGGGAGACGACGCTTCGGGTCTGCATTTATAGGCTTATGGGAGAAGGAACCGCCCGAAGGCCACGGCGCCGAATCCGCACGGGATTCGAGGGTTGCAACAGTGAAGGGTGCGGGTTTCCATAAGCTGTTTGCTGCCAGGGTCATCATTGCTCAGAGAATTTTAGAACAAAATAATATTTTATCTCAAAATTGGGGGCCATGTGTTGACACCAGATTTTGACTTGGCTGGAGTTGTGCGCGACGGAGTTGACGTAGAGGCCGAGTCCGATTCTGAATCAGTCTCCGATTCCGATCGGAAGACGTCCGATAGGAGTCCTGATCGGACACGAAGGAAAAGGCCGGAGCACATACGACTTCTAAGGGGAGGCGCGTCTGGAAGCTTCTTCAGGGCCTGATTGCGTGTTAAGATTTGTAATAAATCTAGTAGTTTAAGATTAGATTGCTTTAAATAGATTAGAGATATTGTCGTAGCCGGCAAGCTTTAGCTAGATTTCCAGGGTATAAATATAAACCCTGCGCCATTGTAAAAAATGTTCACACAACCATTCAATCAAACACAACTTTCGGCCTAACATGCCACCCAAACCCTTTTCGTCGAGTTCTTCAGCAAGCAGGGCTGCATCATCTTGACCTCCGGTTTGTCTGTAAGTCCGACACCCTTATCGAGTTAATCTAAGCTTTAGATTGAGGCGTATCGCCCTTCTTCGTTTAGTTAATTCACCAATTTATCGAGTCGTTCTAGGCTTTAGATTGAGGCGTATCGCCCTTCTTCGTTTAGATCGCTCACCCTTTACCGTATCTTGCTGTTTTATCTTATCGGCTTACATCTATCAGAGAAGATCTATTCCGTTTTACCATAATTCAAGCTTCACAATAGATCTGTTCTTATTGTTTATATAGCTGATTTAGGTCTAATTTACAAGTTACAAATAGATCTGATTTAAATAAGTTGTTTGATATAAATTGATCTATCGGAATAAATAGATTAATCGGTGCCCTGCTAGCAACGCTGTCTCGAAATCGATCCGATTGTTAGTGACACGAGAATTAGTTTATTTATCGCCTTTGGAAAGATGTATATTAAAGAATAAGTTTAAATTAGATCTATCTCCGATTCGACCTTCATGGTTGATGGTTTAATCTAACGCTGTATTTTCACGATTCGGTATTTATAGCCGATGGTCTGTTTTAATATACGTTATATCTTCACAAATCGGACTCATAGCCAATGGTTTATGTTCTCAAATCGGACTTCCGTTCATGATGATCCGATCCGTCGGGACGAATCGGGGCTTTGGCCGATGAGTTCCTTGTTGGTTACTGATTAAAATCTACCTTGTCAATTTCAGGTCAAATTGACTGGCACGCCGCGAACCTCGAGATTTTGGACCTGCACTGAAGTGAAGCAAATCTTTCAGGCCACAGTGTTAATTTCTGAAAGTCAACGCCTGACTTTTTGAACGTCAACAGTACTTCATATGTTTAAGACATCATGCTAAATGTATATACCTCTACTCTCAGGTTAGCTACTTTGGTGGAGAGAATGGATCAGACACTGCCACACTAAAGGTCAGTGCTTCTGTTAGAAATGAGCGCGGTGAGCTATTGTCATATCTCGTGTCTGTTATTACCAAATAATTTATTAGGCTTCAGATTGAGGGCAGCGGGAAGACCAGATAACTCGGTTACAGCATGTTGATACTGGTGGTTATCTGCACGGCCACAAAAGGAAGTACACACGAATTGCAGGTGGGTTATCTGAATGGATAGTTTGTTTGATCAGAGCTTGCTATGTGTGAGGGGATATAAATTAATGTTTGGTAGTATCTGCTGTGTGTGCAGTTCCACAGATACTGGCGCCGTCCTCCTCCATTTGCTCAGGTCTGCCTCTCATTTCTTGCCTCTTGATTTCTCTGCAGAGGCATTGTCCTACAAAATGTTAATTTAGGAACCAATGGAGTACCGCTGTGCATTTATTCTTACCATTCATGTTCCATCTATTTTTTATGCCTGATTTTATTTGTTTTTGTAGGCTACTACAGTTGCATATTTCTTCAAGTTGACTGTACATGATTTGTGGATACTCATCCCACCTGAGTTCTATCCATCATGAGGCTTCATTCACGCACAAACAGAGGTTGAGTTTTTGCCTATTCTCTGAACTTTATGTTGCCCAACTGTTGATACTGATACTTTGGCTTGTTCACACACAAAGGCCTCCGATTGATTATACTTTTCTTTGATAGTTGCCTAGGAAATCATTTAATAAATTAGATAAGCTCTAGCCGTTTGTCAGGTGATTCATCTGTTCTTTCTTTCAATCCTCTTTGCATTCTAGGTCTTTTAGATTTGCTGCATTAATAGTTTAACATAGCATATTTTGGTATGAAAGCTGTTCAGATATCACACCTTGCAGTTCAGATGTTGTTGTGAGTGCCGGAAATATTCCAGCAAGGTGATTTGTATTTGAAAGATAGTTTGAACTACATATGAATTTTAATGGACTGACTGCATTTGAAAGATAGTTTTAACTACAATGTATGAATTTTATTGGTCATTTCATTTGCATTCTGACTGGCACCTAAAACAATCATGACAGCTTCATTTTTCTCTTCCTCAGACTATTATTTCTTATTCTAGAATTGCAGAAGTGTGGTCATTATACCATTTTTTTATTTGTGCCTCACAAATTCTACCGGCGTGTACATTGCTTTGGTTCAGTTGCGATTTAGAATGCTTATGGTTTTTACTTATATTTGAGCTTCATCATTTACTATTTATTACCAGTGCCTCTGATCATCCATCATCACCTTTTGTGTTTGCCCTCAGTTTTTAAAGAGCTTTCATTATATAGGAGCTACAAACTCATTCACTACCGGAGAAGGCGCTATCGGTCACGGTTCGTAACCCTCATAGGTACTGGTTCTGGAACCGGTACCGCGACACCGTGACTAAAGGGGGGCGGCCTTTGGTACCGGGTCCAGAACCGGTACCAAAGGACCCCCCCGCGTAGGCATGCGGGGGAGGGCCTTTGGTACCGGTTGGTGTTACCAACCGGTACCAAAGGCTGTTTTGGTTATATTTTTTTTAAATGTTTGATATTTGGGTTAGTTATATACAAATCTACGCGTCTACGTGTCTGCTCGTCATATGTCATATGTCGTACACGATCTTTCACACAATAAGATTGAAGTCGTCGCAATTGTCAATTGATTTTGACCCGACTTTGATTGCATTTTTTTCGAACATTCACATATAAACATTTGAGATCGGCCAATACAAAAGTTAGAGCATTTAAAAGTTATTTACAATTAATGAGCAGAACTGGAAGAAGGAGCAGAAAGGGAGTCCAATTGAGCGATAGCGGTTCCGTCATGGTGGTACTCTCCATGTGGACTTATAACTTGGTCCATAATGAATCCAAATAGTTGGTCCGCAATAGCTTTTGATTTTTGTTTCATTGGGAGCACTTGATGGTAAAACATCCTCTGCATTAATCACAAATGACAACATTCATTCATATAATAAATAAATTTTGCATGTAATCATTTCTAAACAAGTAACTAATAATCATTCATTCATATAATAAATAAATTTTGCATGTAATTATAAAATTTTGTAACACATTCATTTCTAAACAATAACTAATAATCATTTCAAAACAATAACTAATAATCATTTCTAAACAATAATCAATAACTAATAATCATTTCTAACCAAGTAACAAAGTTTACATGAAATAACAAAGTTTACATGAATTAACAAAGTATACATGAAATAATAAGGTATAATAAATATATTCATAATAAATATACACTAATAATCATATTTCCATATACACTAATAATCATATTTCCATATACACTAATAATCTAATGTCCATATACACTAATAATCTAATTTCCATATACACTAATAATCTTATTTCCATATACACTAATAATCTAATTTCATATACACTAATAACCTAATTTCCATATACACTAATAATCTTATTTCAATATACACTAATAATCTAATTTTCATGTACACTAATAATCTAATTTTCATATACACTAATATTTCCATACTAATAATCTAATTTCCATATACACTAATAATCTATTTTCCATATACACTAATAATCTAATTTCTATATACACTAATAATCTAATTCATACCATGAGTTCTTCTTGAGTCGCTTTTTTTGGAGAAACAAAGGTATGGATCCACTGGCAGACGTAGTATCCGCATAGATTCGTCCCTGCTTCCTGTCTGGCACACTGAAAGTGGAGAAGAATAAAGTTAGACATAACAACTATATATTAGTGTGATTTTACGAGATATGCGGGTACACCAGCCACGTACCGGAAAGTCCGTCTTCACATCCAGTTTTTGTTTGAAATTTCCTTTTTGTTTCGCACGGAAACGTGTCCATGCCATGTCAATCAAGTCTAAAACTGCTTGGTAATCCTCTTTTTCTTTCCGCAGTGAGTCCATGACAATAATTTGACCGGTGTTTATGATTATCACAAGCAGTATCCAGTGGAAGCTGTATATATATATATATAAATACATGCACAAGTATTGACAACAAAGTCTTAAAGTTATACATACATAGAGAGAAGTACTCACGTGAAATTGTATGGCAAAAGAATGTAAGTCTTGCTTCTTTGTCTCTCCAGGTACAAGTATATGTTGTCCACCGTCTCTAGTGGCTTACTGGCTACAGTTACGGCATTTACCATGCATGGATCCATGAAGCCGACATCATCATACGATTTTTCGCGGCATGTATGGATCTCCATCCTACATGACAAGAATAGATTGTTATTGTTGAAAATTATAATTAAGAAAGTAAGTATTGCGAGAATAGATCAGTGAAAGAAACTTACACAACCCAGCAGCTCATCAATGAGAGGTCTATGGCATCTTGACGGTACAACTCATACACATCCTTGAAATCCAAAATCAAGAGACTATGCCCACGGAAGTAATCACGGTCTTTTATCAAAACATTGAGCATCCGTCTACCCTTTTTGGACACCTTCATGTACCACTCATGAAATCAGAACGCTTGAGTGGTTAGGGACTTCAAAGAATCTGGGGGCACCAATGGTTTGCCATATTCAAATTCCCAAATTTTCACTGGTGTTGCCTTAGGAATTTCGCCCATGCCCGATAAAAGTTCTGCCGGTGAGAGGCCTGTTTGCGCGCACAACAACGCAAGCTGTTCTTCGTCATATTCCTGTTGCCCTTGTGTCCTCCTAGCCGAGCTCTGACCGACTTGTTTCTTCTTAGGAGTGGCCGCCTTCTTCACCGAGGATCCACTGCTGGCTTGTTGTTTCTGCTTATCATAAGACTTTGCAAGCTGGCGGTCGTAGTCAGAGGGCAAAAATCTCTTCTGATTTGCCGCGCTCATTGTTTTGAAAAATGTCTTCGCTGTCGGATCTATGGGCACCGGCTTCTCTGGCTCATCTGGTTTGAAATGCTCTTTGACCTGGGCTGCGACCACCAAAGCAGTTTCCTCGTCAGTTTGGTCGTAAGGTAACTTCTTCCTTATGGCGGCCAACTTTTCTTCTTCGGTCGTAGGCTCTTTCTCCACCGTTTGGCGCTTCTGGCGAGTAGTCCGCCGTGGGGGCGGAGCTTGGCGCTTTGGGGGATGCCGTGGTGGTGGAGGAGGAGACCTGTGTGAGCCGGCATCATCCTGACCTGGAGGTGGCAGCTCTGGGTCATTCTCGGCCCTTCTTGAAGGTGACGGTGGCTGCGGGGGATCCCTGGGTGGAGTAGCTGACGGCCCTTGACTGCCAAATTTGACGTAACGCTTCTTCCATAGAATGATACTGCCGTGGGCAGCATCCGCTAATGTCTTTTCTTCGTCGCCACCTGGGATGTCGAGCTCCAATTCATCATATCCTTCACAAATCTGCTCGACCCCCACCTTGCAGTAGCCACTTGGAATCTGTGCCCCATGAATGGTCTGCCCTTGCTCCACCGGATAAGCCATACCGTAAGCCACCTTAGTGGATAAGTTCCGGCTTGGTATATGAAGCTCACATGGCGTACGCAGAGTGATTTCGTCCACTGAATAGCGAGCACTCTCGTCCCCGGCATCGGCAGGTGGGAGCTCTGTGGAAGCAACACTGCTGCGACGTTGGGAGGGCGGGCTAACACCATCAGCTGATCCACCAGCTGGTACATGTACTATTCCCGGCACCGTCTGCCCTTGGCTCAGCAATGTCTGTAGCTGTCTAGACACCATGTCTGGGATGCCGGCCTTTGTCTCCCGAAGCTCTCTTTCTAAGTTCTCTACTCTTCTCTCTTGTGCGGCCTTAGAGCAGCTTCGACTCCTGTATGTGTCACTGTCCGCAGGGAATGCAGCCTTCCACGGGACTACGCCGACACCTCTAGCTCGTCCGGGATGTTCGGGGTTCCCCAGAGCCCTTGTTAGCTCGTCGTTTTCTCTGTCGGGAACGAATGTCCCATCGGCTGTCTCTTGAAGGACCTTAAGGATAGCAGCGGCTGCCTCTTTTACCTCATCGCTGTATATAAGCGATCCATCGGAAAGATCCAGAGTGCCACCATGAGCGTAGTACCAATGCCTTGATCGCTCGGGCCAATTCATTGTCGCCGGCGTGATTCCCCTGGCAACCAAATCTTCTTCCATCTTGTCCCAGATAGGAATTTTCTTCTTATAGCCAGTTGGTCCAAGAGAGTGGAAGTATCGTTTCTTCGCGGCATTGATCCTATTCTGTCGCGAGTTCTTTCCACCTAACTCCGACCGCCTGTACTGCACGAAGGAATCCCAATGACCCCTCAGCTTTGGGTAATCATCAAAGTTGGGTGTCAGGTTCTTCTCGGCATATTTCTTGTACATGTTTTTCTTCCATGTTTGAAATGCAGTACACATCGTCTTTAGAGTCCAAGTTTTGACTCTTGCCTCTGAACCTTGAGGCACCGCGAAATGTTCTTGCAGACTGGCCCATAGCATTTCTTTCTCTGATTGCGGCACGTATGTAGCATCATCGCAGGGTTTCCACCTCTGCAGGCTGATGGGCACGTGGTCTCTCACTAGAACACCACACTGATTGGCCATCTTTATAGCAGCTTTCTCTGGCGCAACTGGCCGACCATCTTCTGCCACATCAGTGATTACAAGTCTGCCCTCTAACTTCTTGGTCGGGCCACGTTTCGTCCTCTTCGATGATGAGGACCCAGAAGGCTGTGAGCCTGAGGGCTACACGTACGAGAAAGAAATGTATATATTAAGATTTCATGCTTGAACATATATATATTCGATATTGACAATATGTATACATATATACCTCCTCGGCCCGAACACTTCCAGCGGCAGGTTCTTCCATGCCATCACTTGACATATTCAGGTATTGGCTGCCATCGTCACCACCTGCCTCCTCGTCGACGTCGAGAAGGTTTGTGGCACGTGCACTGCCTTTTGCGATTTCTTCCATCATATACACGTTCATTTCCTCTTCTGTCATATTCATTTCGTCTTCCGTCTATCAAATATACATGAAATAACAATTATATCAAATTCGATCAAATTCTATCAAATTCTACCAAATTCGATCAAATCCTATCAAATTCTATCAAATCCTATCAAATTTGATCAAATTCTATCAAATTCTATCAAATCATATCAAATTCTATCAAATTCTATCAAATCCTATCAAATTCTATCAAATTCAACCAAATCCTATCAAATTCTACCAAATTCGATCAAATTCTACCAAATTCTACCAAATTCGATCAAATTCTATCAAATTCGATCAAATTGTATGAAATTCTATGAATTTCAATCAAATTCGATGAATTTCAATCAAATTCGATGAATTTCCATCAAATTATATCAAATTCAACCAATTACAAAGTAATTTCTAAAATTGTATGAAATTCTATGAAATTATATCTTATTCGATGAATTTCAATCAAATTTGATGAATTTCCATCAAATTATATCAAATTATATCAAATTATATCAAATTCAACCAATTACAAAGTAATTTCTAAAATTGTATGAAATTCTATCAAATTATATCAAATTATATCTTATTCGATCAAATTATATCTTATTCGATCAAATTATATCTTATTCGATCAAATTATATCTAAAGTGACAATAACTAAAAATCTTATAATTACACACACACATGAAATAATGTAAATTCTAGATTCATATTTCAATAAATTACATGAAAAATCCTATAATTAGATAAAAAACTTATAATTAGATAAAAAAATCCTATAATTTCCAATAATTACATAAAAAATCTAATAATTACATAAAATACATAATTTGGGCAGCATTTCCCCTAAAAATTGAGCATTATGAGACCACCACAAAAAAATCTAATCCAATCCACATATCATTCATGGCATATCCGAATTATTACATCCATCATCCAAGCATCATTCATCACCATGATTTCGAATTGACAGAAGAGAGTGAGACAGATTGAGCTTCGAATCACCTTGAGAGGACTACTGCAGGGAGAAGAGGTGAAGCAGGACAAGTCCGGCGAGGCAGCGTCCTGGGCGGCGCGTGGATGCGAGCTGCGGCGGCGCGGGGTGGCGGCCGGCGCTGTCAAGGTGGACGGCGGCGCGCGTATGCGGGGGCGCGTGGGAGAATGCGGCGGCGGCGCTGGAGAGCAGAGCCGCGCGTGGGCGTGGTGGAGAGGCGGCGGAGCTGTACGTGGACGTGGAGGCGGCGGCGGCCGGAGCAGGGTGAGGGGTCGGCGGCGTACGGGCACGGGAGTGGCGGGACAGGGGCGCGCGGCGTCGGGGAGGGGCCGGCGGCGTCGGGGAGGGGNGCGTCGGGCATGGAGGGCTCGGGCGCGCGGCGTCGGCGGCGTCGGGCGTCGAGGAATGGCGCGGCGGCGTCGGGCGTCCGGGAAGGGCGGCGGCGGCGGCGATTTCGCGAAATGACTAAGTGTGGAGAAAGGAACGGGCGCGCGGCATTATATAGCCCCTACATCATCGGTACCGGGTGATGTCACCACCCGGTACCAAAGGCCCTTTGGTACCGGGTGGTGACATCACCCGGTACCGATGGATCGACCCTTTGGTACCGGGTGATGTCACCACCCGGTACCAAAGGACCTTTGGTACCGGGTGGTGACATCACCCGGTACCAAAGGGTAATTTGCGCGCCAATCTGAAACCCTAAGGTACCGGGTGGTGTCCCAACCCGGTACCAAAGGGCCCCCGATTCAGTTTCCCGCCACCTCTTCTTTTTATCCTTTTATTATATACTCTTTCAATATTTGGTATTTTGTATTACATTCTTTGGTATTCTTTGGTATTATATACTCTTTCAATATTTGGTATTTTGTATTTATCTTTGGTATATTATTTTCTTTGGTATATTATTGTTTTTATTGTTCCTAAATTGTTTTTATTTATCTTTGGTATATTATTTTCTTATAATAATCTATGAATTTCCTTTGCATGAAATAACAAAATATACATCAACTAACAAGTATTAATTTCTTATAATAACTCTTTTACTATTCTAGATTCATATTAGTATTTAGTAATATATATTAACTCCTTTACTATTCTAGATTCATATTACTATTTAGTAATATATAATAACTCCTTTACATTACATACCATAAGTACAACATTATGGTTCAACATAAGTACAACATTATGCTTGAACAGCAATAATCAGGGTCCCTGCACGCCATGCTTCTTCATGAGATAGAAAGGATAGTTTATATCGATAATCTCGATGCCTAGGAACTGTCGACATAATCAAGTGCATATATGTATGCACTATCCTGTGCCTTGTAACGTGAATCCAAGACCTCTCCATAAATTGTGATCTCAGCAGCATTGGCATGACTCAAGGTTATATTAGCTTGGAAACCACCATTAACTCGATAAGCCCTCGGCGTCGTGTGTGCATACCCTAAGTTTCCAAGGACTTGATAAAGGACTGCACGTAGACCAGAACACGCATGCATGAATCCACAGTAGTAGTCCTACAATAAGATTAATAAAACATATTGTTACAGATAAAGATAGATAAATTATAATATAATTACACAACTAAAAATAAAACTAACTTACATAAATTGATTCATATGAAGGACTAATCCTTTTAGGCATCTGTGTCACGTCTGGCTCACCCGTCTCGAGAGCTTTCAACTTGAAGTAGCTGTAGTCCGGGAAAACATGGCCAGTTTGACTTTCTATTTGGGCTAATGCTTGCCTCACAGCATCACACGAGGCCACATGGTCTTGCTGCCACGCGCCAGAATGAACATGGATAATAACCATGTCACCAGGATTTGGGTCACGGGTGGCATTTTGTTGAATGCTAACAGAGATCATAACCCTACCAGTATTTTCGGTCATATTTTCTCTTAATACCAAAGGACTTGATTGACCGATGTTTGCATCTTTAGCCATGTAATTGGATTAATGATCTGCATTATTAATAATTTCTATTCTCAGTGACATAGTGATTACATTCAAATACAACTTGCAGAGGAATATCATAACCCTACCATATTGTAGCGAAGTTGCTGAGGTGTGGGAATTGGGACATGATCAACTTGTTGAGTTGTCGACCATCCAGGCTCGTGAGCCTCTCGAATCGGGATGGTAGGTGGCATATTAGTAACATAGCCACCACGTCTAGCTGCCTGACGCTGTCTCGGCATGATACTATCCAAAATAAACCGTAATATATTACAAGTCAATTTAACAAAACTAGTAAATACTTATCAAGAAGCATAATACAAAATCAAATTTGGCCAACATTACATACCATAATGCTTCAACATAATTAGAATTACATAGCATCATCATGCTTCAACATAAGTACAACATTATGCTTGAACAGCAATAAATGTTTTCTTCACAAGAGTGCCTTCGTTATGATCGTTGCGAGCGTAAGGAGCATCTTCATTGGCCAACAGGATGCTTGTGTCATCCTCCACACTGAACGGAGACACCTCGTCACACCTATTATAATCATCTTCATCGGTGACGTCCTCGACACCCACGATTTTTTTTCCGTGAGAACTATGTGCCGTTTTGGATAAAGTTCGGAGTTGTTTGTTTGCAGAGTCCCCGTCTTGGGTTTGGTAGACATGTCCTTCACATAAAACACTTGATGCACATCCTTGGCGAGCACGAATGGTTCGTCTACATACCCAATTTTGTTGAGATCCATAGTTGTCATGCCGTAGCGGTCTATAGTAACACCTCCACTTGTAAGTTTCACCCATTTGCACCGAAAAAGTGGTATTTTCAAAGGTCCATAATCTAGTTCCCAGATCTCCTCTACCTGGCCATAATATGAGTCCCTGTTCTCTTTGTTGTCATAGGCATCTATACAGACACCACTATTTTGGTTGGTGCTTTTGTCGTCTTGGGCTCTCGTGTAAAATGTATACCCATTTATGTCATAGCCTTGGAACGTCAAGATGAGGATGATGGTCCCCTTGCCAAATACGCCAGCTGTGTATGTATTGTCTCGTTACCCATGAGCTTTTGTCGCAACCAACCAGCGAAAGTTTCTATGTGATGGCGTGTAATCCACTTCTCAGACTTTCTTGGATTTTGGTAGCATATTATAGTCTTGTGCTCCTCGATGTAAGGAGCCACCATGGTTGACGACTGCAATACAGTGTAATGGGCTTTCATGAATAAATCGTAGTCGCTACACCTTGTTTGTTTCCTTCCTAACGTGCCTTTCCAAGTAGTCTCCCCTCATGGCGTGACTCAGGTAGCCCAATCGGTTTCAGTTCGGGGATATAGTCAACACAGAACTCAATGACCTCCTCTGTTCTGTATCCCTTGGCGATGCATCCTTCTGGAAGAGAACGGTTACGAACATATTTCTTTAGAATAGCCATGAGCCTCTCAAAAGGATACATATTGTGTAGGAATACAGGACCAAGAATACCAATCTCTTGACAACATGGACCAGGAGATGCGTCATAATATTAAAGAAAGACGGAGGAAATATCATCTCAAGGCTGACAAGGCTTTGGGCCACATCATCCTGCAGTTTTGCTAGATTAGTGGGATCGATTGCCTTCTGGTCGATTGCATTGAGAAAGGCGCATAGCTTCACAATAGTTGTTCGGACATTAACGGGTAGAATTCCCTCAGCGCCACCGGAAGCAATTGTGTGAGCAGCACATGGCAGTCATGGGACTTGAGGTGTACAAATTTCTTCTCTTTCATATTTATCAGACTCTTTACATTCGATGAGTAGCCGGACGGGACCTTAATACTGTTCAAGCAATCAAACATGCTGGTCTTCTCCTTGCTTAGAGTGTAGCTAGCAGGACGCAAGTTCCAACGCCCTTTCTCTCTTTTCTCAGGATGCAGGGGATCTCGTTGTTTCATACGTTTCAGGTCCTGTCGTGCTTCAAGCGTATCTTTTGACTTTCCGTAAGTACCAAGGAACCCTAGCATGTTTACGCAAAGATTTTTCGTCAGGTGCATCACATCAATTGCGTGGCGTACATCTAAGACCTCCCAATATGGTAGGTCCCAGAATATTGACTTTTTCTTCCACATGGGCGCCTTTCCATTTTTACTTGCCGCTGGCTGGCTGCCAGGTCCCTTCCTAAAGACCACCTTCACATCTTTTACCATAGCAAATACATATTTTCCATCCCGATGCCTTGGTTTGCTACGACCTTCCGCCTCAAAATGCTTTCCTTTCTTTCTCAGCGGATGTTTCTCAGAAAGGAATCGACGATGGCCCATATACACACACTTTCTACAATGTTTCAGATAAATGCAGTCGGTGTGTTCTAGGCAATGTGTGCATGCTTTGTATCCCTTATTTGACTGTCCCGACAGGTTACCAAGTGCAGGCCAATCATTGATGGTCACAAACAGTAATGCTCGTAGGTTAAATTCCTCTTGCTTGTGCTCATCCCACGCCTTTACACCATCTTTGCCCCACAACAACAAAAGTTCCTCAATCAGTGGCCTTAGATACACATCAATGTCGTTGCCAGGCTGCTTTGGCCCTTGGATTAGCACTGGCATCATAATGAACTTCCGCTTCATGCACATCCACGGAGGAAGGTTGTACATACAAAGAGTCACGGGCCAAGTGCTGTGGCTACTGCTCATATCACCGAAAGGATTCATGCCATCCGTACTCAAACCAAGTCTTATGTTCCTTGCATCTTCTGCGAAGTCTGGGAACGCTCTGTCGATTTTTCTCCATTGCGACCCATCAGCGGGGTGTCTCAACATATTGTCTTCCCTCCGATCCTCTTTGTGCCACCGCAGCAATTTAGCATGCTCTTTGTTTCTGAACAAGCGCTTCAGACGTTGTATTATAGGGAAATACCACATCACCTTGGCAGGGACTCTTTTCTTGGGGGCCTCTCCCTCAACATCACCAGGGTCGTCTCGCCTGATTTTATACCGCGAGCAATTGCAAACCGGACAGGCGTCCAAAGATTCGTACGACTTGCCCCGATAAAGGATACAATCATTGGGACATGCGTGTATCTTTTGTACTTCCAGTCCTAGAGGGCAAACGATTTTCTTGCTTCGTATGTTGTTTCGGGCAATGTGTTGCCCTCTGGAAGCATCTTCTTTATCATTTTCAATATCTCTTCCAAAACCTTTGTCAGACAAGCCATTAGTTGCCTTCCATTGCAACAGTTCCAGTGTGGTACCCAATTTTTTCTGATCCTCTTTGCAATCTGGGTACAACAATGTTTTGTGGTCCTCCAACAAACGGTTCATCTTCTCCCGCTCTTTCGCACTTTCGCAGTCTTTCTCTTCATCACGGATCATGCCACCTAAGGCGTCATCATCCTCATCCTTCTGCAACTGCTTCACCCTCGCCCATTGCTGTATCATCTGCAAAGGCACCGTATTGTGCAAAGTCCGGGATGTTGTCGTCACCTTCTTCATCACCTTCTTCAAAGAATATCCCCGCTTCGCCGTGTTTGGTCCAACAGATATAGTTAGGCATGAAACCACTCATAAGCAAGTGTGTGTGGACCACCTTCTTCGAGATGTGATAATCCTTCTTATTCTCACAGACCTTGCATGGACAGCATATAAAATTCGAGGTCGAGTTAGCCTCTGCCGCGTTGAGGAATTGATGAACGCCATTAATGAACTCAGATGAGCGTCTATCCGCGTTGTACATCCATTGCCGATTCATCTATTCACAAAATACAATGAAAAATTCATCCCCAATTTCTAAAGTTCGTAATAAACCTAAATAAGAATATCATATATAATCTCTAAAATCTTAATAACCGTAAACATCAACATCATTTGATGCCACCAAAAAGATGTATTTCTAAAGTTCGTAGTAAGCCTTAACAAGAATATCTTTTATAATCTCTAAAAATTTCGACAGCACCTCCCCTGCATCGGGAGGTTTCAAAACCTGCGACAAACCAAGGGCACGATGGCCGACAACCACATTCCAAAATCATCAACGTCTTACTTTTGCTCATCTCAAAAAAAAATTTGAAGGAGTGATTTGTCTCAGATATGTTGTCTTTCATTTGACCTTGAACTTGGAGCATAAGAAACATTACAGGTGGTAAAAACAATTGGTTCATGGTAGGCATGGAACCATGGGACACACCCAGCCCAACCATCACAACCGATTCGTTGCTTGGGCATGGATGTATCCCATGGTTTGATGACAACCATGAGAAGCATAACTATACAATACAAGCTCAAGCTCAAGGTCATCATATGTTACCCAGCTAGAAAACTAGGTAAAATTTGATATCATCATAGGCATGCCAAGAGTTGGATTGCTTTAGTTCAAGATATTGACAACCATGAGAAGTAAAATTGAATTTTAAATCTAACTAAATAAGAATATCATTTATAATCTCAAAAATCCTAATAACCCTAAATATCAACGTCATTTGAAGCCTCTAAAAAGATGTAATTCTAAATTTCGTAATAAGCCTAAATATGAATTTCATTTATAATCTCTAAAAATCCTAATAACCCTAAATATGAATATCATTTCTAATATCTAAAAATCATAATAAGCATAAATATGAAAATCATTTAAAGTTTCTACAAATAATCCAAAAATCTAAACAATGTCTAAAATTTGTGCATCATCTCCACACATGCAACAACTAACTATATATTGATTCTCTATTACAAATTTATAATAAAAATGAAGATTCAATCTAAAATCTCTTATTTCAATCCATTCCACAAAACACAAATTACTCAAAACATAGAGCATGAAATGGACCATACTAAACGTCAAAAGAGAGAGGATGAAGTTGCTAACCTTCTAGCGGACTTGGTTTGCAAAATCTCCAAAAGTTATGGAAAAATCGGGCATGAGCTCCCCCAACCCGAGCTCAATGGAGGATGAAGAAATGAGCCATGGCTTGGGCTGGGGGAGGAAGAAGGGGCCTTATACGCAGAGCCCCTTTGGTACCGGGTGGTGGCACCACCCGGTACCAAAGGGGCTCACATTGGTACCGGTTGGTGTCACCAACCGGTACCAAAGGCCCCGAGGCTCATTGGTACCGGGTGGTGACACCAACCGGTACCAATGTGGCCATATAGGTACCGGGTGGTGCCACCACCCGGTACCAATGAGCTCGCAGAATTATTGGCCGTTGGACCCGGTACCAATGCTTCCATTGGTATCGGGTCCTTTCCATCCGTGACCGATTACGGTGGATGGATGGCGGATTCTCTGGTAGTGTAGGGCATCAAATACATGATTTTGTCGCACTGTTAAGTTCATCAGCAGCAATGAGCCCTACTGGGACAGTAGGAAATTCGGAAGAAATTCCTCCATTGTCACATCGATATTAATGACATAAATCATGGAGAAAATTGCCAGGTTTGTCACGATCCATTGGATTGTGAAATGGCCTCTTGAAATTACTTGACAATATTTTCATACATCATTGTCAAATGATTGTGATACCACAATATAGAACCTTTTCAGAACCATCAAGGGACAGCTCTCTACATATTAAAATCAATGGACAAATACAGTACT
Organism: Alloteropsis semialata; assembly: GCA_004135705.1. Lineage (NCBI taxonomy): Eukaryota > Viridiplantae > Streptophyta > Magnoliopsida > Poales > Poaceae > Alloteropsis > Alloteropsis semialata. Next base: position 56,415,959 of record CM014275.1, read on the forward strand.
GTAGGTTTTTTATACCGGCTAGTCTACTATAGGGGGTCTCTAAGTAGTCGAGTTGTTCGTGAGGGCCTCGCCGGAACCAGAAGCATGATGGTGAACACGAGACGATTTAGACAGGTTCAGGCCGCCTCGAGTAGAGAGCGTAATACCCTACGTCCTGTATAATGGATCTTCTCGTATTGATGGTTATGATTTTACAAGGGGTCCCTGCCTCATCTTATATACTCGGGAGACAGGGTCTACAAGGCAAGAAACATAAACTCCTAGTTGGATACAATACACAGAGTCCTAACATGAGTAAGCCGGGTTGTTTTCAGTAGCCGACTAGTTTCCTTAAGCAATACGCCTCTTCCTTGTATCTGTCAGAGTTGCCGGCCTAATTTTCTAGCGGGCCTACAGCCCATGAAGACTCCCATGGATCTTGGACCGTCAAGCCCCCGAGCGTCTTCATGTCTTCACGTCTGCCGGGTTGTTTCTCAACAGTTTCAGCATCAGCCGAGTTGTTTCCTCGTCGTCTTGCTTGTTGAAAACCTTCAGAAGTAAACATGATGTGCTCCTTTGCCGACTTCTTTTGCAGCCAGCCCCCGGGCCTTGGTTCATAAACCAAGATTGATGCAAAAACTTCCCCATTTACTATAATGGTGTCCAGCTTTTGAAAAAAGATGGACCCATTATGGGTCTAGCCCCCGAGCCTAGAAATGTTTTCAAGGATTAAAAACAATTCCAGGGTCTTTATTGAAAAAACTTTTTAAAAGAAATACACTATTTCCCTCCCAGCCCCCAATCTTAAAGCAGATGACAATAAGCATAAAGACTTCTATGGAAATAGGTATATTCTTTGATGTGGAAATAAATCCCAGTAAGCATCAGCCCCAGAGAATGAAAATTCATCGAAAAATAACCTAGCTCATTAGTAAATTGCCGCACAAATCTGCATCTAGTTTGTAACCGCGAATACACAAGTGTTGGCGTATTTTAGAAAACGGTTTATGGGAAATACGCTTAGGGTTATCACTTCAATCTTATAAGACAGAGGATGAACCGTTCGTATTCCCCTCTCCACCGCCATCGCTTTCACAATTGAAATCCTCAAATCCTTTTCGCCTCTGCGCGCAATCCCCAATCCACTCTAGCCCCATCCGAGAGTCAATCCAAGACCTCGTCTGGCAAAATTGGTCGGAAACCTACTTCATCCAAGCCTGCTGAGAGCAAAGCCGCGGCAAGCAGAAAGAAATCCAAGATCCATATCACAGATATGCCGGTGTTCAAGAACGCCCCCGCGCCTGCTCTCGTCTGGAAACCATCCAAAGCGTCAGACGAGATGGTGCAAGGTCTCGTGGATCAAGGCTACCTCCTGGAGAAATCGATCTCCTGTTGGTGCACTGATGTCGGTAAGGCCTGGCCTTTTGAAGATATCCACGAAATCGTGGTTTTTGTTGCATTTTATGAACGCGCATTTGCCCTCCCCGCTCATGATTTTCTCCGAGGGCTTCTTTCTTACTATAAGTTAGAGTTGGTTCATCTCAATCCCAACTCTATCCTACAGATCTCCCTCTTCATTCATCTCTGCGAAACCTTCCTGGGGATCAATCCCCATTTCAATCCTTTCCGCCTCCTCTTCCATGTGAAATCCACCCCAGACAAAGTAGTCGGCGAAGCTGGATTTCAGCTTCATCAGGGGATGAAAAATGTTTATTTCGATTTCAAAATGAACGATTCCATTAAGGACTGGAACGATAAGTGGTTCTATGTAGAAAACCAGCCCCCCAAGACTCTCCAAACATTCCGGTCATCTGCCTCGTCAGCAAGACTCGTGGAATGAATCTCTTGATAGGGACAAGGTTAAAGGAATCTCCAGCCTGCTGAAGATGATCGCTGACTTGAAAGAGCAAGGTCTAACTGCCATTCGGATTGCCAGTTCCTTCCTGCGCTGGCGCGTACAACCCTGCCAGAAGCAGGTACACACTGCTATGAATATACCGGCCCCACAGACCCCACCAGGATCTCCTCCAACGATTTATCGTCAGATGAAGTCACCGTGCGCGTCCAGGCGCTCTTCATGGACGCCCAAGAGCTGCCGCGTCGAGTACCCGAGTACTCCGCAAATCGTCCATCACTATTGGTAAGCTCGAAAACAACCCGAATACTATTTATGATATTCACCTTCTTGCTTCTGGATAACTAATCAGTTTCTTGGATACCCAATGCCAGGAATTGCGAACCAGACTTGCTTCTTCACCTTCAGAAATAACAGAGAACCAATCCGGGTTGCCTGGATCTCCCCCACCCCCGCAAACTGCTGAAGGCTCAGGGAAAGGAAAGAAGAAGGCATCACCAGAGATGGACTAGGTGATTCTAGAGGATGGATCATCCTCCAATGATGATGCACCCCGACAACCTCCCGGCAAGATACTCGGGCAAGGAGGATCAGGTCTGAAAAGACCTAATAGCGAAGATGCCCTAAGTCCACCAATCCCCAAGAGGAAGCGAGCTCTGCGGAAAAAAGTATCTCCTTTGCTGAAGAAATCCACTAATACTGTACTTGGTGAAGCAGAGGTACTTGAAGCAGAGATGGAAACAGATGTCGAGATTCCCGTAGAAATCCCACTGCATTCATCTCCCCCCAAGGTACACTAGTTATCTTGTTGCAAAATTCTTCGCTCTTGTTAGTTGCCGAGTTCTTTCATGACTTGAATTTATGATTGCAGCGACCTCAAGAGGAAGAACCCACTCGTCCAGAAGGACCACAAGAACCTCAAGACTTTCCGTCTAGAGGATTCAACTTTGATGTGGACGAGCCCGAATTTAACATGGAGTTCGCCAGGTATATGATCCAACTTTATAAAGCCATTCTCTGAATTGCGAATATTGCTAATCTTCGATCTTTGTGCAGCCGTCCACCTACTCCCACTCCTACAGAGTTGCCAAAAACTCCAATCGTAGAGGCAGAGGAGGAAGCGAAAGGCCAAGCCCCCGAGCATCTCCACAGCCCCAACCCCAAGTAACAAGCAGCAACGTTACACCGCCGCCCCAGATAACAGAGCAAGCCGCTCCGGGTACTTCTGCCCCTGGGTCAGGGCCCAAGGCAACAGAAAGTATCCGGATGGCGAGCCTCCAGACTGCGGAATTGGATGCCACCACAGGTCTGGTGAAGGAAACAGCCATTGAAGAAATCATCCGGGAACAAAAGAAACCCCGTGAACCTTCACCAGAACCATTCCAGATCTTCACTGGTACACCAGGCGTCAATACAAGTGATGATGAAAGCGCCTTTCTGTTCAACTCGAAAGTTGACCACGAGGATTTGGAGAAGGCTGCCGAGCTGCACAAACAACTCTCCAAGCTCACAGAGGTTAGTAACAATAACTCAACACTGTAAATATACTTATCTCCTTTGTACTTTAATCAACTCTGCCGCCTTTATCTTGGATACAGAGTGTTCTTGTACGATCTCAGCAGAAATCTGAGATGCTTCGGAGAGCCAGCGCATCCATCGCCCGTGCCGAAAAAGCCACTCCTGATTTGGCCAAGGGGCAAGAAGCCTGGGACCAAGAACGCGCCCAATTGCGCCTTGAGCTGGATCAGCTTACAAGAAAATCAACTTGTACCAAGACCAGCGCGAGGACGTCGTTGAGAAGAATAAGTCTTTAGACAGAAACTCTCAGGTATGTAAGCCGGGTACCTCTTCTCTGTTATTTGTACTAATCATATAATAAATATAATACGATCTCTTGATTGCAGAGAGTGAAAAGCGCATTGAAGCTCTAAAAGCCGATTTCATCGATATGAAGAGCCGCTTTTATCGGCAACAAGAGCGCGCCAACCAAGCGGAGCAGCGGGAGAAGGACTGCATGGCGGAACTTGCTGAAGAGCAGAAGATGCGCCAGCATGCCGATGCGCAACTTATCGAAGACCTGACCAAGATCCACGACCAAGAGGCTGAAATCCAGGCGCTTCGCGTAGAGATCAATCGCCGTGGCGCGGAAATTAAGTCTTGGAGAGAAGCTGCCCTTCCGCTGGTTGATGTTTATGCAAAAGTACCCGCAGGTAGCGTCGCTCCTCCTCTCCTTGATCGCCTTCGAGCAACTCCTAGGCAAGTGAAAGTATATTGCCAACGGATCGCCCGTTCGTGTACTAGACAAATACTCGGGGTTGTCCGGTCATGGTTCCCTTTACAGCCGCTAGGTGTTACCGAAGGGAGAATCAACCCGGCTTGTACCCGGGCCATGTATGATATCTACATGGAGGAGGAGAAGGACACTGTAGAGAAAATTGTATCTCGTCTTAAGTTCTAGGATCTCTTTGTAAGAAAACCTTTGTAATGAACTTGGATTTAGATGTAAATATTTAGTGTTTTATTAACAAAAAGTATCTTTTTATCTGATTGTGTGTGCCCGATCTCTCTGTGTGAAACAAAGAGTAGATGGCATTTTTGAATGTAGTCTTTCTAGATTGTTTTTAAACAACCCGACTAGATTCGAAATAGGTGCGCCCGATCCTTCTGTGTGAAACAGAAAGTAGATGGCTTGTTTGAATGCAGCCCCTTTCTGGATTGTTTTTAAACAACCCGGGATGATTCAAAATTGTAGAATTGTATCTGAATTCCAGGCTTGAAGACAATGGAATATAGACACTTTATTATTGTTTGGCTAAGAAGCCATCATCAGTACATAGAAAGGACTAACCTTTTATTGACACTTAATTAAACTCTAATAACTTCTTTAAGGGTAAAAACGCCGCAAGTGCTCAATGTTCCAAGCAATGGGCACCTCTGTTCCGTCTTCCCGTTGTAGCTGATAAGTACCCGGGCCGATAACCCTGGATACTATAAACAGACCTTCCCAAGGAGAGGATTGCTTGTGCTGATCTTTTGTACTCTAAATTCTCCGAAGGACCAGATCACCAATGTTGAATGACCGTATTTGGACGTTTTGGTCATGATACCTCCTGAGTTCTTGCTGGTACTTGGTTGTCCTGATCAACGCGGCTAGCCTTGCCTCTTCTAGCATGTCCACATCTTCTACCTTACTTTGCTCTGCTGCTTCCTCCATGTAGTTTTGAATTCTTGGAGCATTATACTCAATGTCCACCGGGAGTACTGCTTCTGAGCCGTAGACTAGAAAGAAGGGTGATTGCCCCGTCGCGTGGCTGGGCTGGGTTCTGAGCCCCCATACCACGGCTGGCAGTTCTTGCACCCACTTGTCGCCGTACTTTTTGAGTGGTTCATAGAGCCTTGGCTTGAGTCCTTGAAGTATAAGGCCGTTGGCTCTCTCAACTTGTCCATTGGTTCGTGGGTGTGCCACCGATGCGTAGCGAACTTCAATTCCCAAGCTATCGCAAAAATCAAAGAACTCGCTCCTTGTGAATTCGGAGCCAAGATCAATGATGACGCGGTTTGGGACTCCGAAGCGATGAGCAATGTCTTGGATGAACTCGACCGCCTTTGCTGCTGTAGCGTTGACTAGTGGCTTGACTTCAATCCACTTGGTAAATTTGTCAATCGCCACATAGAGATATTTGAAACCTCCTGGCGCAGTCTTGAGTGGTCCAACCATATCTAGCCCCCAGCATGCGAAGGGCCAAGAGGGCGGTATGGTGTTGAGGACCGTTGCGGGGACATGAGCTTGCCGGGCAAAGAATTGGCAGCCCTGGCAAGTCTTCACAATTTCTTCTGCATCAGCCACAGCGGATGGCCAATAGTACCCGGACCGGAAAGCCTTGCCTACGATCGTGCGGTGAGCAGCGTGGTTGCCACAGATTCCGCCATGGATTTCTTCAAGGATTTCCCGTCCGACTTCTGGAGTGACACACTTCATCAAGACTCCGGATGATGCGCCACGTCGAAGGAGAGTGGAGCCAACTACTACGTAGTGCTTGCTTCGCCTGATGACTTGCTCAGCCTCCACCTTATCTTCGGGCTCCCTCTGGTGTAGTATGTACTTGATGAAGAGCTTTGTCCACTCGGGTGTAATCACCATGACTTGCTGATGAGGGGGTGTTGTAGTCGGCTGTACTTCCTGCTCCTTGATGGATGGTTGTAACAGCTCATGGACGAAAACGCCGCCAGGTACTTGCGCTCGGTGGGAACCCAACTTTGAAAGTGCATCAGCAGCCATGTTGTTGTCTCTGAGGACGTGATGAAATTCGAGCCCATGAAAGTGCCTCTCGAGTTTGTGCACCTCCATGCAGTATGCGTTCATGTTCTCCTTGGTGCAGTCCCAATCTTTATTGACTTGATTGATCACCACCGAGGAGTCGCCGTACACCACCATATGCTCGATGCCAAAGGGAAGCAGCCAGGCGTAGCCCGTACAGTAAAGCTTCGTACTCGATTTCGTTGTTGGTGGCTTTCCAGAGGATTTGGAGCACATACTTGAGCTGATCACCTTTTGGAGATATGAATAGTACTCCTGCGCCGGCCCCTTCAAGTTTCAATGAACCGTCGAAGTACATGATCCAATGCTCGAGACGTTCTTCTGGCACAGCGTATTGTATTTCTGTCCACTCGGCAACAAAGTCCACCAGGGCTTGAGATTTGATAGCAGCACGTGGGACGAAGTCGATGGCGTGAAAGCCCAACTCGACTGCCCATTTGGAGATTCGCCCTGTCGCGTCCCGGTTGCAGAGGATGTCGCCAATTGGGAAAGAGGTGACTACAACAACCTGGTGAGCGTCGAAGTAGTGGCGTAGCTTGCGGGACGTGATCAAGACAACGTATAATAGCTTCTCGACCTGGGGATATCGCACTTTTGATTCTGAGAGCACCTCGCTGATGAAGTAGACTGGCCTCTGTACTTTATATACTTGGCCGGGTTCCTCTCGCTCGACTACAATAGCAGTGCTCACGACGTGAGTAGTTGCTGCAACGTAGAGGAGCAGTGGTTCCTGGACAGTTGGTGCGAGTGACTGGAGGAATTTCTTGAGATCTTCAAACACCACGTCAGCTTCTGGAGTCCATACGAACTTGTCTTGCTTCTTGATGAGCTTGAAGAAGGGCAATCCTCTATCACCCAGCCTTGAAATGAATCGGTTGAGGGCCACCATGCATCCAGTCAGCTTCTGAACATCCTTGAGGGATTTTGGAGGCGCCATGGATGTAATAGCGGTGACTTTCTCGGGATTGGCTTCAATTCCCCGGTGGCTGACTATGAAGCCCAGCAGTTTTCCCGCGGGCACGCCAAACACACACTTGGTAGGATTGAGCTTCCATTGAAATTCCCTGAGATGTGCAAAGGTCTCGGATAGGTCGTCAATGAGGCTATCCGGGTTCTTTGTTTTCACGACGACGTCATCAACGTAGGCTTCCACATTGCGACCAATCTGAGCCTTGAGACAACTCTGGATTGCACGCTGATATGTTGCCCCCGCGTTCTTGAGTCCAAAGGACATTGTGGTGTAGCATAGGCGCCGAACGGAGTGATGAACGCCGTCTTGATCTGGTCGTCTTTGTGTAGGCTTATCTGATGATAGCTCGAGTAGCAATCAAGGAAACAGAGTAGAGAGCAGCCAGTTGTAGAATCCACCACCTGATCAATGCGGGGTAGCTCGAAAGGATCCTTTGGGTAGTGCTTATTCAGGTCGATGTAGTCGACACACATCCTCCACTCGTTGTTGTTCTTCTTGCGGACCAGGACAGGATTAGCGAGCCAGTCAGGGTGGAACACCTCTTTAATGAACCCGGCTGCTAATAGTTTTGCCAGCTCCGAACGGATGGCTTCCTTCTTGTCCTGGGCAAAGCATCGTAGACGTTGTTTCTTCGGCTTGGTAGCGGGATCAACATTGAGTTTGTGCTCAGCCAACTCCCTTGGGACTCCCGGCATGTCAGATGGCTTCCATGCAAAGATGTCACGGTTGTCCCGTAAGAAGCTGGTGAGCGCGCTTTCCTATTTGGTAGGCAGGTCAGCGCCGATCAACGCCATCTTGGAGGGGTCGCCCGTCCCTAGGTCGATTGCCTTAATTGGAACTTCCTGGGAGGGCTTCATGGTTGACGCAGCTGGCTTTTTCGTTGGGAAGTCCAACTCAGCCTCGCCGAGTTGTTTCGCCATAGCTGCTACGATTGCTGCCTGGCACGATTGCTGCATGCTTGCAGCAATCGTCACTGCCTCGGTGTCACAATCATAGGAGGTCTTCAGGTCGCCCTTTAGGGATAGAATCCTCTTAGGGCCTGGCATCTTCAAGACGAGGTAGATGTAGTGTGGAATCGCCATGAATTTCGCCAGGGCAGGTCTTCCCAGGATCGCGTGGTACGATGATTCGAAGTCGGCGACCTCGAATGTGATGTACTCGGTCCTGTAGTTGGCCTCGGTACCAAATGTAACTGGAAGTGATACCTGGCCAAGGGGCACGGCAGCGTTGCCAGGGACGATGCCGTAGAAGGGTGAGTCAGTGGGCTTGAGCAGGTTGGTGATGTCTAAGCCCATCTTTTTCAGAGTCTTGGCGAATAGGATGTTGAGTCCACTTCCGCCGTCGATCAATGTCCTTGTGAGTCACGCGCCAGCTACCACAGGGTCAAGTACCAGAGGGTACCGCCCCGGGTTCTTGATGTTGGTCCATTGATCGTCGCGAGAGAAGCTGATCGGGACTTCTGACCACTTCAGGAAGGTGGGGATGACAGGCTCAATGCAGGCAATCTCGCGCTGGATAAGCTTTTGCTTGCGCTTTGATTCTGACTGAGTAATTCCCCCAAAGATGACATTGACCACCTTGTCGGCTTGTTGATAGCCAGTGTCTTTGTCACCCCTGTCTCCCTTGTCATCAGGGTTGTTGGGCTTAGGAGCGCCTTCGGCGGCAAAGGCCTTCTTGAGCCCGTAGCAGTCCCTGCTCGAGTGTTTGTCCGTTGGATGGAAAGGACATTGCTTGTTGAGTAGTTTTTCGAACTTCCTGCGGGAAGAGTTCTTCTCAGCAACGTTGACCGTATCCTCAGGCTTGCGCTTCTTGTCGTTGAAGTCATGTTTGGGGTTGTTCTCAACTTTCTTGCCCTTGTTGCGGTCATT
>CM014275.1:56427700-56442955 GCA_004135705.1 Alloteropsis semialata
GAGGAGGAGGAGGAGGAGGAGGAGGAGGAGGCGGAGGCGGAGGCGGAGGAGGAGGAGGAGGAGGAGGCCACGACAGGGGCTATCCCGGCTGTCTGGTTGCGAGGTCCCTCGAGACTTCCGGATAGGCCGATACCTCTTGCTTCCCGCCCAATGATTCAACCCTCTGGGCAAGCGTAAGTAAATTTACATGTTATCAATACCTTTTCATTTCAATACCTTATGATTTCACAATATATCATCTTAATCATTTTTGACAGGGGTTGGCGAGTACTCATCGAATGTGGTCACAACCGCAAGGTCAACGGCATCCTCGGCCTTTTGTGCAGGGAGCACTTCCCGGGCCTGGTCACCATTGGCGGAAGGCAGGAGCCGGCCTGGACGTGGGAGCACTACGTCACCGTCCCAGATCACGTCGATCGGGAAGGAAGGATCTTCGATAACAAGACGGAGCGGGTCAAGGCCGAGCTGTGGGTAAGTATTCCTCGCACTAAACTACTCAATACATGGCATTCATTTGTAATAATGACTAGATACATCGTGTTTATATGCAGGATTTCTACAGGTGTGCGGATGGGTACGAGGCCCGTGCGGCGGTTGTGGCTCACAACCGATGTGTGAAGCTGGTGAAGGACATGCACTACGAGGCGCAAGTGCAGTGTGTCATCAACTTCAGCGCTCTGTTCATGGGCCAGAAGATAAATAAAGAAGCCGCCAGAAACTTGAAGCTGACCCGGGAGCAGTACTTGCAGGTATTTTTCATATATTTTCAGATTTAAGAACGGCGAACCTTTTGATATTCTTACGTTTCATTGACTTGATCACGTGTAGGTGCCTGCGTGGTGGTGCCGCAATGATATGGTGTGTTGGGGACGCATAGTGGACAAGTGGTTCACACCAGAGTGGGAGGAGAAGCACAACGTTGGCCGAGAGCGGCGTTTGCTGATGCCAGGTCCCGCACACCATCAAGGCAGCCGTACCAACGACGAATACAGGGCTAAATGGGTATGCTGGTTCATTTTCTTTATTTGTCATCAAACTACTCAATGTTGCTTCATTTGTCATCAAATTGGTGTTTTGTTTTGCAGTCCGCAGCACATCAAGGCGCTGAGTGCTCCCAGTTCATGGGATGGGCTATGGCGCACAAGGGCAAGGCGTCCGAGGTCACCTACAACCCGGACGACCCGCCCTCGGCGTACTCCAATCCCTCCATCCACACCCGCATCACCGAGTACACAGAGGCGGGACGACAGGTCCATGGGCCAGAGTGGGATCCGAGCGCCCATGACCTGGATGGAGAGCTCGTCATGAGGGTGGGAGGAGGCAAGAAACATGGCCGGTACTACATGGGCGACGGTATTCTAGACACGGCCAGTACTCCCACTCTCCCCCAGGTTCGAGCCAGGAGCACCAGCAGTAGTCCGGCCATACGCCCACGCCTGACACAGTCACAGCTCCAAGTGCAGGGACTTCAGGTTATTTATGTCTTATTCATTGTTCATTCATTTCCTATATATGTTTGATTTGAATTGTGACATTGTGATGAAAAATTGTAGGCCCAGCTAGAGGCGCAAGCGCAAGCACACCAGGCGGCAATAGCGGCGGCGATAGCCGAAGAGAGGCGGATACGGGAGGAGGAACAGGCCAGGCAGCACGCCGAGAACCAGCAGCAGCTGAGCGCGATGTACAACTACATTCGAGCTCTTTCTGTTCAGATTGGTCAGCCCCTGCCCCTACCGCAGATGGTCTTCCCGGCGGCTCCGGCTCCAGAAACTCCTGCGGTGAGTGACTTGAATTCCTTGTATATTCGTTTCAATTATTAGAGACTTAGAGAATATAGAAACTTAGAGTCACTTAGAGACTTAGATTAAATTTTGAATGTTAAAGATTATAACTAGGAGAAATTGAATCTTCTCTCACATTCAATCTATTCTCAATATTGCAGAACCAATCCGCGGCATCGAATACGCCGGACTTGTCGCCAGGCATCTCACCGACGTTACAGCCGCAGCAGTTGTTCCCGCCGGATAACCCCCTGCCGTACCCGCCACCGTACCCCCCAGCACCGTGAATTTGAACTTTGGAATAATGAACTTGTGACATACTTTGGATTTCCGAACTTGTGACATTGCGAACTTGTCAAACGTATAATGCATTTGTGAATTTGTCTATATTATGTGCCTGTGATGCTATATCAATTGCCTGTGATGGTGCTTGTCATGAAATATATGTCTGTGATGTTTGTTTGAGAGGGGACCTTTTTATGTGAAAAAATAGCAAAAAAAATGGTGAATTTGGTCACTTCACCGTGTGTGGCACACGCCAAAGAAGGACTTTGCCGTGTGTTTTTGCCATGGCACACGGCGAAGGGACCAAACCTGATGGTTCTGGACGGAACATTGCCGTGTGCAGAAGTTCGCCGTGTGCCTTTTCAATAGTTTGCCGTGTGCCGCTCCAAAGGCACACGGCAAAGTCTGCGTGTTTGCCGTGTGCCGCCCGTAAGGCACACGGCAAAGTCTGAGAATTCGCCGTGTGTCCCTGTGTAGGCACACGGCGAAGTTTTGAACTTTGCCGTGTGCCTTTGGAGCGGCACACGGCGAACCCTGTGGGCCCCGGCCGCCGTCGCCGTCCCCTGTCGCCGTTCCCCGCCGTCTCGTCATTTTTTTGCCGTGTGCCCTGTCTGACACACGGCAAAGAGACTGCCGTGTGCCCGTCGTGGCTGGCCGCCGTCGGGCCTTCGCCGTGGGCCACACACGGCAAATCTTTTGCCGTATGTTTTTAGTCCTTCGCCGTGTGCCTCAGGCACACGGCGAATTGGCCATTTCCCGTAGTGCATGGCCTCGCGGTCTTTAATTTCCTGATATTGCGCCTCTCCATGCGCCTGGTCACAAATAGTCCGGCGATAAAAGCAATTTTGCATGCATGCAAGATTTCCTCTCTCCCAACAATGCATGCGAGCTTTACCTTTTTACGGTTCAATCACGATATGCACATCTTGATGCTCCTGGTTTGACCAATCTGCTGCTGCCAGCAACCCTACATGTAGGTCGCGCAAACAACAATTCAAATCTACTGATATCTTTGAGAGCACGAACGAAACAGGTTAATCGATGCAGCATCCACGCAATTGCACATCACGCCGCCACCGCTTCTCATCCCTCGAATACGAAATTACGTTGAGTTGGGGCAGCTCGGAACCGCCACCATGTCCACGGCGCCTCTACCCACTCCGGGCTTCGTGCCTCCCTACACAGGCGCCCCGATCTGGCTTCATCGGTAGCAAATGGATTTAGGCGCTAGAGTAAATATAGGCATTAAAAATCAGCCTCAAATCACACACGCATCCGATTTTTACGGCTTTCGCTGAGAATTTACGGTTGCATGCAGATCACCGTAGTTTTTGCCGGAGTACGGCGGTGGCGTCGAATATAATTTGACGCGCTGCGCGACAATTAGCCCTGTCCTATATATATATATATAGATGGATAGATAGATAGAGATAGAGAGGGTATGAGATAAAGATTGATTGGTTCAATTAGGACTCTAAGCAATTATAAAATCGATGTTGACAGTTAAAATTATGGTTACAGTTTATCGCAATAGGTGGGACCCACCTGTCAGGACGGACAAAAAAATAAAGAAGCAATCATCTCTTTAGAAATAGGTAAAGATATGTGAGGAAGTAATGAAAAATATTGATTTTTATGTTAAATATAATGTATGGAGGCACGATACAAAATGTAAGAAATGTGAATGTGGATGAAAAAGTGTATAGAGTAATTAGTAATTAAAAAGCAATCACAAATGGAAAAAGATAGGTGCACATCTATATGAGCATTACGTTGAAGTATTGACAAAAATAAAAGAGTAGTATGTAAATAATTTTGATTATTAGGTAGGAGTTTAATTTTTGAATAATTTTCAATACAACAGCTTTTAAAAATATTAGGCCGTGCAGAAGCACGGGTTGATGGACTAGTTAATCCTAATTAGCCGTGATTAGCCTATCGTTATTGTACCATCACATGGGCTAATTAGAACTAACAGATTCTACTCATAAATTAGCTATGATTTATGCAATTAGTTTTAATATTAGCTCATGTAGTCATGTTTAGTTCCCCTAATAAATGTCCAAATATTGGGCTAAAGTCTAGTTCAAAGTCTCAAACGTGCCTTTTGTCATCCCACAACATATGAAAAGAAAGCCTCGGCACTAGCATTATGCGTCTGATTCAGTGCTCGGTCTGTATTTTTTAATGATTTTTTTTACGAACGAAACACGAGAGTTACCTATTATATTAAAAGAAAGACCAAGCCAAGACTGGACAATACAACCAATGGAAAAACAAACAACTATAGCAACAATTAAACAACACTGCAACACTAAAATAACACCATCAAAGAGCCTCGCCACACCACTGACAACTGCTTGCCAAGCTGCACCACCATCACCAAGCGACAAAGACATCAACCCGAACGCCATCGTAACCGGGGGACCGAGCCGTAGCTCGGTTGGTCGGCTCCCCAGGTGCGGAAGCCGCCGGTCGCGCGTTCGAGTTCTGCTCGACGCATGATTTTCCCATCGCGGGAACAGTGTTCCCGAATAATCTTCTGAAGGCCCCATCCGACCGTGCTGTTGCACATGTACAGGCAAAAATAGAATACAAGGTCTAGATCTTAGCTTAGTCGTAGGAGGTGATCTTAGCTTAGTCGTAGGAGGTGTTGTGTGTGGTGCGCCGTTGTTGCCAACGATGTCCCACCCGAGCTAGCGACTACCATGTAGAGTTAGCCGTCGTAGTCTGCTGCAAATTGTGTAGCCCTCATGCCATCGAATCTATTTTTGTGCCGTCCAACGACGTTGTTCCGCACCAAACTTATCCCATACGGTGCATGGTAGCTGCCATGGTTTGTTGCAAGCTGCAAGCCAAAAACGTGAGTAGCCGACTTTGCAAGGCGATGCGACGACCACGCCCCCGCGATCTGACCGTGCACGTCATAGCGCACGGCAACCCAGTCGCCTCGATGAGGTTAGAGGTGTCGTGCAGGGTCTCAAGCAGCCATCGGAAGGCCTCCTTGCACGGAAACAATACCCATAGAGAGATCGCACGCCACCACACCGCACAGGTCGCTCTAGCAGTGCATCTCTGCTTGTCCTCTTCTTCCATGATGGCCTCTTGCCAACTTTGTGGGTACCACTAGCGCGCTAGACCCACCAAACCGCCGCCCTCAAACTATCCAAATAGAGACCTTGCCCTTCAAACACAGGGCCCTCTTTTCGGTCGTCATCTGCCACCGCGGACACACACACCCCTCTAGCTCCTCGACTTGGTCTCCATTAGCCAGAGAAGAACAGAACAACACCCTCAAACCCGACATGTAACATGCAGTACCTTGCGAGCAAGCAGGGTCGACCACAAAAAAAAAAACCAACGGAGCAGCCAACGATGACATGAAGAGGAGAAGAGGAACTTCCATGACGACGCCGCTAAGGAGAACCACAACGCACAAGCGTCATCGTGGCCGTCCAAAATAGATATGATTTTCACCTAGAAGACTCCTCCAAGTCGTGACACACCATCATCACGTTTCATTGCCGCCACACATACACTGCTAAAATAATTTAAGCTAGTGCCTTTTTAATTTTTATTAAAAACTCGATTTGTTTTTAAAAAGAGAATTAACTACTAGAGGAAAAGCACCCGACTTTTCTAGTATTAAAGTTATTATTTCCGCAATTTTAAAAGTGAGCCTCAAAGAAAGAATAGAACAACACCCTAAATCCCAACATGCAACATGCAGTACCTTGCCAGCAAGCAGGGTCGACCATAGAAAAAAGCGACGGGGAAGCGAGCCAGCGATGACATGAAGAGGAACTTCCATGACACGCCTCTAAGAAGAAGCACGACGCAGAGGAATCGCCGTGGCCCATCCAAAATGGACATGGTTTTCATCTGGAAGAATCCTCTAAATTGTGAGACACCATCATCATGTTTCATTGCCACCACACATACTGATAAAATTATTTAAGCTAGTGCCTTTTTTATTTTTATTAACAAGAACTCCATTTGTATTTAAAAAAGACAATTAACTACTAGAGGAAAAGCACCCGAATTCTATGGTATTAAAGTTATTATTTCCGCAATTTTAAAAATGAGCATTAAAGAAAAGAACATTAAAAAGCCTGAAGAAGCTTCTCGCGTGCGGCACACCCACCTGCAGGCCTCCTGTGGACTGTAGCCTGTATATAGGAGGCGCCGACGTGCGGCGCCTTCACTCATCTCCTCGCAAGCAGGAAGAAGCCGAAAGACTGGTTGGGTTGAGGGCTCACTGCTTCCCCAAATCGAGCCGGGGCCGGTCGGAATCCAAACCAAGGTGAGCAGGCATCTCCAAATCCCATCATCTCCTCTCCCCTAACCCCTCGCCCGTCGCGTGCGCATGATTCTGCGGTTCTTGGAGGCCGGATCAGGCGGCTCTGTAGATTTCGCGTTTCTTTCTTCTTGATTACTGAGGGCTGTTGCGCTACAGGGGGTGGATCATCTCTTTCCATCTAAAGATTGTTTTTTTTCCCACCGAATAGGATGAACAGAGTAATCTGGGGTGGGGGGTTGATTTGAGTGCTCCGTTCTCCCAGATTCTGAAACAGGGAACGGAACTCGAGGTTTAGCGGCCCTGTTATATGACCCGCGAGAAAATTGCTGGGATTTAGGTTCGCTTCTTTTCTTGCTAGGTCTTTTGAGGTCATATGTGTGTCCATTGTGTAGATTGACTAGTGGTGCGTTAGTTGCGTAGTTGCATCTCCTAATTTGTACAAAGGGAAGCCTTGGATCTCTCTGTATGTCATTTGGTTGCGCTGCGGCTTCTGTTACTTACTCTCTGAGAGAAACTATTAGATTTGGTTTTGGATGGCTGTCAAAAGATGATAGTGAAAAAAAGCAGATGCATCACCTTGAGTTCTGTCACGTTATCATTGTTTGTTTTATGAGAATGAGAGTTGCAGGCTTTTGGCAGAAAAGAATATTTCTGATAAATATATGTTTGAAAAAACAAGCAGACACTGAATAATTTGAAGTCCTGTACTGATAAGCTTCTGAAGCACCACGTTTTTCTGCTGGAATTCTGAACAAGCACAACTGTCGTAATCTGAAGTCTTGACTTATTCTTGATTCTTTGTTTTGCTCAATGTATGTTTTCCCCTCTTGTTTTCTTATCAAATGTGTAACTTTCTGTACCAGAGATGGCAACTGGGAGTGAAGCCGCAAAGCCAGCTGAGGCTGTGCTTGAGTGGAACAAACAGGACAACAAGAGGATGCTTCACGCTGTTTACCGTGTCGGTGATCTGGACCGCACAATCAAGTATGTTTCTGTATTTTAAGCAAGAATTTCAACATCTAGAGTTGTATCATGCCTCTGATGTCAATATGTCATCTTGTGATTCTGGTAGGTACTACACGGAATGCTTTGGGATGAAGCTGCTGAGGAAAAGAGATGTTCCTGATGAGAAGTACACCAATGCCTTCCTTGGGTTTGGACCAGAGGACACCAACTTTGCACTTGAATTGACTTATAGTATGTTCAATGACCTGCCAATTTTTTTTTGTGGCACAGTTGTTTCAATAATTCTATTAAACATTTACATAATATTTGTGTCAACTGTCAACCTGATAAGAAGCTTAGCAATTTATATGCTTCTCTCTTCATATGAACTGATTTTCATTTTCTTTGAGATCCTAATGTGCTAACAACTTCACTCTTGTTCAACAGACTATGGCGTTGACAAGTATGACATTGGAGAGGGCTTTGGGCATTTTGCTATCGCTAATGAGGATGTAAGTATTTTCATTTGCAATGGCTACTGTCAGCACTGCAGAAATTATGCTTATATGATATCATCTATGCAAATGCAGGTGTACAAGTTGGCTGAGAATATTAAATCCAAGGGTGGCAAGATTACTCGTGAACCTGGTCCTGTCAAGGGAGGATCCACCGTTATTGCCTTTGCACAAGACCCTGATGGTTACCTGTTTGAGCTTATTCAGAGGGCTGAGACACCTGAACCTCTTTGCCAAGTCATGCTTCGTGTTGGTGACCTCGATCGTTCTATCAAGTTCTATGAGAAGGTATTTTCTTCCCTTATGGATGGGTGCGCTATTTTAGAAGTTAAAAATGCTAAATATTTCTTCTTTATATTTCTTGAGCAGCAGTCCCATGCTCATACTGTATTAATTGTTGTCATGCAGGCCCTTGGGATGAAGCTCCTAAGAAAGAAAGATGTGCCTGATTATAAGGTACCTTTACTTATTCAGGGTTGAAAGAATGCCTCCTAGATTTCTTCGTGATGATAGAAATGCCATGACAATTGTGGCGTCCTTTCAATTTTGGACTGAATATTTAATCGGCCTTGTACAGTATACCATTGCCATGTTGGGCTATGCAGATGAGGACAAGACAACCGTTCTGGAGCTGACATATAACTATGGTCGCACAGAATATAGCAAGGGCAATGCATATGCTCAGGTATGTATGAAATCTGATGGATAATTATGTATGCCCTTTCCCATCATCTACATCAGGAGTAGCTAGGGCTCTCCATTTCTTTTGGCCATGCTCAGCTTGTGAAATATGACAGCAGCAGGCAGTAGCAGTAGCAAGTTGTGGGAGTATATTGCAACAGTAGCGCTAGTATAGCAGTATGGTCTACCTAGTAGTAGTTGGTAGTGACATCATTTACCTTACTTGTGCCTCTCTTTGATATATGGAAGAGGAGCTTAGTTCAGCTGCACCAAACAGAGTGCTTTCTGTTCTCCCTTCTTCCCTCTATGCTTTAGGTGTTGACGGGGGTGGTTGCCAGCCAATCAAATCTTTTATCTGCAGTATTTATGTAGTAAGATCTTGCCATTTCTTGATGATCCTCCTTATGTAAGTGCAGGTTGCTATTGGAACCAATGATGTGTACAAGAGTGCCGAGGCTGTTGATCTTGCGACAAAAGAACTAGGGGGCAAGATTTTGCGGCAGCCTGGGCCACTTCCTGGTATCAACACAAAGATCGCCTCTTTTGTTGACCCAGATGGCTGGAAAGTGGTATGCCTTCCATCTGTGCTGTACTGCACTCCTTTCTTCAAGTCTATAGCAGCAATAATTTTTTGGCAGAAACTTGTCAGAACTTGTTGTTTCAAAGCTTAAATCTGATGCATATGTGAAGCCAAGCCATCACTTATGAAACAGAATCCATTGGTTTACCTTTGTGATACTAATGAAGCAAAAGAATAGGCATCTTTGGTAAAATGTGCCAGAATTGGTAGAACCTTAATGCAAATTTGATGCCTTCCTATACTCACTATCTTATCAAAACTTCCATGCAATCTGATTAATTTTTAATGGCTCTTTTACGGTGCTTCTATCTATCTTTTGAGAGGTAAAGACATAATTCTATCTGAACGGTTGACTGAGAAGGGCAGTTTTGACCAAATGAAACGCCATTAGTAAGCAAACGAACAGTCAAATCAATTTATGCATTTAAAGCGATAATAGGCATGGATCTGTTTATAAAAAATAAAAATAAACAATTGTTTAAAGATGTATAACGTTCAAATGTTTCGTTACCATACTCATAGCCATTCAGATGATTGGATCTGGATCATGCACAGATTGGTTCAAATATATTCCAAAAGAAAATACTTGTGATGCCCACTTTTTTTTTAAAAGTTTGAGGAACTTGTTCTGTATTAGTTTCTGAATCTCTTTTGAAGGATAGTAGTCCAGAAAATGTGACATTTTATCCTTGACGTTATAGGTTCTGGTTGATCACACCGACTTCCTCAAGGAACTCCACTGAAGACCAGACTCCCAGGCGCCATGCTAGGATGTAATAATGCTTGTCTGTGATGTAATAAACGGCGGTTGGTGGTTGGTTTTGTTCCTGCCCTGATGAACCGAAAATAAAACTGCCGCAGATTTGTGCTTTTGCTAGTGAGGATTGGGATTTTGGCTTTGTGGTTGTGCCTGTTACTATTATGCAACTGCCACCTGTAGCGACCTGTCTATTACAATGGATCAGTTCGTGTGGTTGGTGTTGGCTCGCTGCGATGTGTTCTGGTTGCCTCATTGCCTGCTGCCGTTTTGTCATGTGTTTGCTCCCATAAGCTCCAGCATACGTTGTTGCTGATCTTACACTTATTCGTATATAAGATTGCATCAGGTTCTAACTTATCAAGTTTTTCAATGTTGCTGTGATCATGCTATTTTTTCAAAGTCGCTTGATGAATCCCCATTTTATTGGAGGCGGTGAACTATCTACATCACCAGCTTATGGATACTGAATAAGGTGATTTAAAAGCTTTGAATGCCAGTTCAGATGTCATGGTCATTTGGGTGCTCTTCTGATTGGAATCTAAGGTATCTACATCAATGGATGCTAAGGGTCTGTTTGGTAGAGCTTTAGCTTCTAGCACTATGTAGAAGCTGGTGTTTTTTTTAATAAAATGTAGTATCTTAAACTTTTAATTTAAATATAAAAGAACAAAGTGACTCAACAAAAGACCCTTGATCACAGCTTTAGCTCTACAGATTTCTAGAGCCAGAAATGATCAGCTCTAGCTCTATGTATTTGTAGAGTTGTACCAAACAGGGCATAAATAAGTTGATTTCAAAGCTTTGAATGGCATTTCAGATATCATCATATCAAGAAGGGTCATTTGGGTGCTCTTTTGATTGGAAGTCAAGGGTGTAGGTGTTTCGTGCACCCATTCAGATACCATGAGCTGGCTCAACACTAATTTAGAAGCTATGAGATTGCAAATAATCATGGGGGGAAAAAAATCTAAGCTTCGTACTAGTGCTCGTAGAATGGAAGTCTCTCTTTTCTGTTGGTTCATACTTGATACATTGACAGATGCATACAGAACAAAGAAAAAAAAATCTAAGCTCCTTGCTGCTGCAACTTTGGATGATACTCTTTTGGTGGTTCTCCCTGCTGGATATCAAGGTCAGCCTCTCATTTTTCCCCTTTTGCCTCTAGTTGTTCTTAAAGACCATCTGATCCGCAAACACACATTGTCTTGATGCATTGTGGTAAATTTTATCGTTTCACTATTATTCCCTGATAACGCTCCTATATTACTTGTGCAATACTTGTACCTTATAATTAGTTCCCTGAATATATTTCTCACTGAATCATGTGCTCGTTCACTTGGTTGTAAACTTGTAATGTAGCTCTGGTTGAACTGCTTAGTCAAATTGAGCTCTGTAAATTGCTTGACAGTCCCTTAGGTTATAGAAGATGGTGTGGCTATCCAACACCATTTTTCACCGAAAAAATATGCAACATCTTCAGATTGCTGCAAGTGTCATTTGGTGGCCTCTTGCCATCTGAACTGAATGATGAACCCCCAAACAGATTTATAGGCAACAGTTTTTTTAAAGGATTTATAGGAAACAGTTGACATGGCGGTAGCGTGTTATTCCCAAATAGTTGTGGAGAAAAAATCGAACATTTGTTTAAGGTTCACTGATACTAGACCAACAGCAACAGTTTTCTGTTGCCAGACGTTCAAACATGGATACAGGAGAAAGAAAACTGAGCTCCAGTGAAAAATGAAAACCAACAAAGCTTTCGACGATGTATCCTTCCTGTGATTCTTATGGT
The DNA here is from genome assembly GCA_004135705.1 of Alloteropsis semialata. Taxonomy (NCBI): domain Eukaryota; kingdom Viridiplantae; phylum Streptophyta; class Magnoliopsida; order Poales; family Poaceae; genus Alloteropsis; species Alloteropsis semialata. The sequence goes on from CM014275.1 coordinate 56,439,340, forward strand.
GGATCGAACATCCATTTTATTTTCCAGTTGCCACCGTCTTTGTTCCTGGATTATCGTTAAATTATCTGATCTATTAAAATCTCCTCTCAATATGTTATCCTTGATTAATAGCCATCCTTGATTAATAGCCACAAATCTTATGACAAAAAATGACATGTCCCTGAAAGGCAGTATTGAGAATGCAACCCTTGGCTTAACAGCTGGATCTAAGTGGCATAGCCAGGAGCTTCCCATGGTTTCACTTCCACTACTGCTGACATGTGACATGTTGTAATCCTTAAAACCCATCTCTTTATTTTTTACACATGGATGCAACCATTTCTGGTGTAACATACAGTTAACTGAATATGCTCCAAGGTATCAACCAACTTCTGATGAGCGTTGCCATTTCCAAACACTTTATCATTGATGGTTAACGGGACAGATAAGTATAGCATCACGCCATCAGCCCAATGTTTTGTAGCTTCTTCACTAGATTTATGCTTCTGATAAATCTGATTTAATATATGTAATAATCATGTTAAATGTTCAACACTGAATCTCAAGGCATTGGAACATAAAGCTGCTAGTTACCATAACTGCTGGCAGGATTTACTTTTGCATGAAGATCGAAGATCACTCTCTGAAAGTGCTCTTTACATTGGATCAAAGCAGAAGGAGCTGCACACTGCAAAATTCCAGACTAACCGGATGCAGCTCAGCTCACGCCTGTTCTTTACAGCTCAGGTTCTGTTGGATCACGTTGATTCCCTGGCAAAAAGCCGAGGTGATGGTTGACGACAAGGCCTCAGCATCCCTATCAGCCAGTATCTGGCAGCTTGTCCAGTTCATGCACAAAGTTGGATGCTGATGCTGCCGTCCCAGTTGGCACGTTGCTGTTCGTCGTCGGAGCCAACAGCTCGATCCCCGACCTCTGAACGCGTTGTCGGATGCCTGACGACCATCAGAAGTCCTATCATTCAGGCATGATTGAACTGATACAGAGGAATTTCGAGAGCAGTTTGATTCTCTCTTCAGGCTGTGTGGGTTCTCATAAGTCATACCTGAACCTTATGCAGAATTGCAGAGGGTCTCCTCTGCACATGACCTCTCATCTATTCTCATGGATGCTCACTGTGGGTGATTCAGAAGGAACAGTTGCGCGATCGTGTTGTCGGTTGCACTGATCTCTGAAAGGCTGGAATGAGAACAAGAAAGGTGTTACTGCTGTTGTGCAAGTGCTATTGATCATGTTGTTAACTGTTAAGCTGTTGTTGCTTTTGTTTGGCTGCAGTTTTTCTGCAAGATTCTGCATCATTCCATGGTCGCCAAGGGCCAGTGTGCCTGTACTTTCTGACAGATACTCTTGACCATGGCATCTCCCATGGTGCCCCAAAAGGAAATATCCACACAGTGTGCAGTAAAAACTGCATCAAGACATTTGAGTGATAGCAAACACTTCATGAACAAAGGATTACATTGGGCATCATTGCCAAAAAAAAAAAAGAGAGATTGTGGCTGCATCTTTAGTGCTACATTTTCAGAAATCAGGGTCATGGAAAAGAGCACTCCAATTCTCCAAGAAAAAGAAAGCACACATACACATAAACATACAATGCGTGCAAAAAACACAGCAGCAACAATTTTACTGCAAGATGATTCGGCTCAGAGTCTCGAACATCACAATCATGGATCAGGACTTTGCACTGACCATTATTACAATGAAATCGAAATGGATGTCAGGGAAAAGGGAGGGACATCCATGAAGGCTTATCACAACTGTCCTTTTGGATGCTCTCTATGTGATGGATCCAATCACACACACACACAAGGCTTTGCAGTCGCCCCCGCACGAACGCACAAAACCAGATTTTCTTTTGCATTTTTTCAGACACTTCAACCTGGTCATTCATTTGTTTCTACCAAAAAAATTCCTGATTTGATCTCGGTGCACTCAACAGCGTGGCAAGTCACGAGCTATCTTCTGTAGTGGGCAAAAGCTTCACAGCATCACAGGTCTTGATCGACTTGGATTCCTTTCAGGCATTCTCTTGCACTCCCTGCTTCACCTGAATAGAGACTCAGATTGCATATCTTGCAAGCAAACTAAATAATTGGATGAACTGGGCAAGGGGCTGACCTGTTGTATCATAATTCTGAACAGCTAGAATTTTCAGGAGTAACTTAGAATGAGCGGCATTCAGCTGTCTGTGTTTAGTAGTACAATAGTAATTGTTGATAGTGATGTTTCTCTTTGCGGACCATCATATCTTCAGATTAAAACATAACGAAGCATACTAAAAAAAGACATGCATATCAGGTTTTTCTTGTTGATACCTACATTGTAAAGAACTACGGAAAAAACAAGCTTTGAAAGCTATGATGCAGCTGTGACACTATACCGTGATGCAGACCATATATTCATGTTCATACATAAGCACTTATGTATTCGGTCCAGGAAACATCCATATACATGCATGATTTGTTGCCACCTAAGCCATGGCAAATTGGCAATAGGATCATAGGAACTTAGTAAGTTAGGAACATTATACCACTAAAACCATAGCAAGAAGAACAAACAAGCGAGGATACAGTATAAAGAGTCTAGAACCTCTTGCACCCTTTAAAAAGAAAAGAAAAAACGAACCAAAAATGAGAGCCGCCGATTATATTAAAAAGAAGACACGCGCCCTAGCCTGCTGTAGGTATGTAAACGATGAAATGCTTGGAATTAAACAGAGATCAGCAGCCTCCCGGCAAACAAACATATATATTCAGTGAAACCAAGCATATATAGCTGGCATTTATTCGATTTGGGCTTATATATCAATAATCAATAAACAAAAAAGCACAAAATGCAACGGCATGAAGAATCCCCTAGAGCCTTTCCATGCGAAAAAAAAGACGCGACGTGATATTGGCACGGCTCAATCAGAGAGCAGAGCCCCCTCTGGGCTCCGGGGCGCAGGCTCTCGGATTGAACCGCGGCAATACCCCGTCGCCGGCCGCGAGGATATATGTATATATATATATACACCTCGATCGGCGATCGGTCGCATCAACCCGCACAACCGCTGCAGGCATGGGAGTGAAGCTCCATGGCCAGCCACTATGCTCGCCAGGAGGAAGAGGAGCAGGAGGAGGGGCGCGGCAGCGAGCGCATTGAATGGGAGGGGCAGCGACGAGTGGGCGACGGGGAAGGTGCGGTATTTATTGGCCGCATTGAAGGAGGAGAGGGAGGGAGGGAGAGAGAGAGACCTGGAGTGAGTGAGAGGGAGAGAGAGACATGCATGGACAGAGAGGGCAGGAGGAATCTAGCGAGCGAACGAGCGAGGGAGAAGAGGGTCCGGCTGTCCGCAGTGCAGCTCGTGCAGCAGCGTGTACGCTTGAGGTTTGAATGCGCACGCCTGCCGCCGCAGCATGGCAGGTTTGCCTTGCCGCTGCTCTGAATATGAGGCTTCGTTTAGTTCACCCAATTCGATCGAATTTTCTGTAGAAAAAGTATATTGTGAAGCGTAAAAATAGAAAAGGAACACGTAGTTAAATGCGTTGCTTTTGGTCGAAATGGTGCCCTTTTGGCGAAACTAAACAGGGCCTGAGTCTCATCTCTGTCTGTGGGGGCCGTAGCCTTTCAGAA
>CM014275.1:56443955-56466092 GCA_004135705.1 Alloteropsis semialata
GGGACCGAGTTCAGGCTTTCTTGGGCGACGCACCACCGGCACCAGTAGCGGGGGATGACGGCCAGGCACCGAGACGTACTCGGGTTTCGGGCATCCCGTTACGTTGGCTCAGAGGCACTTTCGCAGTGTGCCCTCCAGAGGCCGACGAGCAGACAGTCACCTACTACTGCCGTGCCTGGGTACTCAACCTATTTGGGTCAGTTCTGTTTCCAGATGCCACAGGGGATTCTGTTTCTTGGATGTACCTACACTGCCTACAGGACTGGGACGACGCAGGGACTTACAGCTGGGGTTCAGCAGTTCTAGCTTTTCTGTACAGGCAGTTGTGCGAGGCTTGTCGTCGTCAGTCTCAGTCCTCTAGTGTTGGTGGTTGCACCCTACTCCTACAGCTGTGGATGTGGTCAAGGCTACCGGTGGGGAGGCCACAGGTGTTGCAGCCTCGTGTTTGGGACGTGGCGGGGGCAGACCACGCGCCTACTGTCGCGTATCTTTGGGACCAGGTCAGTGCCCCCTACGCGACGACTTGGAGGGCCTACCTCGACTTTCAGAACGAGCTGGACGCACTCGTCCCTTCCACGGTAAGATATTAACCTCTTCTTTTTCGGCATAATGGAATGGTCAAATGGTTGTAGCTTGTGTAACTATCATATTATTTGTGCCCAACAGGTTGTATGGGATCCATACAATACGCAGGAGGTCCTGGCGATGCCACTCAACCCGATGTGTAGGCGCGACCAAGTCCTTTGGAGGTTGCGGTGCCCTTTGATTTGTTTCTACGCGGTCGAGATTCATCTCCCGCATCGTGTAGCCCGACAGTTTGGGTTTGCCCAGGCGTTCCCCCCAGACGAGGTCTCCACTTCCATCACCTTGCACAGGTAAGACTTCAAATATTGAATTGAGCACAAGCTTGTACCATTGACTTACATTTCTATTGACAACTAAGTCTGATCGATTCATATCTTGTGTAGCTTTGATCGTGTGCGCCAGAAGAAGGTGACAGACTTTCTAGACTACCACCGAGAGCGCATCGAGTGGTGGGATAGGATGGAGACCAACGCGGAGCCAGAAGGGACCCCGCATACAAATGCAAACTTCAGAGCATATTTGGCATGGTACCACTCTGCTACACGCTACAGACTTCGCGCGGGGTGGACCAGGGACGACTACGCAGAGATTGCATCCTCCGATGACAGAGTGGTAAGGTCATAAACCACTATTAAGGAATAACTACTCTTCAATGTCTTATGTCTTTATTTCAAACATGTGTATTGGCAGGGCACTTCTATGAGGGAGTCAGTGGTTGAGATAGATGCTGCACTTCAGTCCCCACCTGGCCACCCTGACAATGAAGGGCAGATGAGGACCTTGCTTCAGGTAGAGATTGCTTGATTGACCTGTTACGGCACTGGTTTGTATGTTCAAACCCTTATTCCCACAATTTGCTTTGTTTTGTTGAATGCAGAGGTTACGCAGACGTTTGAGTCGAGCAGCCGCTCGTGTTGGTTGCCGGACTCAGGCTGCGGCAGACGTCGACATACCAGCCATCTTGCACCCGTCTGGCTCCGCGTCGTCCCATCGGGCAGCAGCCGGACCGAGTCACTCGCGCTCTGCCACCTTCAGCTCCCAGGCAGGTGACGGCGAAGATGATGACGACACCCAGGACGACGAGGGGGAGGACGACGACGAGAGCGAGGACGAGGCCGAGGGCCAGGACGAGGACGACCACGGCTACGACGAGCTTGGCTCCTCACAGTTGTCCGACGCACCACCTGCCACACAGCCTTCACAGCGACCTCGCCGGACTCACCGGCCGCCTGATCGTCACACTCCGGGCACCGATGCCCTTGGGAAGGGCAAGGGCAAGCGTTGGGCGAAGGGAGGCTGATACGGGACTTGTTATGACCTCTATGTAGTCACTTCTATGTGTTGTATGCTTATGTATGTGTATTGTTTGTGACCTAAGTTTAAACTATGGGATCTCAATTTGTGTTTTCCATTCCAATTCTGTGATCTAAATTTTGAGATATACTGTCTGTCTGATCTAAGCGGAATTGAGCTAAGTTCTTGGTTCTGGCACAGGTCGGCGCCAATAGTAATGGTCAAAGTTCATGACAAAGACATGGGAATTCATACACTTCCAGCATCAGGCCTAATCCGACTCACACCCAGGGAACACCTCGTCGTCGCCCCAATCCTCCTCGTCCTCATCATCCGAGCCAACGCGTTTGTGTCGGACTATTTGAATTGGTAATCGGCGTTTGTGTCGGACTATTTGTGTGTTGGACATGTCCTTGTGCTATGTGGTTGTGGTAATGGACCGTGTTGGTATATTGTTGTGTGATATTGGTTGCTATTTCTTGACTATGTTAATTTTCTGTTGCCAATATAGGGTGATTAGGGTGATGCACACTTGTGAAATTCTAGCACTAGGTAGCTTAAGTGAATCCATGGAACCTTAGAAAGAGTTAGAAACTCAAAGACATTTGAATTGGACGAGTTTCAATAACTTAGAATAGGTTTTCAGCGTACCACAGACTGTTGCGGTGGTGACCAAGATGGTCACCGCAACATTCTGTGATGGTAGGGCCATCAGGGCCGGTGAAGGCAGATGCCACCAACTGTTGCGGTGGTGGTACTCAGGTACCACCGCAACAGTCGGTCTTGTGAAGGACAGATGGGCCCAAGTGACGGCAACCACCGGAAGTTGCGGTGCTCGGTCGAGCAACCACCGCAACAGTCGGTCCTGTTGGCCAGAGACGAGTTCGTCTCTGGTTTGACGGACTGTTGCGGTGGAACGGGGTTTTTGACCCCACCGCAACAGTCGGTGGTGTGTCAGTTACCGTTCGTTTTGTGTACTGTGGTACACCACCGATTGTTGCGGTGGTGGTCTCTATAGCCCACCGCAATAGTCGGTCGTTACGAAGTTTTCAACAGGTTAAGTCCCCAGGCTCGGCGCCAGCTCCTTTAGCGCCAAGGTTAGATGGGTCGGCGCCAGATCAGCTGGCGCCGAGCTTCGGTCAACGCACGGCGTGACCGGCCACTGGACGGCTGACGTGGCGGGGGTCAGCGCCATGTCAGCTGGCGCCGACCCATCTGACCTTGGCGCCAGGTTTCCTGGCGCCGACCTAAGGGTCCATTTCCGCAATTCTTTCCTTCAGGGGTCCAAATGTCAAAATCTTTCGAGTAAAAGGCCATTTTGCAAAAATTTCAGTCTCGCGCGAGGGTTTTTTTCGTTAATTAAATTATTTAAAAAAGAACCCGGAGCTCGGGAGACGGACGTGGGGCCCAGCGCGACGCCAACTGGGAGACGGCAGGCTCGCCGGGTGCTGCGGCGCAAAAGCGACCAACAAACGGACCCACACAGCGGCACCCCGGTGGGCCCGGGTCGTGCCTCGCCGGGGAAGCAAGCGGGGTGCCAGGCGTGTAAGCGCGGCCGCGCGTGGAAATAGCCTTTCTCTCCCTCCCTCCCTTCCCGCGCGCGCGACGACGTCCTCCTCCCCTCTCTCCCGCCATATTCTTCTCTTCTTCGCGCCCCCGCGCTTTCGCTTTCGCTTTTCCTTTTCTTTTTTTTTGCCTCTTTTTTTTTTTGGTTGGGGTTTCCGCACGGCAGCGCGCTGCCTGCATGTGATGGGGTCACAGGTTTCGCAGGGGAGTTGCGGGCGGTGACAGCCGGGCTGGGGGGCTGACGTGTGGGCCCCGCTGCCTATCTCCTGATTGTGGGCCTCTCTGTGGGTTCAACGTGTCGGTGGCTATGCATGGTTCCCGTGCTCCTGCTGATCTCAGATTTGCAGACCATGAACCTGTTTACCAGTGTGATTCTAGGTATATACTAGAAACAACGCGCGGCGTTGCCGCGCTAGACCAGTGGTGGGTCTTTTCTTGTTTCGTTATTGAACCAGGCCCTTCTGTGCAAGAACATTTCCTTTCACTTTCTGGTAAGGGAAAGAACATGATTAATGGTGACAGATTCTTCTAAGCTGCTACATTTCAGAAGCAGATTGGTGAAGGGCCGAAAGGAATCAATTTGAAATATAGTTTCAGTTATTGGATTCAACAATAGTGGCATTATTGTCCTTTTGACAATGTTCCGACCATCAGTCAGATTGAGATTGACATTGTAGTTTCAAACCAGTCAGACTGAGAATTATCTTTGTTATAAAAAATAGATAATAATGTGGATAGTTGGCTGCAGAAACCGTGGAAGAATGCAATGGAGAGCAAGAAACAGAACAGAACGATGTTGGCGTGTGGACTGTGGACAAGACTTATAGTACTTCAAAACGGATCGTTAATGAAAAGGAGTTTTTAGTTTATATCATCAATAAGGTGATCTATAAAACCTGTTTTATAAAAAAATAACTTATTTTATCCAAATAACCACTTAGATGTTCAGAAATATATTTCTTACCTAATAGTGGTTAGCAAGTATTTTGGCTGTTCAGAGTGGGGAAAAATAGTTAGCATGATAGAAGAAAGTATTCTAAATAGCAAAACAATGTCAATAATAGCAACAGAACAAAGAAAACAAAAGTTTTATACATGGTGAGATAGGTCTGCATCCATGATGACAACATATATCCCCGAGGCATGCTTTAACCCATGGACATATGTGGTACTTGAATGTTTCCAGTTGCTAGAGAAATCTGCCATGCCCAATTAGAAAATGTCTCTTAGAAATTTGATCGAGCATTTAAAGAGCAGCAACTGTTGAAGGGTGGGTAGAACAGAGGAAGGAAACTTGCAGCCTCATCGAACTGGAGATGAGAAATTGAAGCTAGCAGGGTAGGAACCATGTTATCTTCCCCCAATTCCAGCATTGTTGGCTGGCTCCCATGTCCAGTTCCCTTCGACCTCCCCTGGTTGCACAATAGAGAAGTATTGTGTGGTTTAAGTCATCTTATATTGATTTGGGAATCATAGATTTGACACTTGTATGTTATAAGCAATATATATAGCCAAATATAAAGTTTATATATATTAATTTTGATGGAAGTGGGATATAGTGTGTAGGTTGTGCAGGAGCTCCTACAATCAAGTTAGTGGTTGAGCAGGATCCTGCTTTGTTCCTCTTGGTTAGCTGACATCATAACAGTGAGAAAACATATAGAACAAAAGTTGTATCCTAGGTGCCCCGTTCTTTGTTTAGATTTGTGCTTAGGTAGCTGATGGAGAGGCAAAAGAGGGTGTCAAGATGAGACTATGAGACATATTCACATATACCACAACGAAGCTCACCATGGGCAAGGCATTTGGTTGAGCAACTTACAGGTGCAAGATCTGTCACTGCAGGAGGAAACTGCTATCGCTTCTATTCCGGTCTTAAACGACGACATCTCCTCCACACAATGCGTGACGCTGGCTGCTAGCTTGCAGTATTGGTCACGTGTATTTTTACACCAATACTTTCAAGTGTTGTTGCTAGCTTGCAGTAAAGCTAAATTGCTAATCTTTTTACAATGGTCCTGTTGGCTAGTATCAATAGTTATATTGAAACTTTTGACTTATTTCTACATTTAGGAAAACTGGGGAAAAGGTAATTTGAGTCCACCTAAGCGTTAATCGAAATATTTGATTTGAGATTTGTACAACGAAAGGGACTACAACAGCAGTATTTATTTAAGAAAATAAACCATCATAGCAAACAAAAAATGTGAAAAGTTTTCTGATCCTAAGTTAAGAATACTTCCCCCTTCTTTTTACAAAAGAAGGTCCAGGACATTATATAGTCCTTTGGTCTTGTACATGAGTTGGGTGGTGTACTGGTAAGCTAAGTTACAAGGATTCTCAAATTCAGATGTCTAGTTTGGATTCATATGCAAACATGCAGTTCCCAAAGCATGCAAAATCAAGGCCAAGATCAGATTGATTGTTTATTTAAATTTGATCTGAGCATATGTGGCTCCATAGTTATATGTCAACTCTAAAACAGTTATCTTCACTTGATTAGCATAGTCCATGGCTCCATGCTATACAACCCTGCAAGATTCTGAATCAGTATCTCCTATGTGATTGCGCAAGCAACAGAATGGACCTAGCAAAGTAATGATTTTTTACCTATTTATTCTGAACAAATGTTGGGGCCAGAGACAATGCGGTGAAAACTAATCAGTGACACACCACAATTAGATGTTTTATTTGTTTTATTTGTCAGTTTTTCAGTTATTTTAGCACCAGGAACAAGCTCAACAGGTGTTATTGCAAAATATGCTTGGGTCATGCTGTAGGGTCGAGATGGCGGACTAGAGGGGGGTGAATAGTCCTTTCTAAAAACTTAACGCACCGGCTAACCGAAACAAATGCGGAAATTAAACTATCGGTCTAGCCAAGACTACACCCCTCTATCTATGTTTGTTAGCACCTTATAAAAGATCCTAAACAAGCAAGAAGGTGCCGGCCTAGCACGAGCTCACCTAATCAATTCTAGGAGCAAGGTCACACAAACATATGCCACTAGTACTTTAAGCACCGGAGAGCTCCTACACAACTAGTGAGCAAAAGCACAAAGCTCCTAAGCTCACTAACAATGCTCAATAACAAGGCAACTAATGCCAAATTAGAGAGCACAACTTACTTAGCTACACAAGCTAAGCAATGCAACTAACAAGGTTACACAAAACAAATAAGTTGCACACGAGAGGTACTTCTAGCTATACAAGCAAGAAGGTAACAAGCAAGCTACACAAGCTAACTAATTACAAGAGCAACTACACAAGCACAATGTGTATATGAAAGTAAATACAAGCTTGTGGTGAGGAATTGCAAACCAATGGGATGAACAATGTTGACACAATGATTTTTATCCCGAGGTTCACTTGGTTGCCACCAAGCTAGTCCTCGTTGAGACAAGCTCCAAGGTTGCCTCCGGTCCTCTTTGCTAGTGGTGACTCACAAGTCACACTCTCCCACGTGGAGTGCTTATCACAAGCTCTAGCACTTGACCCGGCCGAACCACTTGTCGCTCTTCGCGTCTCGCTCTACTAGAGTTGCTCTTCGCGTCTCCCACGGGGTGAGCACAAGACCCTTCACAATGTCTTCTCCGGAGCTACGCACAATCTTCTTGCGTGCTTCCACGGAGCCACAAGCCACCAAGCCGTCTAGGAGGTGGCAACCTCCAAGAGTAACAAGCACCACCGGCTTGCAACACGAACACCTAGTGCCACTCGATGTAATCTCACAAAGCAACGCACTAGACTCGCACTCACTAGCAATCGATTCACAATCTTGCAAGCACAAGTGAGTTAGAGGGCTCCCAAGTCAAGCACAACCAAGGGCAACACATCCCCAAGGTGCTCAACCTCCCAAATGGCCGGCCACCCCTTCTATATATAGAGGGAGTGGAGAAACTAGCCGTTACTAGCAATCAGCTCGAAACACTCTGTTTCGGCGGACAGTCCGCCCTTACAGGCCCGGACGGTCCGCCATAGGGACCCAACGGCTATATTTCCAAAGAACGAACTCCGAAGATGACCGTTACAGTCGTGGCGGACCGTCCGCCTCACAAAGGCCGGACCGTCCGCCTCTGTTAGATTCAAACGGTAAAACTCGCGCCGAAACAGCCTTTTCAATGGCGGACAGTCCGCCATATAAAAGATGCCTGGAACCCCTCAAAACCGTCTCTGTGTAAACAGTCCGCCAAAACAGTCCGCTTCAAACGAGGTTTGCCTGCGGACCGTCTGCCTCCCGGGGGCGGACCGTCCGCCACCGGCGGACTGTCCGGGCTAAGAGAGGCGGACCGTCCGCCGGTCCAATTCCAGCACAACCGAGGCACGGTAAAACGGCTGTAACTTCTCGCTCCGATGTCCAAATTAGTTGATCTTGGACTCTATGGAAAGCTCATTCAGAGGAGCACACATCCCAATTGAATGCTTGACTCCAATCCCATTGGATCAAAGCAGAATTCCATTCCAAGATCCACCACAAACCATATCCATCAACCAAATCTTCAACCCCTTTGCAAAGGTGCTAACTCCATAAGTGTAACACCTTATGTGTGAGTGAGTTAGCATTTACACAACCATTTTTCAAAGGGTTTTTACTCTCTTCACCACGCCACTTGATCCTAGCAACATCGCAATGTTAGATCGCTCAAGTGGCACTAGATGACCGATATGCAAACAAGTTTGCCCCTCTTGATAGTACGACCATCTATCCTAAACCCGGTCATAAACTTCTCTACACACCTATGACCGGTGAAAATGAAATGCCTATTGTATATACCTTTGCCTTGCGCATTCCATTTCATCTTCTCCAATGTTGATGCAACACATCCATCAACACCATCACAAAAGTTATGATCCACTTCATATTATCATGCGACGTTTTGGTTCATCGATCTTGACTTCACTTGCTCTTCACCGTTGCATCGGTCCATCGGCGCCAAGTCTTTGCTCAAGCATCCCGCCATGCGGTCCAGCGCTTCAAAGCCTCTAACTTGCCTTTCACACTTGCAACCGGTCCATCAAGCCAAGTCTTGTCTTGATCTTCTCCACCTAGTCACATGACTCCATGTCATGTTTCATATGCAATGAGCTCCTTCATCACATAATTACCTATGGACTAATCACCTGTGTATTTCACTTAAACACATATTAGTCCACCTAAGTTGTCACTCAATTACCAAAACCAAACAAGGACCTTTCACATGCACAATAAGATTTAATAAATGTGTCTCCTACTTACAACTAAGACTGAATAGAAAATGTAGTATATGTTACATTGGCATTTCATCAAACAGGAGAAGGGTATGGAAGTGAAACTGCCACATAATGTAAATCACCATCAGTAGCCCTTGGCGTCAGATTTATTATTGGCAAGTTGAGGAATAGCTCCTATTTCTATTTTCTGTTTCCTCAGAAATGATGTATACTGAGCTCCATTCTATATACTCAACACACACACATGTATGAATGATATAAACCATTAGTACTATAGTACAGAAATGTAAATTTAAACCTGAAGATTTATACTTTTATTTTTCCTACTGAGGTGTTATCCCCTTTTCCCTTTTTTTTCTTTTTGGTTTTCTATTTTCTGCTTCATTTACATATAGATTGAATTTAGGTTATATATCATAGAAGTCCTAAAATATGGAAGGAATGCGGTGTGTAAAATCACCCAAGACGAAGGAACCAGTTCTCTAGATTAATTTTAGAGAGGGATAAAAAAAGCAGAGTTTTATAGACAGAAAACTAGAAGTATTATTTATGATGTGTAAAAATTCTTCGACGATCATAGAATCAGTGTCCTTGATCGGTTTTGCAGAGGGATAAACAGCAAAGCCTTTTGAATACCGCAAAAGTTTGATGATTTAGCTTTCTCTCAGAATTTAGCTTGCAAACAAAGAAGCAATACATGCACAGACCCATAAAGTGACATGCATAGGAGCAATATGGACAAATGCATGAAGTGTCGTATATAGTATCAATCAGATACTATAATTCCCAAAAAAATTATAATTGAGGTACCTACATTACAGTGGTTATTTTAGTGATTAGAATATTTGACATGTATGTGTCTATGCAAATTGATTGATGCGGGGGTTAATCAAATTCTATCAAACCTTTTAGCTGTTTGATGCCCCACACCCGAGAGTTGAGATCCAGTCGTTGTTGCTGCAATGTCGATCAATAATTCAAGATGTATGACCCCTTATCTAAATCGGGGTTGTTCCGTAGATCAACCTATTTCCGCTAATTAATCGGTCCCTGTTCCACGGCCGCAAAGTGTGGCTGCACGCGTGCACCCGTCCAAATCGAATCATCGCCCAAGAAAGCAGATACAGAAGGGATTTTAGGTACATACCTCCCTAATCTAGATCACCAATGTTCCGTTGTTTGGATGCGCGATGGAGTACATGTGACGGACTGACCTCCTGGGGCTTAGATCAACGAGCTGTCCCTCAAGTGTAGAACAGAGGGGCGGCGGCGGTTGCCTGAGGAGTGTGGAGACCGGCGAGGAGGAATAGACTCCCTGGCCGTATGCCGCGTCAAACCCGTCGTTGCCCGGCCGAGGCGGAGGTCGAGTAGGCGCTAGTTCTCCGCGGCGTCGAACCGCGAGCGTGTCCTCGGCTCCTGGCGCACGGCAGCGTTGGCAGCGTCCAGTGTGCCTAGATGTGGGCCTCGATGGCGGTCGCGCGAGTCGTCGCCGCAGGGCCACGTTCGCCCCATGGCCGCGGCAGCCAGGAGGGAGGTGCGCGACCGTCGAGCACTGGACGGCGCAGAGGCGGAGGGATAAGGCGTGGAGACCGAGCGGACGAGGTCGGTGCGGCAGTCTCTCTGCGGAGGGCGGCGTGGCCGTGCTTCCCCTGCTGCAGGCGGAGCTGTGGAGGGCGGCGCGGCAGTCGGAAGGGCAAAGGATGGCGGACGGCGGCGGATGCGGAGAGGCGAGTTGGATCCCACGCGGGTAGCGGCGCATGGAAGGTAGGCGGAGGGAGACCCGAGACGCAGGCGGCCGGCGGCGAGCGCCGCGGGAGACGCAGGCGGCCGGAGCCGGCGTGGTAGGGGAAGGGGACGGGGGTAGTCGCTCGGCCGGTTTCTCGAACACCCGCGAGAGCCACGTTCCGCAGCCTAACGGGCGCGACGCCCGCTTCGACCCGTATCGGACGGTGGATGTCTCGAGATGGCTGGATCCGACGGCTGATGGGCTAACGGGCGACGTGGACCCGTGAACCGCCCGTGGTTTGGTGCAAGAATCGTATTTAGAGAAGATATGATGCCTAGGTATTTATTGCATTTTTGTTGGTATCTAACAATCTCTACATGAGGATGATTGGATGAAATGAAGTTGCACTTGTGAAATACTCTCCCCGTTCTAAATTGTAGTCCATTGTTGACTTTTCTAATGTACATTTGGCGATTCGTTTTATTCAAAAAATTTACATTAGTATCGTTTATTTTGTTATTATTTGTTTTATTATAAAAAATAATTTAAGTACAACTCACATTTCTATTTTCGTACTAATTTTTTAAATAAGATGAATGGTCAAAGTTATATTTAAAATTCAATAGTGAACTACAATTTGAAATGGAGAGAGTACTATGTTGGTTGAGCTATGAAATGGCCCAACTTTATTTCTACGAAAATGGTACATGCACACTGAATCTTTGCTTGAAACACTGCTTCGAAAAAAGTCCATAGCTGAACTTGCTGAACTTGAAAGTAGTGGTATCTAATTAAAAATGTTCCCACGAAAAAACCCACACGCGATTCCACTAATCTAGAGAAATGGCAAAAGGAAGAAGGGCAGAAGTAAAATGGTTGGTTTGTTGGGAAAAAAAAGAACACAACACTTTCGGTTGCTCTAACAGCTTCCCTAACCACGCTATTATTACACCTAAAGCTTAGAGCCTAGACAACACAGTACCAGTCTACTACTACTCCTCCTATCCTCCATCACAAAAAGGTTTGTAGCCAAGTCCTTCTGCATTAGGAAATAGCAGTGTCCCAAATCAAAAGGCGTGGCACTGCAAAGCACACACAAAAAAAACTTTTCTTGTGCATCAGCATAATTGCAACACAAGGTCTTTTCCATGACATTTTGCAGTGCCATCAGGCATGCCGCAATAATTAGGTGCTCTGCAAATGCAATTCATGATGGCCCATATTCCACCAAACAACCTCTCATGGACGTACAGGCCTCATGCTGAACCACAGCAGGAAATACTTGCAGCTTCAACAACCATTCAGTAGCATGACTTGGGTTGCTATTTGGAACAAAGTTTCATCGAAATTTTTGCAGCATCAGCCTCCTTCTTGAAATTCCATACCAGCTATAAATGAAAAGAAAACAAGATTTGAAATACGTTTGTTTTTTTTTTCTCTCCAGAATTTCGGTTTTTGAAAGTACATGCTTTTCCTATCTCCATTCCCAAATTCAAATTTTGATTTGAGAATCCAAGGAACATTTTCAGAAAAGTATTAGGTATAGCTAGGTTCTTACTGGATCCTTGGTAAAGCAATACAAATTGGTAAATGAAATTCTGATTGGAAAGCTTCAGAAGTCCATTTGCAGCTTCAACAACCATTCAGTAGCATGACTTGGGTTGCTATTTGGAACAAAGTTTCACCGAAATTTTTGCAGCATCAGCCCCCTTCTTGAAACCATACCAGCTATAAATGAGAGGTTTTTTCTTTCCTCCAGAGTTTTGGTTGTTGAAAGTACATGCTTTTCCTATCTCCATTCCGAAATTCAAATTTTGATTTGAGAATTCCAGGAACATTTTCAGAGAAGAACTAGGTATTACCAGTAGCTAGGCTCTTACTGGATCCTTGGTAAAGCAATACAAAGTGGTAAATGAAATTCTGATTGGAAAGCTTCAGAAGTCCATTTGCTTCATGACAATGAACTCTTGCTCCAGCCATGGCAGCTGGCCAGCTGCCTTGCCCTATTTGGGCAGGCACTGGTTGTTACCGGGCACACCTAAGAGATTGGAGGAATGTATCCAAGACGTGTCCGTTCTGCCATCCTGCATTTGCTTTGCTCTGAAGGAGGACGGGATGGGCGTTCATGACACGTCAAGGACATGAACATGTGCCTGCTGGGGCCTTAGCCCTTGTAGATACTGTCCAGGAAAGCAGCCGTGCTTTACACTCGAGGCCTACAAATTTAGGCACTTCAAATCTCTTGCAAGGGCAAGTGTACGACATGGTCTGCACCCTGCTTGTTTTATTCTTGTTTGGTGATGCTAAAATATTGAGGTGAAGTTATTTTCAGAAAATCATCAGTTAGGAGTAGTAACAATGTGGTGTTTCAAACAGGTTTCACACCTGCAGACGTCGAATTAGCAGTAACAGAGAATGATGCCATTTCAGATTCAGAAACATGGACATGAACATGAACCCCTTTCGTTTTTTTGAAGATTCAGGGCTTGTTTAGTTCGCGCGAATTCGATCGAATTGACTGTAGCAGATTTCCTTGGGAATTGAAAAAGTAGAGAGAGGGCACGTAGTTCAATGCGTTGCTTTTGGTCGAATTGGTGCTCTTTCGAGCGAACTAAACAAGGCCTCATATGCAATTGGGAACAATGACTGGTGCCATTTCAGATTCAGAGCCAGGTAGCAATTGATGCCCTCATGACCCATTTCTGTCTTGGGAGAGCCAAAGGCATCAGAAAGAGACAAAGAGTAATCATGCTTTGTTTCTTTGCTGAACTTGGGTGCTATCAGCAAAATGGGGAGACCCAATATTTATTCAATTGTTTCAGGGTTTTGAGAAAGGAAAAGGCAACGTTTGTCAGCAAAAAGAAACGTGCTGACCTGATAGATATGCTCATGTTGGTAATGTTACTATTTGCACACTAAAAACAATCAGACTGTGACAGTGATGCCAATCAGCTACTCCATTCTGGTTCCACCTAACAGTTGGTGCCAAGTGTCTCCTTCCAAGAGCAGGAGTAGCTGATTGGCATCACTGTCTCACTGTCCCTAGCTGCAACGCTTAGCCTGCAACCATTACTCTATTGTAAAGACATGGAGAATTGGAGATTGCCTGTCAGGAAGCTTGCAGAGATGGAGAAATCATGACGCCTACATACTGAATCACATGAACCTACCCCCATTTATCAGGTGCAGTGCAGCAGTACCAGTTCATGTAGGAGCAGGAAGTATGGTTGTCAGACCATTTCTTTGGATGAGTTTGTTATCTGCTGAAGCAAAATATCTGGATACCTTTTACCTGTGTACACACACTGATAATAAGAAGCCCAATGCGTCAGTGCTGTGTCCCTGGGCATGGAAAGAGGCCCATGGGCCTTTTCAGCATCTTTGGAAAAGAAACAAAATATAGCAGCATGTTCTATCCAACCAATCCAAGTGGACGACAGTTTCTTTTTACAAGCCCACTGCAGAATTTTTTTTAAAAAAATAATGGAAATGCAACTCCCTTCCTCTATACCAAAACAAATGGGCTTAAGGATATTAATATTTCTTCTATTGAGACATGGACAATTATGGGCTATGGGGTGTCAAGAAATTCGCTAGCTAGAGTGAGTTAATCGTTTCAACTTCAGCAAATTTGAGCTTCTGATGAGTTAATCCTTTCGACTTCAGCAGTGTTGGTTTTCCACATCAACTAAAGTTTTGAACTTTGTTTGGCAGACGAATTGAAAAGAAAGGTTAAACAGTTACATGGAGTGAGCCGATGAACACAAATCATGTGAGAAAAAAAAGGTTTTCCATTCACTGATGTTAGAAAAATACTTCAGTGGTATTACATTAAGCAACATACTGATTAAGAATCATAAATTTTCCAAAAAAATGTTTTGGACTTCCATTCACTGTTTTTTATCCTCTCCTCACACTGAAGGGTAGAAACCAAAATCCACCTTATTAATAGCTTCAACAACAGCAACAAATAGATCAAACTTTTATTCGAGGTCACAGCACTAGTGACCCAACATGAGCAACTCTCTCTCGTTGTACTACATCGAGAAAACAAGTGCCCACTAAAGGTAAAAGCGAAAAGGATGCCATATGCTCAGATAAAAAAAGAGAGCAAGACTATCCAGCTCCAAGCCTCATCTCTCTCCTACCAAACTTAGGCTTTGGCCTTCAGGCACTCGGCTTTTGCCATGGGGACAAGGAAGGCCAGCTTGTCGGTGCAGTGCATCGGGGTGTCGACGACCTCCTTGGTGCGGCATGTATTGTAAGAAGATGCCCTTGGTGACTCCAAGGCCTCCTTGTCATCCTCCATAATTGTGTCAAGGATCTTTGGGAGCCTAGCGCGCCTGAGGATCGACGGCAGCTTCGATGGCGCAACCTCCATTGTGAATCGGCCAGCAAATTGAGCCATGTATGCTATGGTGATGAAAGATGGCCTACAAGCCTAAGAATGGAGGGGGGGATGAAAGGATGGTTGAAAAATAAAAATAGTGCTCAAGGGGGCATTTGGCTATTGCTTGGTGTTGCTTCTCTTGGCGCCTGCTGGCTCCCAAGAGATTTGTATGGAGGTTGAAGAAAAGAAAGAGTGTTCAAGGGGGCATCTGGCTAGGCTTATTTCTGAATGTTTGCAGTGTTGGTGCCTGGCTCCCAAGAGGCTGTCTTTGGGGGTTTATATAGCCGTGCTCCATGGACATTTTATAAGTTATTGCACATGGAAATTGATGTGGTCCTTATGAGAGTTAAGAGGACACTAATTTCTAAAGGCGGTCTTTGTGGAGAATGAATGAGCTGAAAGCGAAATGTTTGGAAGCAGAAAATGACCATCAGTCAGAAGACGGCCATACATGTCAAATAGAAAATTCAGGGGTTATGCAATCATATCACACGTACTGTTGTCGACGTGTACTCTGATATTATGTGAGAATACTCTTCTAACCGTGCAGATGTATGAGCGAGGAAAAGATGGAACTGCACCTCTTTAGTGTCCCTTTCAACAAATAAATAACGATTTCAGAAGAGAACATGAATTATTTTGCATTTTCACTTTTTCAGCAAAAATCGTTTCGGTTTTGAATAAAATTTGAACTCATGAATGTGCTCTTAAGCAACAGATATATACTGTCCCACTAATATATGAGATCTATCCAGTAAAAGTGAGTACTATTTCGGAAGCTTAGATATACTTGTTTTTCTAATCTTTTGGAGCCTTTCCTCATAATCACACAAATGGTACTTTGATGATTGTTTTTCATGAAAGAAATCAAGATCCTTTTCCTTCTTTGCATATTACAATTCTTTTTTCTTAATCATGGAATACTGTACTGACTGGTGATCAGTATTCTTAGCAAACTAGCATTTCCCTACCCAAAGTGGAAGAGTACATACCTAGCATCAAGATAAAAATCCTCTAAATATTCAAAACAAATTCCTCAAAATTAGGAGACATTTCTTGTGCAGAAGAGCCTGCTTTGACATGCGTCTTGCAAGGAAAAGTTGACAGTCTATGACAAAGCAATATGATCATGATCATGCACAAAGGTGACGCGTACCAAACTAATTAATGCAATAATGCCCCATCAGTATTTATCAATCTGTCTATACCATTTGTTCTTCGGAAAATTACCAGAAATTCTTCAGACATTAGCAAAACTGGAAAAAACATAGGCATTGCATGGAAAATCAGAAGAAAAACGCTAACATTACATGGCACGTCACTTCAACAACATCAGAAACAAGTGTAGGCATTGCGTGATTTTCCGCTGTATTTGCCTCATTTGCAATGATACACACACACAGATATATATATATATATATATATCTGTGTGTGTGTGTGTGTGTGTGTGTCTGGCTTAATTTTCAGTGAGGTAGAGGCATACACGGAAGTGCACAGGGCTCTCTCTGTGCCCTGGCGGCGAGGGCAGCCGCGGGAGGCCGTTGTTTTCTTGCGCCTTTTGGCAATCAATGAGCCGGATCACGATAGATTGCGAGGTGATCTGATCTGGTGTCCAAGCCTTCAACAGCATTGGGTCCTCGATCGTACCTTCTTCGTACGTCCTGAAACTTCGTGTTTCACTGGATTTTTGGGAACCATACATAGAACCAATAAAGGGTCCTGCAGTCCATCTAGCACGCGTGTCCAACACCGTGCGTTGGGTAAAGAACGCTTGTTCATCTCTTCTTAATATAATGATGCGCAGCTCTCCTGTGTATTCGAGAAAAAAGAGGGTCCTGCAGTCCTGCTACATCAGGTTCTCTTGTTCCGAACATAGGAATTTTATCTCAAAAGAAAACATGAGAGATTTCGTTATTTGGGTCAAAATTCATAAGCCTTTTAAAATTTGACATCGCCGTCAATCGGTCACAATGATGAGATGTCGTCAGGTCCTTTTTTAACACCAGGATTTTATTGGAAAACCCACGTAAACCAGAGAGCAGAGAAAATACTTGCGTAATGGCGAGAATCACAAAAGATAAAATAAAACAAAAGAAAAGAAGTCATTTGACGTCAGAGAAATGGTACAGCGACGGCTCGCCGGCGACGCTGTCAATGCCAAATCGCCAACAGCACGGGCGCCAGCGACGCGTGCCGCCATTTATGGCGCCGGATCGCAGCCGGCGATGGAGAGCCACCGGCCAGCATCAGTCGCTCGCCTGCCAGCCGCCGCAAGGCCAACACACGTTCGACAGCACGACCGCCGGGCGCCGGCCAAAGCCTCAACGCTGCTGTGGTCCTCAGGCACATCTTCGGTCACGGTAGTACTCCCTCTGTTTCTCGCTTTTAACTTTTAAAATACAATTTTGATCATTCATCTTGTTTAAAAAGTTAGTACCAATAAATAGAGAGCTCTTTTATGGTACTCTATACGAAATGTAAGTCGTGCTTAAAGTATTATTGATAATAAACAAGTAACAACAAAATAAATAATATTAATGTAAATTTTTTGAATAAAATGAATGGCCAAATGTGCATTAGAAAAAGCCAACAGTATATGCTAACAAAAAAACAAAACAAAAGTGGCTCTCTTTTTCTCTCTCTGAACGCAAATAACCCAAAAAAATGTAGAAGAACTTCTCGAGACGACTCTGTTAGTGCGATTTTCGGATATTCAAACCAAATTAAACTACTTGGCAAATTTCAGACCGACTTATGGCCAAAATTCGAATAGTTTGACTGCAAGCAACCCATAAGGACATCTTTTTGGTGACCGGACGTTGTAGTACAGCACTACAGCTACAGCACCGGCTTTTCTGTGGCAATGACCAGCAGTGGCAGGAGAAGCAAGATTTTGATCTGAAAGCAGCGCCGGATGATGATGGGTCACTCTTGCCTCAACCAGGATCCAAGAGCCACATGCAGGGCATGTTGCTGTCAGGCAGATCAGCAAGATCTAGCATGAGATCCAGCAGGTTACCTGAAGATCAGAGAGGAGGGCCTCAGCAGAAATTGACTCGCGGACTTTTTCTTGGGGTTTGCTGGAGATTTGTTCATGACAAGAAAAAGGATGAAGAAATGGAGTATCCTTAGAATTTTGGGACAGGAATGCATGAAGAATTAGCATGGAATTATCATGAGCGAGGAAGAAAGATGATTTGAGTTATGAACGAACTGCATTAACAGATTTTCGTCCTAGCACAGTAGCACTTCATTTCAAGTTGGCGAGGAAGTCTGGAAGGAGCTCCAGATTCAGCAGCAGAAAAGTCCAGTTGTGTAAACATATAATTTCTTCTTTAGATTCCGATATTTCCTTTTCACCAAGCTAATAAAATCGCCCTATAAAATACGCAGTGAACAGTTGTGACAACAGTGTATCTCAATTTCATGAACAGTAGAGAGAAATTTAGAAAATATCCAGGATGATCATATGGGTCACCATGCAGCGCAGACGTGTGGAACGATGGCAGCCATAGTTCAGTTTTATGAATAAGAAGTGCTAGGGAAGCTACTGTATCAAAGGCCTATGTCCTATAGATAGTAACAGTCAGTGGCAGCTTGTCCTCTGTTAAATAAAAAGGTTTAACCCAGATGTAACAAAACCTGTAATTTCTCAACGGCAACCAAAAGAGAAACATAATGTTTACCTAAATTGTTGGAAATGAGTCAATGATTTTTACTAGTTTCTTTTAGTCAGATTTGACTTACTCAAAGTTGAAAATTCTACTTTATGTTCATTGGTACACCTGAATTGCCAAAAAAATGCTGGGTCTTAGAAAATCCACCAACCACCTATAGTTGCCAGCAGTGAAAAAATAATAATTTTTGACAAACTGAAAGGACTCATTGAAATTTCCTTGTTATCAGCTATGGCAAAGAATCATAGATGCAGGCTGACCCAAATCACATATAAGTTTCATACCATATCGAAAATAACAACGATATATCCACTACTAGTAAAATAAAATACCACATTCTCAAGTCTCTACAAAAGAAATGACTGGAAAAGAAATATAGAAGAACTTGACGTAAAAGTTAGAAAATCCCCCCCTTTGTGAATGTGAAAATAAGGAATGAAACTCCAGATATCCCTTGTAACAGTTATTAACACTGCAAAACATCAAGGATGGACATTCACAAGTTGTTAGTGTCTACATTCATTTCAGAAAGATTCTTTGCCTTCTGCTGAATTGGTCCTTGATGTATAAAGTGGATGTGTTTATGTTTATCTAATGATCTCATCTTTCAAAGGTTTAGGTTGTGAATTTATATTTCCTAAACAGCAAGTTCTAATTTTAGTATCAAAAGCGTATAAATAATAAAACACTGATGTAATGGAACCAAGTAGCAATAAGTTAACAAACAAGTCTGGATAATAGATAAGTTTTATTATACTAAATTGTTAGTGTTCAAAAATATAAACTGTTGTAGTTCTTATACAGCAGGTCGAACTACCGGCTGGGATCATTAGCGTTTGGTCTGCATCCGATGCAGGCCTGCAGCGGCAACCAATCAGAAATACATGTACAACTTATTACCTGATAAAGCATCAGCAGCCAGGGGCGGATCTAGCTTAAAAACTCAATGATGTCACTCTTTGCTACACCATGGGCCACCTTCACCTATTGACACTATTTACAATGAAAATCACCGAAAATCAATGCTGACACGTTGTTGCCCTTCTGCCTTACCTCATTTCCTTTGAAAGACAAGGATAGATAGAAACATCATTCAGGGTTTGAGATAAGCTCTATTAACATTTCAAGTTAGTTCTTTTGTATACGAAATGCCATCATGTAATGAAGAGTTTGCATAAACAATATACACCAAGATTTATGACATCAACTAGCAAAATTTAGTTCTCTCTTACCTTCTCCGTTTTATTTACATGTCACATTAGGTTTGTCCTAAGTCAAACTTGACCAACTTTAACTAAATTTATATAAAAAAATAACTTTTACCTCTCCCCGCTCTCTTAAACCCGTCTCCTTCCTCTCCGCATTTTGCCTCTGGAATCTTTTCCACCGGGAGAGATAGGATAAGCATGGGCCGGCGAAGGTGGGCCCATCTCTCTTTCAGCCCGTTTAGGGATTAGGCCCATGAGGTTCACGCAATGCGGGTCCAGTCCAAACCTTGGCCTTTTTTTGCATCACGGTGCTTTGGGCCCAGCGCCCCAGCGCCACATGGCCGAGCCTCCTCTGGTAGGCTGCCGGGGCTGCGAGCCCCTGTGCCTGCAGGCGGTCGTGCCCGGCCAGCCACCAGGGCCACGCGCCGCAGGGCCGCGAGCCACCGCGCCCGCCTGGCCGGCCTCCGGCGCCGCACCGAGCGCGCCCCCCCGGGTGCAGGGAGAGTGAGAGCAGAGAACGGAAAGAGCTAGAGTTCGCAACGAGAAAGATAACAGCGGTGGCCCAAAGGGCAAAATAGTCTTTTTTAAATGACATTTAGGGGCAGTTTGATGGAAAATGTAACAATGTGTCAGTTTAGAAATGAAAGTTAGAGTCGATGTCAAATAGAGAAAAAAAATTTCAGGGCCACGGCCAAGAAAGAAGTGAGTCGTCTTCTCAAACAAGGAGCGAGAGTGCGCAACGAGAAAGATAACAGCGTGGCCCAAAGGGCAAAATAGTCTTTTCAAATGACATTTAGCAGCAGTTTAATGGAAAATGTAACAGTGTGTCAATTTAGAAATGAAAGTTAGAGTCGATGTCAAATAGGGAAGGAAAAAAAATTTCAGGGCCACAGCCAAGAAAGAAATGAGTCATCTTCTTAATTGTCTTATAGAAATGTGGGCAGTGATTTAGAAAACTAAAATAATTGTGGGAAGTTTTTTTTTTCAAAATTTATTTTCAGAGTTGATTTCGCAGACTCACATTGTGCCTATTTTAGAGATTCACCAATATTTAGGATTGTTTTCTTGCATACCCGCACTTCTTTTTGCTTGGGGCTGTTGTATGCAATCATATCAATATCAATACCTTAGTTTCCCATCCCACTTCATGGCTACAGTATAACAGTAAATATAACCATCTCCTGACCGTCAGATCCGCACAATAGATAGCTCAGATCAATCGGCGCAGATACAGATCGAGCAAGCTGCGTGGGGGAAGCTGATTCCCGCCCGGGCCTCGGACTTTGGGCCCCAAGCCCATGTGAAATAGCAACAGGGTGGGCCAATTGAGGTCCAGTTCCACAAGTTTTGTTGGACCGGAAAAAAAGAAATTTTCCTTTTACAATTAGGTTGTTGGGCTGCATATTAAAGGGCTCTTTTGGGCTGCCAAAATTAAGCTTTCCTTTTTATTTCACGACAGCCCAAATTAGTAATCTATATAACTTATACAGATGCACCGGAAACTTCAAACAAGCAACTAAAGGATATCTATATATCTTATATAGATGCACCCCACTAAGGATCATTAACTCTATTTCTCTCTTCATGCAAGCTATCCAAGTCATCTTCCACCAATTCTTTCTTCATGCAAGCTATCCACCTCATCTCCCACTAAGGGTCATTCAATCTATATCTCTCTACATGCAAGCTATCCACGTCATCTCCACCAATTCTTATGCAAGCTATCCACATCATCTTCCACCGACTAAGGGTCATTACATAATTCTTTCTTCATGCAAGCTATCCACATCATCTTCCACCGACTAAGGGTCATTATATAAACCGGTAGCGTGGTAGACGCAATAAACGGTTATTTTTATTTTCAACGTAATCTCTGTAGGTGTACCATTTATACGAGCAATTTAACAACACATTAGTTCATAGTTTATCGAAAAGCTCTCTCAAATTCCATATTAACGCGTGGAGAATCGCCTAGTAAATATTATCAGATTTGTTGACGATCAAAATTGGCACAAGACAGCTTGACAGGGAAAACCGGTGGAACCGGATTCAATAACCGGTGGAACCGGATTGGCTACTGTTGCCCGTATGACAGGGCAAACCGGTGGAACCGGTTTAGGGAACCGGTAGAACCGGTTTTCCCCGAGTCCTAGTAGGTTTGGACTCTTTTGGAGATCCGTGTGGATTACGACTTGTAAAAGGATTTCCTTGCGGGGCAAGACCTCCCCACCCTATAAATATAAAGGGTCGTGGCCGATTGAGGGGTTATCCAATCGATCAAATACAAAGTATCTTTATCTTTTATCCTCTCAAACCCTAACTTTTCCAACCCCTCCTGCTGTTCGTGCTTCGTCTCTACGGCGTATGACGACGTTCTGAGTGGCCTGCCGACCTCAGAACAACCCTAGGCGCGCTTGCCCTGACGGGGTCCCTCCCGGGCGGCGTTCGTAGGTCTACGCGGCGAAACCCTAGGAACCGGTTT
>CM014275.1:56484057-56522304 GCA_004135705.1 Alloteropsis semialata
CAAGGAGAAAGGCTATCAAATTCTATAAAGTCCAGTGGAGTAATCACACCGAAGATGAAGCTACTTGGGAAGAGGAGTCATATCTCAAATCTAAATACCCGGATTTTATGAACTCTATTCCAGGTAACTTCTTTTCGCACTTAAAATCTATGCACCGGAATCTCGGGGCGAGATTCTTTTTAAGGGGGAAGGGCTGTGACACTCCTAGTGTCACTATTGCAATTAAGAACCGAAATGAATGTAATTAAATTAATAACGGCATGCATCATCCCTTAATCATCGTGTTTTTCTTGCGCATATGTGTTTATGTGTGACCCATTTAATTATAGTAAGGAACAAGACTTAGTTTAGCAAAGCTCAAAAATCGAAATCAAGTTGAAAAGTGCAAAAAAAACCGTTATCTCAGGAAGTTGCGGTGCCAGTGGAATGGCCACCGCAACAGTCGGTCACCCAGGCATAATTATAAAATGCTCTCTGGATTGACGGACTATTGCGGTGGTTCCTCGTCTGTGCACCACCGCAACTTTCCATGGTTGTTTTAGCTACAATCAAAACCGAGCCACCAGATGTTGCGGTCCTAGTTCAAGAGCATGACCGCAACAGTCGGTGATCCGAGTTAAACAGTGAAATTCGTCTCTGGATTGAGAGACTATTGCGGTGTTATCAATGACCAACTGTTGCGGTGCTGTATGCCTGCCACCACCGCAACAGTCGATGGCCCGCGAGGCTTGGATTTTAACCTCATCGGCACAGTAATTTCGACACCACGGACTGTTGCGGTGGGTGTTTTACCCCACCACCGCAACAGTCGGTGCCCAACCACCGCAGCGGAGTGGGCGTCTTCCCCGCCGGTATGGGCGCCCGAGCTGCCAACTCTCGTCCTCTCGCCGTCCTGGGACGCGTGTCCGCTTTCCCTCGCGCCTCGTGTGTGGTTCAGGCCATGGGATAGCGCCACGTGCAGACAAGGACCGATTCAACCACCCCTTACCTCCATTTACGAGCTCGGTGTCCTCCGGCTGAATTCGTCCTCCTCACTCGTCCACTCCTCGATTCGCAGCGCCCGGAGCTCGCCCACCTCGCCCTCTCCTCACCCGAGCCATCCCCGGCCAATTTCCCCTCTTCCCTCGCCCTTCTCTAGGCCGGAATGCCACCGCCGGCCATCACTGGAGCCGAGCTCGGGTCCGGCTCAAGGTAGAAGAAGCACAGGACCGAGGGTAAGAAGCTAAGAAGGGTAGGGGGGTTG
Organism: Alloteropsis semialata; assembly: GCA_004135705.1. NCBI lineage: Eukaryota > Viridiplantae > Streptophyta > Magnoliopsida > Poales > Poaceae > Alloteropsis > Alloteropsis semialata. The sequence continues at coordinate 56,485,301 of CM014275.1, forward strand.
TCTATAGAGTTCTAGGATTTGTGTGCAAACCATTGTTTGAGTGATGGATTGCTTGTTGCTCGAATGTGGGCTAGAAAGAGTTGGTGTATTGCTTCATAAATCCTAGACATGGGCTAAAGTTGCAAAACCGCCTTTGTTGGTTGTATTAGTGGAGTAGAGTTTGGTACCTTTTGGCTAGAGTTTGTTCTTGATTTTTAGGGATTGGGAGTTGGTTAAGTTAATAAAGTAGATAAAGTAATAGATGTAGATCTCCCCCAATGAAACTAGGCCATTTTTGTTAGGACTATCCTAAGGTTTAGAAACCCTCACCAAAAGAATTAGCTCCTGAATACGTGTGGTTTGGTAGTTGGGATTTAGATTTTGTTCTAGCTAGTGGTGTTGAAAACCAGCCCAGACCGGTTAGACCGGTATGGCTAACCGGTCAGACCGGTTTCCTGTGTAGGTTAAGTTTCTTAGTTGTTTATGCTCCATAAGTGATTGGCCAATGATTTGAGTGTTGTGAGTATTCTTTTGATGGCTTGCTTGTGTATACTTTTGCATTTCGTGTAGATCACCCCATCGTTGACGGCGTGTACGAGGTTGAGGTTGAGTCCGAGAGTGACCCGCCGTTGCTGAGCTGAACTTGACGACTGCACAAGACCCGGACCAAAGTCCGGAAGGGCCCAAGGCCGTAGCGGCTCAAGAAGGCAAGCCCCGGAGCATGACCCAGTTTAAACTAACTCCTTGTTTGTGCCTTAATTTTGTGCATTTAAGTTTTGAGGAGTTGGTTGAAACCGTAGTTGCATGATTCCTAGGTACCTATGTCCTACGACTAGTATGTGTAGGTTGAATAGAATGCTATGCTTAATTAGGGCCGGTAGAAGTCGAGTGATTGCCTTGTCACTCGCGAGATATAGGAGTTTACTTTATTTCGGTTAATAATGAGCGGCAAGCGGGGCTTGTGCGATGTTCATGATTGGGTGAATGACCCGCTTGCATAGAGGATGTTGGACTAAGGCATTGAGGGTGTGGTCAGTTGGTCAAGCTTTTGAAGGTACTAATCGTACGCCGGGAAATATGGTAAACTGGTAAACCTAGTACTTGATGCAAACTGACGTCTGACGGACACTTCCACTCCATTGAGCGAGGGGTTGATGGCGAGTGTAGCAGTGGCCGCGGCACGGGTTTGCCTGGGGCACTGGGGTCCGTTGGGGCGTGCACTCGGGTGGAGTGGGCTCTGATGGCAGACGGCAGGGAGAGATGGGAACGGTTGCCCCATGAGGTCCTGGGTGTCTCTCACGGGTCGTGCGATTAGGTTGTCCTATGCATGGTTAAAATCAACTCGAGTTGTCCGTACTTCACTGTTACATGAAACTGCTTGATCTCTCGTTGCACATCAATGTTCTTGGGACAAAGGGGTAAAATTGTTGGTAGATGAGAAAGGCTAGTATCAGGTTAATCAATTGTTTTTCCACACTGATTGCTATTGGATAGCTTGGCAAATTTAGTAATGGTTAGTCACACTTAAAACTTGGCTAAAATATTGAAAATAGGCTCAAGTTGTAGATGCTTTTGGCAAAACAAACCCCAGAGCCAAAAAGCCTTGCATGTCTAGAATTTATCCTTGTCGGGTAAGTCTTGCTGAGTAATTAGTACTCAGCCTTACTTGTGGCTAAATTTTATTGCAGATTGTGATGGCTATGATCCCGTGGCTGCTTTGACTTGGCCGTGCACCTTATCTGATGGTTGGACCGTGGAGCGGGTGTCGTCGGAGTCCGACTCTGGCCGCAGTGACTAGGTGTTGTGCGAGGGCTCCGCATAATACCTTTTGCTTCGATGTGTAGTCTTTCGCTGTATTATACTCTGGTTTGTAAGAAGATAAAACATGTGCACTGAATTTGTATAAATATCTATGTGAACCATGTGTTGTAAAAGTGTGATGAGTTGTACTGCCTGAGCCCATCTTCGAGTGGGACTGCTGCTATTTCGTTTCGGTCGAGAGAAAAAGGTGGTTTAATCGGGAAGGCATCCGACGGATTGCACGATTAACTCGGTTTAAGGGCATGGACAGATACTACGGCTGTACCAGATGAGAGCCTTCAAAAAAAAAAATACTCCCTCAAGTTTTAGCACACCGTCATTACGCTTCATTGCCGCCAATACTGCTAAAATTATTTAAGCTAGTGCTTTTTTATTTTTATTAACACAAACTCAATTTGTATTTAAAAAAAGACTTAACTACTAGAGGAAAAGCCCCCGACTTTTCTGGTATTATTAATTAAAGTTATTATTTCCGCAATTTTAAAAGCGAATCTATAAAAATAAAGGAACATAGCCTGAAGAAGTTTCTCGCGTGCTGCACACCTGCAGGCCTCCTGTGGACTGTAGCCTGTATATAGTAGGCGCCGACGTGCGGCGCCTTCACTCATCTCCTCGCGAGCAGGAAGAAGCCGAAAGACACGGGTTGGGTTGAGGGCTCACTGCTTGAACAAATCGAGCCGGGGCCGGTCGGAATCCAAACCAAGGTGAGCAGGCATCTCCAAATCCCGTCATCTCCTCTCCCCTAACCCCTCGCCCGTCGCGTGCGCATGATTCCGCGGTTCTTGGAGGCCGGATCAGGCGGCTCTGTAGATTTCGCGTTTCTTTCTTCTTGATTACTGAGGGCTGTTGCGCTACAGGGGGTGGATCATCTCTTCCACCTAAGAATTGTTTTTTTTCCCCACCGAATAGGATGAACAGAGTAATTTGGGGTGGGGGGGTAGATTTGAGTACTTCTCCCAGATTCTGAAACAGGGAACGGAACTCGAGGTTTAGGGGCCCTGTTTCATGAACCGCGAGAAAATTGCAGGGATCTAGGTTCGCTTCTTTTCTTGCTAGGTCTTTTTGAGGGTCATATGTGTGTCCATTGTGTAGATTGACTAGTGGTGCGTTAGTTGCATAGTTGCATCTCCTAATTTGTACAAAGGGAAGCCTTGGATCTCTCTGTATGTCATTTGGTTGCGCTGCGACTTTTGTTACTTACTCTCTGAGAGAAACTATTAGATTTGGTTTGGGATTGCTGTCAAAAAGATGATAGTGAAAAAAAGCAGATGCATCACCTTGAGTTCTGTCATGTTATCACTGTTTTTTATGAGAGAATGAGAGTTGCAGGCTTTTGGCAGAAAAGAATATTTCTGATAAATATATGTTTGAAAAAACAAGCAGACACTGAATAATTTGAAGTCCTGTACCGATAAGCTTCTGAAGCACTATGTTTTTCTGCTAGAATTCTGAACAAGCACAACTGTCGTAATCTGGAGTCTTGACTCATTCTTGGTTCTTTGTTTTGCTCAATGTATGTTTTCCCCTCTTGTTTTCTTATCAAATGTGTAACTTTCTGTACCAGAGATGGCAACTGGGAGTGAAGCCGCAAAGCCAGCTGAGGCTGTGCTTGAGTGGAACAAACAGGACAACAAGAGGATGCTTCACGCTGTTTACCGTGTCGGTGATCTGGACCGCACAATCAAGTATGTTTCTGTATTTTAAGCAAGAATTTCAACATCTATAGTATCATGCCTCTGATGTCAATATGTCATCTTGTGATTCTGGTAGGTACTACATGGAATGCTTTGGGATGAAGCTGCTGAGGAAAAGAGATGTTCCTGATGAGAAGTACACCAATGCCTTCCTTGGGTTTGGACCAGAGGACACCAACTTTGCACTTGAATTGACTTATAGTATGTTCAATGACCTGCCAATTTTTTTTGTGGCACAGTTGTTTCAATAATTCTATTAAACATTTACATAATATTTGTGTCAACTGTCAACCTGATAAGAAGCTTAGCAATTTATATGCTTCTCTCTTCATATGAACTGATTTTCATTTTCTTTGAGATCCTAATGTGCTAACAACTTCACTCTTGTTCAACAGACTATGGCGTTGACAAGTATGACATTGGAGAGGGCTTTGGGCATTTTGCTATCGCTAATGAGGATGTAAGTATTTTCATTTGCAATGGCTACTGTCAGCACTGCAGAAATTATGCTTATATGATATCATCTATGCAAATGCAGGTGTACAAGTTGGCTGAGAATATTAAATCCAAGGGTGGCAAGATTACTCGTGAACCTGGTCCTGTCAAGGGAGGATCCACCGTTATTGCCTTTGCACAAGACCCTGATGGTTACCTGTTTGAGCTTATTCAGAGGGCTGAGACACCTGAACCTCTTTGCCAAGTCATGCTTCGTGTTGGTGACCTCGATCGTTCTATCAAGTTCTATGAGAAGGTATTTTCTTCCCTTATGGATGGGTGCGCTATTTTAGAAGTTAAAAATGCTAAATATTTCTTCTTTATATTTCTTGAGCAGCAGTCCCATGCTCATACTGTATTAATTGTTGTCATGCAGGCCCTTGGGATGAAGCTCCTAAGAAAGAAAGATGTGCCTGATTATAAGGTACCTTTACTTATTCGGGGTTGAAAGAATGCCTCCTAGATTTCTTCGTGATGATAGAAATGCCATGATGATAGAAATGCCATGACAATTGTGGCGTCCTTGCAATTTTGGACTGAATATTTAATTGGCCTTGTACAGTATACCATAGCCATGTTGGGCTATGCAGATGAGGACAAGACAACCGTTCTGGAGCTGACATATAACTATGGTCGCACAGAATATAGCAAGGGCAATGCATATGCTCAGGTATGTATGAAATCTGATGGATAATTATGTATGCCCTTTCCCATCATCTACATCAGGAGTAGCTAGTGCTCTCCATTTCTTTTGGCCATGCTCAGCTTGTGAAATATGACAGCAGCAGGCAGTAGCAGTAGCAAGTTGTGGGAGTATATTGCAACAGTAGCGCTAGTATAGCAGTATGGTCTACCTAGTAGTAGTTGGTAGTGACATCATTTACCTTACTTGTGCCTCTCTTTGATATATGGAAGAGGAGCTTAGTTCAGCTGCACCAAACAGAGTGCTTTCTGTTCTCCCTTCTTCCCTCTATGCTTTAGGTGTTGACGGGGGTGGTTGCCAGCCAACCAAATCTTTTATCTGCAGTATTTATGTAGTAAGATCTTGCCATTTCTTGATGATCCTCCTTATGTAAGTGCAGGTTGCTATTGGAACCAATGATGTGTACAAGAGTGCCGAGGCTGTTGATCTTGCGACAAAAGAACTAGGGGGCAAGATTTTGCGGCAGCCTGGGCCACTTCCTGGTATCAACACAAAGATCGCCTCTTTTGTTGACCCAGATGGCTGGAAAGTGGTATGCCTTCCATCTGTGCTGTACTGCACTCCTTTCTTCAAGTCTATAGCAGCAATAATTTTTTGGCAGAAACTTGTCAGAACTTGTTGTTTCAAAGCTTAAATCTGATGCATATGTGAAGCCAAGCCATCACTTATGAAACAGAATCCATTGGTTTACCTTTGTGATACTAATGAAGCAAAAGAATAGTCATCTTTGGTAAAATGTGCCAGAATTGGTAGAACCTTAATGCAAATTTGATGCCTTCCTATACTCACTATCTTATCAAAACTTTCATGCAATCTGATTAATTTTTAATGGCTCTTTTACGGTGCTTCTCTCTATCTTTTGAGAGGTAAAGACATAATTCTATCTGAACGGTTGACTGAGAAGGGCAGTTTTGACCAAATGAAACGCCATTAGTAAGCAAACGAACAGTCAAATCAATTTATGCATTTAAAGTGATAATAGGCATGGATCTGTTTATAAAAAACAAAAATAAACAATTATTTTAAAGATGTATAACGTTCAAATGTTTCGTTACCATACTCAATAGCCATTCAGATGATTGGATCTGGATCATGCACAGATTGGTTCAAATATATTCCAAAAGAAAATACTTGTGATGCCCACTTTTTTTTAAAAGTTTGAGGAACTTTTTCTGTATTAGTTTCTGAATCTCTTTTGAAGGAACTAGTAGTCCAGAAAATGTGACATTTTATCCTTGACGTTATAGGTTCTGGTTGATCACACCGACTTCCTCAAGGAACTCCACTGAAGACCACACTCCCAGGCGCCATGCTAGGATGTAATAGTGCTTGTCTGTGATGTAATAAACGGCGGTTGGTGGTTGGTGGTTGGTTTTGTTCCTGCCCTGATGAACCGAAAATAAAACTGCCGCAGAGTTGTGCTTTTGCTAGTGAGGATTGGGATTTTGGCTTTGTGGTTGTGCCTGTTAGTATTATGCAACTGCCATCTGTAGCGACCTGTCTATTACAACGGATCAGTTCGTGTGGTTGAATGGTGTTGGCTCGCTGCGATATGTTAATGTTGCTTCATTGCCTGCTGCCGTTTTGTCATGTGTTTGCACCCATAAGCTCCAGGATACGTTGTTGCTGATCTTACACTTATTCGTGTATAAGATTGCATCAGGTTCTAACTTATCAAGTTTTTCAATGTTGCTGTGATCATGCTATTTTTTCGAAGTCGCTTGATGAATCCCCATTTTATTGGAGGCGGTGAACTATCTACATCGCCAGCTTATGGATACCGAATAAGGTGATTTAAAAGCTTTGAATGCCAGTTCAGATATCATGGTCATTTGGGTGCTCTTCTGATTGGAATCTAAGGTATCTACATCAATGGATGCTAAGGGTTTGTTTGGTAGAGCTGTAGCTTTCAGCTCTATGCCGAAGCTAGTGTTTTCTTTTAATAAAATGAAGTATCTTAAACTTCTAATTTAAATATAAAAGAACATAGTGACTCAACAAAAGACCCTTGACCACAGCTTTAGCTCTACGGATTTCTAGAGCCAGAAATGATCAGCTTTAGCTCTATGTATTTGTAGAGTTGTACCAAACATGGCATAAATAAGTTGATTTCAAAGCTTTGAATGGCATTTCAGATATCATCATATCAAGAAGGGTCATTTGGGTGCTCTTTTGATTGGAAGTCAAGGGTGTAGGCGTTTCATGCACCCATTCAGATACCGTGAGCTGGCTCAACACTGTCATTTAGAAGCTATGAGATTGCAAATAATCATGGGGGGAAAAAATCTAAGCTTCGTACTAGTGCTAGTAGAATGGAAGTCTCTCTTTTCTGTTGGTTCATACTTCATACATTGACAGATGCATACAGAACAAAGAAAAAAAAATCTAAGCTCCTTGCTGCTGCAACTTTGGATGATACTCTATTGGTGGTTCTCCCTGCTGGATATCAAGGTCAGCCTCTCATTTTTCCCCTTTTGCCTCAATAGTTGTTCTTAAAGACCATCTGATCCGCAAACACACATTGTCTTGATGCATTGTGGTAAATTTTATCGTTTCAATATTATTCCCTGATAACGCTCCTATATTACTTGTGCAATACTTGTACCTTATAATTAGTTCCCTGATATATTTCTCACTGAATCATGTGCTCGTTCACTTGGTTGTAAACTTGTAATGTAGCTCTGGTTGAACTGCTTAGTCAAATTGAGCTCTGTAAATTGCTTGACAGTCCCTTAGGTTATAGAAGATGGTGTGGCTATCCAACACCATTTTTCACCGAAAAAATATGCAACATCTTCAGATTGCTGCAAGTGTCATTTGGTGGCCTCTTGCCATCTGAACTGAATGATGAACCCCCAAACAGATTTATAGGCAACAGTTTTTTTAAAGGATTTATAGGAAACAGTTGACATGGTGGTAGCGTGTTATTCCCAAATAGTTGTGGAGAAAAAATCGAACAGTTGTTTTAAGGTTCACTGATACTAGACCAACAGCAACAGTTTTCTGTTGCCAGACCTTCAAACATGGATACAGGAGAAAGAAAACTGAGCTCCAGTGAAAAATGAAAACCAACAGAGCTTTCGACGATTTTCCAGTTGCCACCGTCTTTGTTCCTGGATTATCGTTAAATTATCTGATCTATTAAAATCTCCTCTCAATATGTTATCCTTGATTAATATCCACAAATCTTATGACAAAAAATGACATGTCCCTGAAAGGCAGTATTGAGAATGCAACCCTTGGCTTAACAGCTGGATCTAAGTGGCATAGCCAGGAGCTTCCCATGGTTTCACTTCCACTACTGGCATTCGACATGTCGTAATCCTTAAAACCCATCTCTTTATTTACACATGGATGCAACAATTTCTGGTGTAACATACAGTTAACTCCAAGGTATAACGGGACATATAAGTATAGCATCACGCCATCAGCCCAAGGTTTAGTAGCTTCTTCACTAGATTTATGCTTCTGAAAAATCTGATTTAATATATGTAATAACCATGCTAAATGTTCAACACTGAATGTGAAGGCATTGGAACATGAAGCTGCTAGTTACCATAACTGCTGGCAGGAATTTACTTTTGCATGAAGATCGAAGATCACTCTCTGAAAGTGCTCTTTAGATTGGATCAATGCAAAAGGAGCTGCACACTGCAAAATTTCAGAGTAACCAGATGCAGCTCAGCTCACGCCTGTTCTTTACACCGCAGGTTCTGTTGGATCACGTTGATTCCCTGGCAAAAAGCCGAGGTGATGGTTGACGACAAGGCCTCAGCATCCCTATCAGCCAGTATCTGGCAGCTTGTCCAGTTCATGCACAAAGTTGGATGCTGATGCTGCCGTCCCAGTTGGCACGTTGCTGTTCGTCGTCGGAGCCAACAGCTCGATCCCCGACCTCTGAACGCGTTGTCGGATGCCTGACGACCATCAGAAGTCCTATCATTCAGGCATGATTGAACTGATACAGAGGAATTTCGAGAGCAGTTTGATTCTCTCTTCAGGCTGTGTGGGTTCTCATAAGTCATACCTGAACCTTATGCAGAATTGCAGAGGGTCTCCTCTGCACATGACCTCTCATCTATTCTCATGGATGCTCACTGTGGGTGATTCAGAAGGAACAGTTGCGCGATCGTGTTGTCGGTTGCACTGATCTCTGAAAGGCTGGAATGAGAACAAGAAAGGTGTTACTGCTGTTGTGCAAGTGCTATTGATCATGTTGTTAACTGTTAAGCTGTTGTTGCTTTTGTTTGGCTGCAGTTTTTCTGCAAGATTCTGCATCATTCCATGGTCGCCAAGGGCCAGTGTGCCTGTACTTTCTGACAGATACTCTTGACCATGGCATCTCCCATGGTGCCCCAAAAGGAAATATCCACACAGTGTGCAGTAAAAACTGCATCAAGACATTTGAGTGATAGCAAACACTTCATGAACAAAGGATTACATTGGGCATCATTGCCAAAAAAAAAAAAGAGAGATTGTGGCTGCATCTTTAGTGCTACATTTTCAGAAATCAGGGTCATGGAAAAGAGCACTCCAATTCTCCAAGAAAAAGAAAGCACACATACACATAAACATACAATGCGTGCAAAAAACACAGCAGCAACAATTTTACTGCAAGATGATTCGGCTCAGAGTCTCGAACATCACAATCATGGATCAGGACTTTGCACTGACCATTATTACAATGAAATCGAAATGGATGTCAGGGAAAAGGGAGGGACATCCATGAAGGCTTATCACAACTGTCCTTTTGGATGCTCTCTATGTGATGGATCCAATCACACACACACACAAGGCTTTGCAGTCGCCCCCGCACGAACGCACAAAACCAGATTTTCTTTTGCATTTTTTCAGACACTTCAACCTGGTCATTCATTTGTTTCTACCAAAATAATTCCTGATTTGATCTCGGTGCACTCAACAGCGTGGCAAGTCACGAGCTATCTTCTGTAGTGGGCAAAAGCTTCACAGCATCACAGGTCTTGATCGACTTGGATTCCTTTCAGGCATTCTCTTGCACTCCCTGCTTCACCTGAATAGAGACTCAGATTGCATATCTTGCAAGCAAACTAAATAATTGGATGAACTGGGCAAGTGGCTGACCTGTTGTATCATAAATTCTGAACAGCTAGAATTTTCAGGAGTAACTTAGAATGAGCGGCATTCAGCTGTCTGTGTTTAGTAGTACAATAGTAATTGTTGATACTGATGTTTCTCTTTGCGGACCATCATATCTTCAGATTAAAACATAACGAAGCATACTAAAAAAAGACATGCATATCAGGTTTTTCTTGTTGATACCTACATTGTAAAGAACTACGGAAAAAACAAGCTTTGAAAGCTATGATGCAGCTGTGACACTATACCGTGATGCAGACCATATATTCATGTTCATACATAAGCACTTATGTATTCGGTCCAGGAAACATCCATATACATGCATGATTTGTTGCCACCTAAGCCATGGCAAATTGGCAATAGGATCATAGGAACTTAGTAAGTTAGGAACATTATACCACTAAAACCATAGCAAGAAGAACAAACAAGCGAGGATACAGTATAAAGAGTCTAGAACCTCTTGCACCCTTTAAAAAGAAAAGAAAAAACGAACCAAAAATGAGAGCCGCCGATTATATTAAAAAGAAGACACGCGCCCTAGCCTGCTGTAGGTATGTAAACGATGAAATGCTTGGAATTAAACAGAGATCAGCAGCCTCCCGGCAAACAAACATATATATTCAGTGAAACCAAGCATATATAGTTGGCATTTATTCGATTTGGGCTTATATATCAATAATCAATAAACAAAAAAAGCACAAAATGCAACGGCATGAAGAATCCCCTAGAGCCTTTCCATGCGGAAAAAAAGACGCGACGTGATATTGGCACGGCTCAATCAGAGAGCAGAGCCCCCTCTGGGCTCCGGGGCGCAGGCTCTCGGATTGAACCGCGGCAATACCCCGTCGCCGGCCGCGAGGATAAATGTATATATATATATACACCTTGATCGGCGATCGGTCGCATCAACCCGCACAACCGCTGCAGGCATGGGAATGAAGCTCCATGGCCAGCCACTATGCTCTCTCTTTTGCAGTACCGGCGCGGCGGCGCCAGGAGGAAGAGGAGCAGGAGGAGGGGCGCGGCAGCGAGCGCATTGAATGGGAGGGGCAGCGACGAGTGGGCGACGGGGAAGGTGCGGTATTTATTGGCCGCATTGAAGGAGGAGAGGGAGGGAGAGAGAGAGACCTGGACTCCTGGAGTGAGTGAGAGGGAGAGAGAGACATGCATGGACAGAGAGGGCAGGAGGAATCTAGCGAGCGAGCGAGCGAGGGAGAAGAGGGTCCGGCTGTCCGCAGTGCAGCTCGTGCAGCAGCGTGAACGCTCGAGGTTTGAATGCGCACGCCTGCCACCGCAGCATGGCATGTTTGCCTTGCCGCTGCTCTGAATAAGTTGCATCAATTTTTCAAATTTTTCACTGTTCATGTGTCATATCAAATATTAGTACACTAATTAAAAGTATTAAACGTGGATTAATGATAAAATTTATTTCATAACCCTGGGTAACTTCACGAGACGAATCTAATGAGCCTAATTAGGTCATGATTAGACAACATCATGCTACAGTAAACAATCTCTAATGATGGATTAATTAGGCTTAATAGATTCGTCTCGCGATTTTTCGCCCATCCGTGTAATTAGTTTTATAATTAGGTCATATTTAGTCCTCCTAATCTTCGGTTTAAAATTGCTATTCCTCCACCAACTAAACAAGCCCTGAGTCTCATCTCTGTCTGTGGGGCCGTAGCCTTTCAGAATTCAGATCCTGCTGCGAGTCAGCAACGCAATGCTCTCTGTTGCCCGCCGGAGCGGCAACGTAATCGAGACTTCTTCCACGTACAGATCGGCGACCATGCAAATTCATATGGAATCGAACCTTTTTGTGATCTTATTGGGCAGATGAAGTTTTGATCTACTATCTAGGGCTTGTTTAGTTTGAGAAAGTTGCAAAAGGTTGCATTGGAAAACGTGTCGCGAGAGAGGGGACATGTTTTCTAATGCAAATTTTTTGCGACACTTTGTAAAAATTTTGCGAACTAAACAGGGCCCTAATGATGAGCACAAGTCTGGTAGAATTTAGCTGGATGTATATTACTCTAAGCATCAAAACGTCTGGATCTGCAGACACCGGGACAGACGCTGCGAAACAGGGTGGAGAGTGGAGTAGTGAACTTGTTGCGCAGCTGAATCTTGAACTTGATATTTGCCCCCTAATGACATGTTATTTCTGAGTTTAAAATGTAAATGTAATGGTAAAAGAGAACTGACAATAAACGTCACGTTCAAAGAATGGGCGTAGAATTCAGTTTGTTTCAGCGACGCGACAAATGCTCCGTGCATACACGAGGAAGAATACAATGCCGGCGGTGAATAGGCTTTTATTTGCCATTCTTGCCCTGATTCGACGCACGCAGCCCCAGCTTCCTGGCAACTCTACTGCAGAGGGATTCACCCTGCCTGAGATGCCCAGATTCTCCGGCCTGCGGTGCAGTTCCACCGGCCGCATTAGGTGGTCGGCAAGCCGGTGCTCTCCGCCTGCCGCCAGGGTAATCGGCACGCCGGTGCCTCAGTCGGCAGGTTGCCAGCCAATAACCAAACGCAGCATGCTTATAGATGAGTCACATAACCAGACAGACATGGCGCTGTTTCGACTGTCGAGCGAGAGCAGTAACCAACATCAGGGAGAAACGCACAAGGGCGGCAGTGTAACCAGAGGGCTACATGAATGTGCTGAGCGTTTTACGATTAAAGGGTCTTTTTAAGTTTTCAACAGTGGACTGCAGCAAAGTGCTGCTTCAGACAAAGGGTTGACCAGATTATGTACACGGGTTCTTGAGATATGCCTATTTACATGGAGGCGTTCACGGCGAGGTGATTCGCGCCAAGCTTAGAACAGACCGAAGGTGTTCTCGCCGCTGTAGGTCATGTAAAGGAAGCCGTCCTCGTCCTTGTTCTCCTCGTAGATGGCGGACATCAGAGCAGCTGCAGGACCAACGCAACAACGATGTTTAGGGACATGAGATTTTTTTTTTCCACGACGGTGCGAGAGCAAAGGGAACACTTGTGTACCTGTTGGTGGGAGGGTGTTCTTTACGAAGATGAAGATGGCCTTCTCGGCGCTGAGCTTGATCCGCTTCCGTACGACATAGACAAACTGCCCAACTGTGAGGTCGGCCGGAACAAGGTACCTGCATGAGCTCAGGTATTAGAAACCATACACCTTGATACAATGAAGAAACATTGCAGTTGGTCTTGGCTTGTACTGATAAACTAGGTTTTGTTCTGGATTAATTAATGTTGCAAGGTGATACAAGCAAAGAATATGCTAATGGAGTAAGCAATCAACTTCCAGATGGCAAGTTGTAGAAGAAAGAAACTCTAGATTGGGACGCTAAGTCTCAATGAGATAAACAACTTTAAAGGCATGCTTGGCACAGGGATAATGCCCATGGCAAAGCCAACATCCAACAGTTCTGCATTCTTAAGATTTTGACCAAATCAAAGACAAAAATTGCTATAATCCTTTCAGAAGCACATAAAAGTCTAATGTCAGAAAAACTATTCGAAGAAATCCTTAACCAGGACATTAAATCTCTGGGACTTCGACAACTTTAAAGGCATGATTGCTACAGGGATAATGCCCAAGGCAGAGTCAACTACCAACAGTTTTGCAGCATCAAGAGTTTGAAAAAGATCAGTGACAAAGAAAAGCTACAAGCAATACTTTCAGGAGCACAGAAAAGTATAATGTCAGGAAAGCTTTTCGAACAAATAGAAATGGATAAGAACCGACTGACTTTTTCTTGTCAATGTCTGGGATGTCACTCCTCTCGGCCTTCTCAACAATGACCTGCATAACAAGAAAGCCGCTTCGAATGAGAACAAGGCGAGCGATCGTTAAAAATAGCAGAATACATCAACAACAGGCGTAGCTTACAGGGATCCTATCGGGGTACTTCTCCCTGATGCGGTTGGCCTCAGCCTGCCTCCTCTCTGTGACAAACAGCAAATGTACAATGACGATTTAGTTATTATTCTAAAACAAAAAGGATACAGTTCTTTAGATTAGAAAGAAAAAACTGAAAATACGGAAGAGCCCCCACAAGACTGGCACACAGCAAATAAGAATCAGGTAGTTGTAAAGCGCCATGAGTAACAACAAGCAGACCCTATTAGTATCTGGCCATGCCTGTAGAAATTACTAGCGTAGCAATGCTATATAACTAGCTGCAACAACTTGTTAGGACAGGCATTTCATAGACGTAGATACAACCTAAACCTAAAAGATGCGTAGCAATAAAAACTGGAGGCTTAGAACTTGGGGATCCCCTTCAGAAAATTTAACATGAAGACAAGCTGCTGCGGAGAAAGGCATGTTACTAGTTGGTAGAGCTGGCACCATTTCTGCTGCATCACTCCAAGTCGCTAGAGGCTACAGGTTTGATTGAATTGAAGAGCAAACCATGGGAAACTTAATTAGCTAGAAATTTGACTGTAAACCCCCATCGGGTCCATGAAGCTAACACAGCCATATACCAAAAGCACCGAGCAATCCCCGAGACACCAAGTTTCCGATAGAAGTCAACGGATCGATCCGATCGATCGGCGCAGGGGGTCCAATCCAATCTACCACGCCGTTGACGGAAACCCTATCACCGCAACGGCGACGGACGTCTCCCCATCGGAACCTCCCCGAACGCCCCCGATTAGATACTTGATTATTGTTAACGGGGGCGGACTGACCGAGTGGGTGCTCCAGCTTGAACGAGCTCCGCGCCATGGGCTTGCTCCTCTTCTCTCCTCCTCGGTCGAACGCGGGCGCAGACAGCAGCGACCTGCACACACAACCAACCAGCAGAGGAGACGAATCGGGTCAGGGGGAGGGGATGCGCGACCGAATCGAAACCGAGCGGGGGCGGCAGGTGCTCACCGGAGACTGATGGACGGAGGGACCGAGCAGCGGCAGCGGAGGAGGGCGGAGTGGATGGGATCGGCGGCGGAGGTGGGGGGAGAGAAATGAGGGGAGGGGAGCGAGGTGGGGGGAGGAGTGGGGATTGGGGGAGTTGGGTGGTTGGGTTAAATGCTACGCGCACGCAAGCGATAACGTGCGCCAGTTTTCCCCCTTCCCACGGGGGAGAGATGAGTGGAATGGAATTGGAAAGGAAGTGGATGGATGGATAAGTCCGTCGCGTCTCTGGTGTCGCTTTGCTTGCGTGTCCGGAGGAAGCCAACCCCTCCGGCCGGGTCTTCCGTGTCGGCGTCGTGCATCAGTTGGAGGGTGCTTGCACTGGATTCCACTAATTAAAACCTTTAATTCGGTTTTCAAGATGGTGGTGCTCGTACGCGAACGGGAGGAAATTTCGTTTTAAGTGTACTTCATTGTATGCTGAGTTATTATTGACCAAAGACGACAGCCTGTTCGCTTGGCTTATCAGCCACCAGCCAGCAGTACTTCAGTCTCACAACAAATCAGCACCAGCCACCAGCCAGCCAGCAGTACTTTTCTCTCACAACAAATCAGCACCAGCCACCAGCCAACCGAGCAGGCTGTCAAAAGGTTAGGGGTTTTAAGTTAGGCAATGTATCAGGTGCAAACCAACCTTCCCGTGCAAACTATGCAAACCTCAATCTGGACCACATGATCTTGATCCAAGGGGACGCGTAGAGAGAGGTGGGAGGGGGAATTTGCAAAATCACCGCCCACCCTTAATCACAGCAAGATTACTTTTGCAAATCTCCCCTCCCACCTCTCTCTACGTGCCCCCTTGGATCAAGATCATGTGGTCCAGATTGATGTTTGCATAGTTTGCACGGGGAGGTTGGTTTGCACCTGATACGTTGCCTTTAAGTTATTGCTTTTATTCACATGCGGTATGTATGTGCCAAGGTATTGTGAGTATTCTGGGAAATGAACTAAATAACAAACGCACTTGTGAACTAAGAGTAGATTAACCTACCAACCTAATCAATCACCGACTCGGATCATGTGTCATTTTTTCTGGATTTATTCTAGAATTTAATTTGTGTTATTCTTTTAGTGGTAGGCAACATTCTTATTGACAACAATGTCCCTGTGCTGACTTCGTCAATCAACATTGAAACAGCTGGTCTAGTCTTTCGAAAGTCCTCATAGGAGATAGCGTTTACGTACGTGTATTTATAGTGTAACAGGGATGAGTAAGTGTGTACTATGGTTTGGCAAAAAAAAAAAGAGAGCGCACTACTCCTATTATTTGTCTGTTACGTTACAATTTGGCTTTTGCAATCAGAGGAACGACTTGTAGTCGAATTAAAAGTCACACAAATACGTTTTAAAAGCCTTGAGCCTACAACGTTTTAAAACTAAAAGTCACCATACAACTTGTATGTATAGCAATCAGACTGCGAAAAAAAAAACTGCCTAAACCTTTGGCTTAAATTACAGCGTTTTAACTCCCCATATCAAAATCAAATATCCAAGATGGAATTCAGTTGCCACCGATAAATTCCGACGAAACCTGGCGGCAGATGATGCCAGAAGCACCGGCACAGAGACAAATTTCATGCCACTTGTGCAAGTCCATCGGGAGAAAGTGACCGATGGCGGCTGCCTACCAAGCGAAGGGGCGCCTTCCAGTTCCAGGATATCCCTTGGTCTGGAACCGTGACGCGTGCTGCTCCAACATGGAACACACATAAAAAGGCCCACCATTCTGTGGGGATATACCACATAGATCAATGTGGCAAATCAACAACCACCAGATTAACACCGCAAGGCAAGACATAAAAGGCTTCCATCTTAGGTTCTCAGCAGTTATACTAGTACTTCGATTTTTTTTTATAAGGTCTCTGACATCCATCCAAATTCCAGAGTACTTCAACACTTCCAGGTGAAGCCCAGTTCACGGTTTACAGCCTACACACAAATTACCATACGAATCACCAGGAGCCGTTCTCCACCTGTTACGCTGCTCGAGACATGACCAACATGGTTGGATGCTGTTCCAGTGTCTTCAGCGCGCTTCATATTGAACAACTGCCAAACAAAAGAACACAACTTGTGATCAGGACAAGTATAACGAATGCAGAGGTGATTCAGTTTAAACCGCAAAAATACAAGAAAAACTACAAGCATCAAGTAGCACGCACACTTTACAAACTAGAGCAACTGCCAAAAAAAGGACACAACTGATCAGGACAAGGGACATCGCTTGAATAAAAGAAAACTGATATTAAGTTTGTTGTCATTAGGTTCAGATTTGCTCTGGATACCAATTTTCAGTGCCAAGTGGTTCCAGTAATATAAGGAGAAAGGAAGGCTCCTATATGCCTTGAACTGAGTTTGTCAAACAATAAAGGAACACAAGACGTCAAGCTGATTCCTAGTTTTTCTACCTCATGACTTCATCGTCAAAAATCAATACACCCCACCAAGCCCTATGGTAGACCCTAACATATCTGGTGCTCAATCACACCATCATGTCAAACTCAACCACCTGCAATGCCTAACATCTCCCTCCCCACCAATAAATCAACAAGTTGCATACCCTCCAACTGCCACATCCCTTTCTCCTCCAAAGATAGTGCACCCATCCTCCCATTACAACACAATCCTCTTCAACACAATGACCAGTGGGAAAACTTTTACTGTGGAAAAACAAGTCTTCTCATTTATGACCATTTACACAGAAGAAAATGTAGGAGCAAGTGCCATTGGATAGCATAATCATGATTCATGAATACCACAGATCTTTCTATAATAGTATTGTTCATTAGGAAAGGTGCATGAGGTGAGACATGGCGACCCAACCCCCTATATTCTATTCTCGATCTTGTATATAATAACTTCAACAGAGAGACCAGACAAAAATACGTCCCATGCAGCATATATGATAGTGAGATTAAAGCAAAACCATGCCATCCATCATATGCATGGGGTCGTATTTAAGCAATCTCTCTGAGTGAACAAAAAGAAACTCCCGTAAGTCAGCATCAGTGGACCACCACCTAAAATTTGTGGGAGTGTTAACCAGCCTCTAGAGTGGAAGCATGTATCATAATCATCTAATCACCCAAAATACAGTACATAAGTAAGATCATATAAACCTGTCTGACCAGTCAAACACGAATTATTAAATTGAGTTATGGTTAAAGAATGTGCTAGAACCCTGCTTGATGACATTACAATCACCATGATGAACGGCTAATGACCAAAAAAGCACTAGTCATATATTTAAACAGGTTATGATAACTAACTACTGCTCTGGCAGATTCAGTAAGTATAACCATGTCAAGAGACTGTTCCCACCATTTGCCAAAATACATACACCTATGGAAGTAAGGGGTGTAACCTTTTATTTTGGTGGACCAGGTCAAGGGCTATGAGCCCTAATCATCAAGAAACTCAGAGCTCTAACCGTATGAATAGCTATTTGAAGACCAAATAATCACTGAAAGTGGATGTAAAGGATAATTTACACATCGAGGTTCCATACTTCCATGGAATGTCTCCCCTGAGAATTTATAGAGCCTTTGAAGAGTTTCCACGGTTAGGCTTTAGTTCAGGCAACAAAATAGACAGTGCATACAGCGATACTACCAAAAGTAACAGAAGAAACTTTTGCAGACACATAATCTTCAACAGGCCAGCTACACCTTTTCCCCGGGTTTATAAAAAAAAGGGAAATCAATTAACTGTTGGCTAGCAAACTTGGTCTTGTTTATAGAAAGTAAAAAGTAGATTATTCAAACATGGGCTTTCTCGTCATTAAGTGATTTTCTAAAAGAAGCAATTGCAGCTTAAATATACAATATCTACGCCATACAAAATATAGTGACACAGGAGGAAAATACATCTAGCATCAGTGGGCACCAATTAGTACGGATGAGTAGGTAGCCACAGGATAACTCCATGAAAATGTGCTTGAACCACTAGAAAGTGGTCTGTAAAGGTATAATAATTTAACGCCCAGCCCTTCTTATAACAGGCCCATCAGGCCTACATAAAATTTTCCATGGCTGACTGGCTATATTTCCACAAGAACATGGTAGAAGTTTATGCTATATCCAGGAAAAACTTAACAACAACGCAAGCCTGTAATCAGAAGCTTTATAAGAAGCATCCCGTTTATATGTAACAACCAGCAACTAGACTAGAATCTAAGCGGTCATTGGTGAAATATCACTGATTCACTTCAGAGTTCAAACACAGCAAGACAGCCACATAGGAATTCAAGAGAGGAGAAGTGGCCGTACTTCGGCGGGTCCGCTTCTTGTAGAGGATGCGGTAGCCACACTCACGGCACTGGATCACATCTCCTGGCTTCAGCGTGTTCTCAGCTCCACAGTCTGAAATAAAAGAAATCATTGTTCCAGTTGAGAAAATGAAAGAGGGATTAAATACTTCACCATTCAGCGAACTGTGGGGGGCTACAGGAGATGAAACCAAACATCTCCCCCTCATTGGTAAGAATAAGTCAGAGAATCACTAAAACTTGTAATTTCGGACCCGTATTTTAGCCATCAAAGCTTTTTTTTTAAAAAAATCGCCCCCTTTGTTGAAGAAGCTGCTCATACATCTCTATGGGTTCAAATTCCAGGACAAATTTCAGCCCTCCTGTACGACATCTATTATACAGGTAATATTAGAGAAAACCCGCAAAAAAACTAAGAAACACGATCGGTTTGCTAAGGTACTAAAAAAAAAACTGTCGCTGCGAGTTGTCCCGTCCCGGCAAGGAACAATCGACCCGGCCGGGAACCGCTGCGACAAATCGAGTCCGAGACGGAGATAATGAGGGAGGGAGACGGATGAAGGATCACCTCCGCAGAGGTAGCTGACGGGTTCCGGCTGCTGAGGGTCCATCCGGCGCGCCGCGAGCTAGGGTTTGGGTTTCTCTTTCTCTCTCTTTGGGGGGAGGAGGAAGAGGGAGAGCGATGGGCAGAGCCGCAGAGGGAGAAGAGAGGAGGAGTGGGCCTTGACTGGGCCGGCTCTGAACCGTCAGTTCTCTCTCGGCTGGGCTGTTGGCCTGTGGGCGGTCTGCAGGCCCGTGCCAACAAAACGGAGGAGGCGGCCTAACTACCGCAAAAAAAGTATGATACGGGGCCCAATAAGTGTTTTGCATTTCGAACATTGATGTTCTAGAGTGCCTTCATGCTCAGGAATGGAACTTTCGTGATTGATCTTTTCTAGAACTTTTAAAATGTTGTTGTAACAGATCAAGTTATAGCGCTTCTATTCTTTTATGTGTTTTTTAATATTTCTCATAACCATATTTGCATTTATTATTACTCGTTCTAGAAGGCATGGCTGAAAAAAAATCATCACAGATCAACTGTGATGATTGTGGGGTGATCCAAGAACTTGGGGCGAGTCCTTTTTCAAAATAAAAATAACTTCGGGCGAGTCATGTGCACCTCTTGTACTTGTAAACGAAGAGTACATACGTGTGATTCGATCACATGCACTGCAGAGAAATACATGCAAAGCGTGCAGTTCAATACTCCTAATTAGTGGCACTCCTAATACATGTATAGGTGAGCAAGTTTCAACTATTTACGAGTCATATTGAATGTGGTGCCACTAATTAGGAGTACTAAACGTAGATTATTGACAAAACCCATTCCATAACCTCCGGGTAAATTCGCGAGACGAATCTATTGAGCCTAATTAGTCCATGATTAGACAATATGGTGCTACGTTAAACAATCTCTAATGACAAATTAATTAGGTTTAATAGATTCATCTCGTTATTTTTCGTCCATCCATGTAATTAGACTTATAATTAGATCATGTTTAGTCATTCTAATTAGCATTCTCAAACTTGATGTGACATTTTGAGCAAGTTTCTACTCCCAACTAAACAAGGCCTGTATAGAGTAGTTCTGGCTTCTTTTTCTAGTTCTTGTGAATGTTTCCATTGTAATAATTTCAGCATATCCATTGATGTAAAGCTCCGCCACGAACGTTGTAATATAGAAAAATGTTTTCCAATCCATTAATATAAAATAAATCGCCAGTGTCCAGCAAGCATAGAAAACATGAAATACAGCAGATGTAATATAGTTTTGGTGAGGCCGCGTGGGGACTGGGGGTATTTCTATATGGTGAATCGGAAAACAATAACATTTTGTTAAAAAAAAAGGAGGCAACATTATTGTACGTACGTGTGCATCGTTCACGACTTCACGTGCAGTAGAAGAGAGCAGTAGAAGAGAGGTTACGAACGAAGCACACGGGGTTCCTGCATGTGGCAATCAATGGGCTAAAGCCAAACGCCCTTTTCGCACGCCACACATGACACATGCACAGTATGTTGACCTCGTGTACTTTTTTTTTTCGAAAGACATGTATAGATGCAGACAGCCAAAAACATCACGCACTTTCACCTTTATGAATGTATGTACGCAAACTCTTACCCCTATGAGCACCACAGGCTGGGCCGGTTCCGATCTTAAGATTGACGAAGTTACTACAGACGCATCGTTATCGTCTTATCGATGAGCATGTAGTCTATCACTGACAGAATAGTGCCGGTTAAATTCGTGTCGGTTAAATCCTGGATTAAATCTAGAAAAATGTGACACCCATGCCGAATCGGAGACCGGAAGCTATGCTTACCTCCACGACCTCGTGAGGCTCACGGGCAAAACTTCTTTTTGCAGTATCGCAGAATGACTCGTGGCCTGCGATAGATGCACGGTATGCTGACCTCGTGCATCTAACGGGGCAAGACTCCTTTGAAATACCACATGATGACTCGTGCTACTGACATGTATGCCCATGCAATGGCTGGGCCCCACACAGGGCGAGGCCAGGGATAGAAGGGGCAAGGTCCACCAAGGCCATTAAATCTCTATTGAAAAATTCAAATTCTATGAAAATTGAAAAAAAAAATCTGCGATTTATCCCCCATAACAATAAAAAAGTAGGATTTCTGGCTTCGCCCCTGACCCCACACGTTAGTGAGAGCGAGTTACCCTGCATTGCTTTAGAGGAATCGTTTCCTATCTTACAAGGACATCGTGTGATGGTACAGCTTGGATACTGCAATCATCTGACGCCGAACCGGGGCTGTTACGCAGCACATGAGCCACCTGCGCCTGTTGCTGAGGTACCAGTGTGATGGGCAACATGTGCAACACAATGCAACAATGCCACGGGGGTGGGCAACAATATACTATACAAAATGGGTTCCGAATTGACATGTACGTGCAAATGATAGCAACCAGCACGTCCTATGTGTGATCGATGCATGTCCTATATATGTATAGTTCGAGGCCCACTGATCGTTTGCAAACTGCTTGGTTTCATGCATCTGCTTCCGGCTATACGACGCACCGTCAGCTTCGTCACTCTAGGAGGCTGTTTGTGCTTGTCTCTTTTCTCGTGAGTAGGTGTACTCGACGAACAATATACACACCTGCCTCCTTGTATCCAAAAGTTAAGTATAGGGTGCCTCTTCTCCCAAGCTTGTAGTACTAGGTACATAGCTAGGACATCAAAAGTCAAGGACATGTGTGCCTCTTTTCCCACCTGGTCACTGTCAGTCACTTTGATACCTTTGCAGTACGGCTGAGGATATCGGTCCGTACGACAGGGCAGCTTGCTAGTAGGGAACACGTGGACACATTTCTCTCAAGACACATGTCTTCTTTGAACTCATAGACACCTTTTTTTTTTTTTACTCCTAGGCACTTCTTAATTTCTTTCTTAAGCCAAATGAACGTCAACAATGGGAGGTCATCCCCGCATCCATTTTTCTAATATTTGTGCATAATTCTGAACTACATCAATTCTACAATTTCCACATTTTTGTAAATTGGCAAAAATCATTTCATCGCACGATATGCATATCGATCAGTTGAAACTGAAATCGATGGCTTCTTTGGTTGACAACTGAAAATGCACTCAATGAGGTTGGAGGATGGGTCTCCAAGTTTCGGTTCGGAACATAGTGGCATGCTAGTGGTGATGAATCATCGATTAAAATAGATAGAGTGGTGAGAAAGAAGGGTGGTTGGAGCACATCCGCTGGCTTTCCCGCAGCTAGGGAGGAGGGGGAGCAAAGAATTGCGCCCTCATGCTAAAGGAGGTGTAGAGGATACATGAATATTGCTAAATGTGAGACCCAGATCCAAAGGTCCATATACGTTAGCCGACACAAAATTTAAGGGGAAAAAAACAAGTGTCAGGTAGATATCATCTTTGCCCTTATTTCACCATTTTATTTCATCATTTTTTTTCAAATAAATGATAAAATCCTTCCCATGTAGTAGTATATATATGAAAAGCAACAAATGGAAGGTCATCTGATCTATTTTTATTAATATTAGTGCATAATCATAAAACTACATCTATTTTGAGTTTCAATTTTTTTTTAATTTGTGGCTTTTATAAATCGGCAAAATTAAGTTATCTTTATTTTATCACGCTTCCTACGTATCGATGGGTCGCTTGAAATCGATGGCTTCTTCATCAGTGAAAAAAAAAGCCACCCAATGCGTGTGCCAGCATTTGGGTGTGCTACGCTTCACCCTATTGATCTATACTATAAAGAACGAAAACAATTGAAAATATTTTTCACCAGCTTCAGGCTCACCGTACCCCTCATGCTGGACCCACATGTCAGGACCGAGAGAGGTGGAAAAGGACCGAGACCCATAGAAATTGATAATTAGAAAATGATTCTGCCCAAAACTAATTATTTTTGTCACCAATCCAGTTCCATACCCACGAGTCATGGTTAACTAGGATCGGTAAAAATCAACGCAGCCACGGCTTCGTGTTCCGGTACGACCCCGTTCTGGATTCACTTTCTCTTATGTTTTTTTTTCTCGGTCGAGATTGATTTCACGCCGTCATGCACTCATGCGTGGGACACCTCGATGCATGACGTAAGTGCCGAGTGCTGTCGTGTGCCGACTGCTGAGTGCGACACCAGCAGAGGCAGGTCGATCCGATTTGGAGGCATAGGCACGACCAGTCTACCACGTCGATCGTCAATTGCCTTGCTGTCCGAGGCAGCAGCTGTCCTAGCCGATGGAGTGCGCTATATTGAACAAGTCGATTGATAAGGTGACTAGGAGAGCAGCGAGGCAGCGTCGCTGCAGCCGGCAACTAGGTATAACTCAATCGTGTAGGTGGAATCTTAGTTTACCCTAACCGCTAATGTTCACCATGAATTGATGTTGGGTTTATATATAAACTTTATATATTGCACCAGGTCATCCACAATAGATCGATTGGATATTGGTTAGTAATAGATAATATACTAAAGTTTATGAGTTCTACATAATAATCACTAGAGTTTATGATCCTTCACCTTTCTAAATTTGTGTTTGTTTTTTAGCTTTTAGCACAATCATATCATCTAGAAAGTATGCATCTGGTGGTGACTAATGGAAGAAAGGGAAGAGTAGATATTAATATGGGTCAAGATATTATTGACTTGATGTTGATATTGTCATAAGTGATTTTGCATCTACAAATATTAGAAGATTTTTAAAGTAATATGTAAGAATTATTTGATATAAATATTTTTATGCACCTTCCGTGTATATTGGTAATATTTGTATCACCATCAACACCATCATCATTATTTAAGTAGGGCCGCGTTTTTAGTGAGGACTGGGCCCCAAAATCTAAGACTGGCTCCGAGGAAGGCACATGCAGTCCCACGTCTCACAAACATTGGAGGGCCAAAGAAACGATCGTAATGAGACCTATATGATGCCGGCTGAGAAGAGCTCTATGCCATCAGAGGGTTTTGTAGTATCACTCTGAAAGCTCAACACTGCTAGGAATGCATAGAAGGCACCGGAAACAAAAAAAAATCAATAGCATATATATGCTAGCCTGAGGTACATGATGCATCAATTCATGCAACTAGCATACATTAGCACAAGAATGATTTGTGCAGGTACATCATTTTTTTTTGTGCTGGAGACTGCCACAGCAAACTGGCAATGCAAATGTCTCGCATTTGTGCTAGCAGTCGACATAAGGGACCATCAGTACAAATCGTGCGGGCGACATAAGTGACATCCAACACATTTATAGAGGCATAGTTGACAATATTTTAAGAGTGGTCAACAAAAGAAAATTATATGAGTTGATAGTTATTATGGAACTAGCATTAATTCAAAAGATAATGTTGACATTATCAACTCAAAGAAAACCATATGAGTTGATAGTTGTTATGGAACAAGCATTAATTCAAAAGAAAATGTTGACATCAGCATTGTGGACAATAGTAATGTGAGTGATCATGAGCATGTGTTTAATTCATGCGCCACACATTTTTTTACAATATCTTTGACATTGTTTTCTAATATATCTATACATATGTGGAATATATTGATTATTATTTTAATATTTATATCATGGGCCCACTGTCTCCTTTGCCTCCAACACCAAAATCTCAGGACCGGCACTGGCCCGCGCCCTCAAAGCTTTGCCTCTCATGGCATGCGTTTGGTCATTATCTAAAAAATGTTTGTTGCTGAATTTTTTTTTATAAGCACAATCTGAAATTAATTGGCAAATATTTTGACACCACATGCGTGTCGCACGTGCATCTATGCTAGTGAAATAAAAAGAAGTGACATCTTGCTCCCCTATTTTTTTTCAAAGAAATGACAGCGCACAGTGTTACGAGTGAGAATTTCCCTTATTTTTAGGCTTCTAGCCCGGGCGGTTGGTTCAGCGCTCCCTGATCTCGATCCTCGGCGGGCTGATGAGCCTGATTCCTGGGGTCCGCGGCACGACCACGACGCTGACGCTGCCGTCCTCGTCGCCGACCCCAATGTCGGCCAGCACCTCGTCCAGCGGGAGGACGAGCGGCACCACCGCGGTCTCGCCGGGCTTGCCGCCGCCGCGCGGCAGGGTAGCGAAGCTCCCGGCGTACTCGCTGTCCCGCGGCCCCGCGCTGGCGGCCTTCTCCGGCGGCACGTTGATCACCACGTCGAACCTGGCGCCCTTGCCGGGCTCGAACTCCACGCCGTCGAACACCAGGACGGTGTCCGGCTGCCGCGTCCCGCCGCCGCCTGCCGCCTTCTGCGCGGGCGGCCTCGCTACGGACAGCACCTCCACGCTCTTCCCCTCCGTCAGGGCCAGCGGGAACGCCGGTGGCGGCGCCGCGACGCCGCGTAGTATCCGCCTGCTGCTGCCGGTCGCCGTCGCGGTGGCGGCGGCGCCCTTGCTCAGCAGCGGCGTCGGCCTGGCGCCCGTCCACAGCAGCGGCTCGCGCACGTCGTAGCCGTACCCGAGCGCGGCCGCGTCGAGGACGTCGCGGACCCGGACGCGGACGAGCTGCGGCTTCTCGTCGTAGAAGACGAAGCTGGTGTCGAGCCACTCCGGGTCGGCGAAGTTGCTGCGGCCGAGCTCGGTGGCCCACAGGTGCCACAGGCGGTCCACGTTGGCGTGGTGCGAGTAGAACACGGGGTCCCGCGCCGCCGTGCCGAGGAACCCCATGTCGGCGCCGGCGTGCTCCTGCCCGTCGTGCCCCACCGTGGAGCTCCCCGGGTCGCCGGTCCACCCGTGCACGCCCGTGTGCGCCATGCTCTCCAGCGAGCCGGAGGTGCCCGATGAGGTCGTCCCCGGGTACTCCGTGCAGAACTTGTCCCCCAGGAAGTACTGCGCCTTGCTGTTCCTCATCATCTGACCAAGCACAACACAAATATATATATGATTTCGATCATGGCGATGTCCGAGACGGCAGTGACCAAAAAGATGTTGTACCTGAACGTATAGGGTGGCGAGGTTATTCTGGACGAGCTGGTTGTTCTGGACCGCTTGCGGGTCGAAAGGGATGACGGTGGAGTCGCCGGAGTTGAGGAAGTCGAGGTTGATGTAGGCGCCGAGGTGGGCCGGGTTGCGGTTGGCGTTGTACAGCGGCGAGCCCGTGTCCTTGAAGATCTCCGGCAGCGCCATGCCGGCCGGCGCGTCCCAGTTCCAGTAGGGCAGCGCGAAGGCCTCGTCGCCGATGAGGCTGCCGAGGATGCGCTCGTAGAAGTAGACGTACATGCGGTG
This sequence comes from Alloteropsis semialata, assembly GCA_004135705.1. Classification (NCBI taxonomy): domain Eukaryota; kingdom Viridiplantae; phylum Streptophyta; class Magnoliopsida; order Poales; family Poaceae; genus Alloteropsis; species Alloteropsis semialata. The sequence goes on from CM014275.1 coordinate 56,512,062, forward strand.
CCACGGCGCGAAGATCCACGAGAAGTGCACGTCGAACGGCGCGTCGTCATCGGCGCCGCCGACGTACCGGTAGTGCCCGTCGCAGTAGGCCTGGTGGATGGCCGCCTGGCTGGCGAAGCTGCGCGGGTCCGAGTCCGGGAGCGCCTTCATCGCCGCCACGGCCTGCCTGTACTTCTCCAAGGTGTCGGCGTCGGCGAGGTGCGCCGGCTGGCGCACGCGGGTCGGGCCGGCCGGCGGCGTGAAGTCGACGACGGTCGTCGCCGACGTCGGCGGGCACGGCTTCTGGCCCGCCTCGTCGCACGCGAGGAGCTTGTCCGTGACCTTCTCGCCTTTGAGGCAGACCGCGGAGCCGGAGGTGTTCTCGGTGGCCGCGAGCCCGGCGGGGTAAGCGCCGAGGCCGGCGGCGGCGACGCCCGTTAGACCGGCGAGCACGTCCCGCCGGTCGATGCGGACTGCGGCCCTGCACGACAGGCTGCGGCGGCGCTGGGTTCGGTTCTTGGCAAGCGTGGAGGGGCATGCAGGGGACGGCGAGAGGAGGAGGAGGAGAAGGCAGCTAGCCCTGGCACTGGGAGTAGTTGCCATGCTTGGCGTGAGGAGAGTTTTGTTTGCGAGGTCAGGTGTTTGGGTGTATTATATATAGGGGATCGATGGTCGCTGCTCGCTTGATTCCAAGCAAAACTCCCGTGTCCGTCCTTTGAGGGTTTATGATGTCAGAATTCTAAGACCTTTGCTTTGATAGTTGCTAATGCATCCAACACCTCTAAACTTGTAGCATGTGGCGTTATCTAGGTTTCTAAACTCTAAACATGCACGTCCAGATTTGTACACTTGCTAACCGACTAATGTGAATCTAAGATCCAAATCAAAATGAGGTGCTTGTTGGTTACTTGTGTGGCCTTGACTACTTATGTGTCTGTTGACTAGGCGTTAGTTGACTTGGTCAATACCTTGATCTAGGCCGTTCAAGGTGGATTTGACGGCTGCCGGTGAACATCTCCCATGCTTTGCCCTCTCTTTTCCATTGTCTGGCTGAAGTACGAGGAGGGCCATGGAGCCGACGCTTGGATCGGAGGATGTCGGCCTAGCGGAGAACCTCGAACTCGGCCAATGAGCTTGGGTCTGGTGGAGAGCTTGTTCGGCGCCGGGCGGGCGGCGCCATGTAAAACTTCACTAATTCAGCTATTCTTGAGGTGTGCGTTCGCTCAAATTTTGCGCTGGGTCCGCCCCTGCACGCAAGCGAACGGGACAGCGAGCATGTGTGTATCGTTTGGCCAAGGCGCATCTACCTATGGTCTAGCAGAGAGGGGCCGGAGGTATGTCGTCGCGTCGATGTGTGGGTGGTGCGGTGGCAGAGCTATGAGCAACGACGGCTGGGAACCCAAATCCGCGGCGATGGGAGGCTCGTTTGCGGCTTGATGCCAAACGTGTTGGTCCAGTATGGCTCGCATTCATTTCATCGGCCTAGGTAGCTCATTTGCGTGGCTCGTTGCTCTGCTCGCAGCGCTTGGAGCGGGACGGCTGCTACGACACGCTCCTCGCCTCTTGGTGATTTCAGTGCGGCATGTTGCACACCACTTGTTCGTTGATTTGACCAAGAGGAAGCCTCGAGCTCTGCTTTGTTGGGGTGCCACACGCGGCCGCCGCCGCCCGCGCACGAGGCTGCCGGCCTACGCCGCCGGCGGAGAAGCCGCTCGTGCTGCCCGCGCCGGTTGTGCGGGGGAAGCCGCCTATGCTGCCCACGCACAGGGCCGGCGGCCTGCAAGAACGCGTGCCCGCGCCCGTAGAAGCCGCTTGCGGGGATCTCCTCCATCCGCCACACCGGGGCCAGGGCTGGGGCCATGCCTGTCAGTACTTGCTCGAATCTCTTCTTCGAGGCCATTTGCACGAGGCCGTGCCCGCCTGCCGGGACGCCCTGCATGGCAACGGTGGAGGTGGAGGACGCGGCGAAGTCAGAGTGCCGCGGCCGCACTCAACGCGAAGTCAGCAGCCACACAGGTCGCTTAACACAGCTAACGATGATTTGGACCTTCCATGAGTTGATTAGCAAGTTTAGGGAGATGACCTTACACTACAAGATTAGAGAACTAGGGTGCATTCTACTTGGTGAATTTCACATTCGGTCGTCGTTGTTTTTTTTGTTAAGTGCAGTTATATACCTCGAATTTATTACAATGCTGTTTTTTTGTATCCGTGTATATTTGTGCAATTTTGAAATGCTACATACGGACAATACAAATTTAAATATCCAGCCATACAGTTTTGTAACATCACATGTTTCTTATTAGTATAATTTGTTTTTTGGAAACCATAAGTTTTAAAACTTTCTACAACTGTCGTCAAAACCGTTCAAATAAAACCAAAACCCATTTTTTCTTCAACTCGAAACTTTTCGAAACTCTGTATAACTTTTATTGTGTGAACATGTAAGTTTGATTGATCGATACCTATGTTTGACTTTATAGAATTTTAAAAAGAAAATCTGTTTTGAAAACTAATTCAAAGAATAGGAGATCTTTTCCCTCCCTTGTCGAGGCCTGGATCCACTTTGCTCGGCCCAATCCAGCTTCACGGCCCTCGCTTCCCAATACGTCCAGTTCGAGCCCGCGCTCAGCTCTGCGCGACTTTCCTGTTGTCGCATCCCAATAGCCCAGCGTTGTCATCCGCTTCACGCGATATTTTTTTCTTTTTTTTTTTCCTTTTTTTCCCGCCTGATGCGTGGCCGATCATCAACGTCCGGGGATACCTATCTTCTTCTTGGTCGCTCCCTCATTGCTCAGCGCCTCAATCAAACTTTCATCTCCCATGCCACCCGACACCACCGCAGGCTCGAACAAACAGCAGGTGCCGCTGCTGTCTGCTATGGCTCCGGCTAGCCATCGGCGGCGTGCTCCGCCTCACACCGTTCTGGTTCCTGTTGGTACTTGGCAGCCGACGCAGTCTGCATTCGAGGCCAGAGCTGAGACGTGTGCTTTGATTTTTCTTATCTACGACAACCAAACCTTGGAGCTGAGCAAGCGGTGGCCACCGCGATGCTGGACACCGTGACTAAAAAATATCCCTTATAGCTACGTTACAGTAATAACGCTGGTGTAAAGCGTCTCTACATTGGTATATAAACACACTTTTTGAAATGATTTCAACAACATGCCAAGATGTCACGATATTAGACACGCTTAAAACGTTATTAGTCTTGTAAAGACACTATTGAAAGCATCTCAAAATGACAATGACATTCAGTTAGACACGCTTTAAAGTATCATTATAGTCTAGACACATTGCAAAACATATCATACAATGTATATAATTACATAAAGATGTTTTTTGATATGATTTTAATAATATTTCAAAATGATACGAAGTTAGACATGCTTTGAATCGTGACTAACATGTAGGCACGTCATAAAGCGTATCAAATAAGTATACTAAAGGGTTCCTCATGGGTGAACTCAAAAGGAAAACATGTCTCATGTAAGTCATATTCGTTGTGTTGGTGAGATAGTAAAGAAGCTATGTGTGAGGTGAGAGATCTTTGGTTCGAATCCTGCGCACTACATAAACATATTTCACATGAAAAATTGTGTACATATCTGCTTATTTGTTAACATACAATAAAGCGTTACTATACTACGTAATACAACACTATAAGCACGTTATATATGTTAGAAATATAGGCATCATCCGACATGTTTTAGTTCCGAATAAAAGCATGTAAATCATGATGATAGTTAGTGATCCAATGAGAACATGATATGTGCACGTGTTTAAGTTCAATCTTATATTAAACAAGAACAAAGTAAAGAACCAAAGAATGTTCAGGATGTACCCAGAGACGGGGCCGCTGCCGGAGGCATTGGCTGCGCCGTCATCAACTAGATTAGTCATACTAATCGGTTGACCTTGTTTGATATAGCCGTACAAATGCGATGCAGTGACGAGTCGATGCAGTGCAGTCCCTCGAACGGCACCAGGAAGTAGTGGACGTAGTCGTACAGGCCACCAGGAAGTAGACAAAGTAGACGAACTTGAGCAGTCGCGTAAAGACGATCCCCAAAAACCTTATCGCCTGGCTATCCCGAGTTGGATTTCACGCCAATCGAGATTCCGGAGGCTCTGCTCTCGCTAGAACTGTGCGCGCAGTACTAGCGTTGGGAGGCAAGCGTTGCAGCAGAAACAATGAGGGAGAAGAGAGAGGTCTCCTAAGCAGGAGTACCTGAGAGGTTGTGTTGGTGTGTCTCTCTGGGTAGGGGAGGGACTCCTTTTATAGGCGCTGCCTGGCCGAGGGGGATGCACCTGGACGCCTCTGTAGGAAAGGCAAGAACCCCGCGGAGCAAATAAGGCACGTCCCTGTGAGCGTTTAAGGTAGGTAATTGATTCTGCCATTAATCCCGTTGACAAGTGGCAAAACCGATCACAGCACCGCAACACATCGGCCACGGCTTCGGCCCGGCTCGGCGAGGCGAGCGAGCGCGCGTGTGGCATCCCGGTTACCCTTTGCCAACTTCACATTGGTTGTACCACGTGTCCACCTAACAAATTGGATGAGATCCTCTCAACTACCAATATGGTAGTAATCACTTTTAACTCCCTTTGCATTAATCGTGGGCCTTAAATATTTTAGATTTAATTGGAATTATAAAAAAGACCAAGCCCAAATAAATCCAACAATCCCCACCAATATTTCACGGCACATGAGAAATGCCCTCAGCCCCATTGCTGTTTTTGATATACCAGTGTTTCGGTAGAGAATGTTAAGTTGAACTTCCACCTAGAGTAAAGGCTACGCTCATCCACAACTGAACAATGGACTATGCCTTGAATTGGCAGTCTTGTGCGAACAAGTTTACCAGAACCGATCACAGCACCGCAACACATCGGCCACGGCCACGGCCACGGCCTGGCCCGGCTCGGCGAGGTGAGCGAGCGCGCGGCATGTGTGGCATCCCGGTTACCCTTTGCCAACTTCACATTGGGTGTACCACGTGTCCACCTAATAAATTAGTTGAGATCCTCTCAACTACCAATATGGTAGTAACCAAGGCTTTAAATATTTTAGATTTAATTAGAATTATAAAAAAGGCCAAGCCCAAATAAGTCCAACAATCTCCAACAATATTTCACGGCACACGAGAAATGTCCTCAGCCCCATTTCTGTTTTTGATATACCAGTGTTTCGGTAGAGACTGTTAAATTGAACTTCCACCTAGAGTAAAGGCTACGCTCATTCACAACTGACCAATGGACTATGCCTTGAATTGGCAGTCTTGTGCGAACAAGTTTTACCAAAACCCTTTTACTGATACTAGGCTGCTTAATGCATCCCCGCGGTTTGGAGCATATAAGTCAAACTCCAGGCCTTTCACGAGTATCTAGAGATGACCCACTCTCATAGACTGTGACTAGCAGTCGAACTCATATAGGTGTAATTCTCATAAGACGTTCTGTAGGTCAACATCTCTGTTTGTCAAAAGCCACTTGAATTACATTAAGATATACACCATCCTGCCATACACAAAGAAGAGAAATGCATCCACCCTAGGAATTATCTCGTTTCAAAGGTTCTCTTCCCTCAATCAAACAATAGCTTGTTTCCTCATCCTAATTCACGGGATCTCCGATCACATAGGACAGGTTCCCACTATGAGTGACTCACATGGGTCTCATTCCCAATTTCTCGGATGCAAAATCTATCATATTCCGTGAAATTCCCTTTGTAAATTGATCTGCCAGGTTCTTAGCTGTCTGGACATAGTCCAAGGCAATTACTCCGGAGGTTCTCATTTTCCTGACAGACTTCAACCACCTCTTCACATGCCTTGATGACTTCATGTTATCCTTAGAACTGTTTACTTTGATAATCACCATCTGGTTATCACAGTCCATTAGAATCGCCGGTATCGGTTTTTCAACTACCGGCAAATCCATAAGGAGATCACGAAGCCACTCGGCCTCTATAGTGGCGGTGTCTAATGTCGTGAGCTCTGCTTCCATGGTAGACCTCGTTAAGATGGTCTGCTTGCAAGACTTCAAGGAGACAGCACCACCTCCAAGAGTGAATACTTATCCACTTGTGGCCTTTATCTCATCAGCATCAGATATCCAATTTAAATCACTAAAACCCTCTAGTACCTTCGGGTACTCAGTATAGTGAATCCCATAGCTCATTGTACCCACTAGGTAGCGCATTACTCTAACCAGAGCATTCCATTGATCATCTCCTGGGTTAGATACAAACCGGCTCAGTTTGCTCACGGCGAACGAGATGTTAGGTCTTGTAGCGCTAGCTTGGTACATAAGTGAGCCAATGATCTGGGAGTATCTCAGTTGATCTTTCGTGATACCTTTGTTTTTCTTTAGTATTTTACTAGCATCATATGGTGTTGGAGCAGACTTGCAGTCACTATATCCGAAGCGACTCAAGACCTTTTCCACATAGTGGGACTGTGTAAATGTCATCCCACCATCACCTTCTCTTACTAGCTTAATATTAAGAATAACATCAGCTTCACCCAAATCTTTCATCTCAAAGTTTTGAGACAAGAAATCTTTGACCTCATTGATCACGTCAAGACTTGTCCCAAAAATCAGGATGTCATTAACATACAAGCACAGGATCACTCATTTGCCCCCATCATAGCGATAGTACACACATTTGTCAGCTTCATTCACAACAAAGTCAGCAGTCGTGAGGGTTTTATCAAACTTCTCATGCCACTGCTTAGGTGCTTGCTTGAGGCCATATAGAGACTTTATCAACTTGCACACCATTCCCTCTTGACCTTCTGCTATGAACCCATCAGGCCGATCCATATAGATCTCCTCCTCTAACTCTCCGTTTAGGAAAGCTGTCTTTACGTCCATCTGGTGAACGAGAAGACCATGAGAGGATGCCAGATAGAGTAGCACTCGAATTGTGGTCAGTCGGGCAACTGGTGAGTAAGTGTCAAAGAAGTCTTCTCCTTCTTTCTGAGTGTAGCCTTTAGCAACAAGCTTTGCCTTGTACTTTTCAATAGTACCATCAGGTCTTAGCTTCTTCTTGAACACCCACTTGCATCCCACAGGTTTACACCCATATGGACGCTCAACTACTTCCCAAGTTCCATTCGACATAATGTAATCATCTCACTCCGTACCGCTTCCTTCCAATAGTCAGCGTCTGGAGAGAAATATGCCTCTTCAATGATTTTGGGAGTGTCAACCACGAGGTAAACACTGAAATCATCACCAAAAGACTTTGTAGTCTTCTGTCTCTTGCTCCTCCTAGGAGCTTCATTGTCATACTCCTCAGAATTTTTCACAAGTGTTTGTTCTATGTGTTCCATCGTAACAGCAGGTGTAGCATCATTAGACAATTCTCTGGTAGATGTGGTTTCTTCCCTCTTCATAGGAAAGATGTCCTCAAAGAAAGTAGCATCCCTGGATTTCATTATTGTACCGACATTCACGTCTGGCACTCCAGATTTCACTATTAAGAATCTATATCCAACACTGTACAGAGCATAACCAAGAAAGACACAATCCACAGTTTTAGGTCTGAGTTTACGTTTCTTGGTTATTGGCATATTAACCTTTGCCAAATAACCCCAAGTCCGTAAATAGGAAAGTGTAAGCCTTTTCTTCTCCCATTCCTCGAATGGAGTTTTCTCTTTATTCTTTGGAGGAACACGATTCAGGACATGACACGCTGTCAATATAGCCTCACCCCACCATTCCTTAGAGAGTCCCGCTGTGTCTAACATGGCGTTAACCAAATCAGTTAAAGCGCGGTTCTTTCTTTCAGCAACCCCATTTGACTGAAGTGAGTAGGGAGGCGTCCTCTCGTGAATTATACCATGTTCCTCACAGAATAAGGTAAACAAGTGTGGGAAGTATTCTCCACCACGATCCAACCTTACATGTTTGATCTTTCTCTCAAGTTGATTCTCCACTTCAGCTTTATAGATCTTAAAGTAATGTAGTGCTTCATCTTTTGACTTTAGCAAGTAAATGTAGCAGTATCTAGAGGAATCATCTATTGGAGTCATGAAATATTTTTTACCCCCTTTGTCAATACGCCATTCATCTCACAAAGATCAGAATGAACGAGCTCTAGCGGTGCCAAGTTCCTCGCCTCCACGGCCTTGTGAGGCTTGCGAGGTTGTTTTGATTCAACACACACATGGCACTTAGAACCTTTGACCGTGGTAAACTTCAGAATTAAATTTAAACTAGCCAAGCGCGACATACAACCAAAGTTAACATGACACAACCATGAATGCCAAACATTGGACTTATCATCGTTAACCACATGATTCACCACACTATTACAAGCATCTGATAAAGAAAAGCGGAACAAGCTTCCGCAATCATAGCCTTTTCCAACAAAGGTTTTGTACTTAGAAAGTACACATTTATTGGACTCAAACACTAATTTATAACCATCTCTACACAGTAGAGAGCCGCTAACTAGATTCTTCTTGATAGTAGGGACATGCTGCACGTTCCTCAGCTGCACGGTCTTTCCCAAAGTAAGCTTCAGATTGACCGAACCAACACCAAGTACACGCGCATGTGATCCGTTCCCCATTAACAAGGAGGTAGTTCCGCCGACCTGATAAGATGAAAATAGACTGTTCTCAGCACACACATGAATATTAGCTCCAGTATCAACCCACCAATCAGGTGATTGACAAACAGAAAAGACCATAGGCAAATGATTATCATACCCCGACGTTCCTCCGTTGTCATCGCTAATGACCATGTTGGCTGCCTTCGGCCTGTATTTGCTTTTCTCGCAGTCTTTGGCATAATATCCCTCAAGACCGCAAGTATAGCACTTGCCCTTGCCCTTGCTCGGCTGGTTCTTCTTCTTCTTAAAAATAGTTGTTTGATTGGCCTTGACCTCAGGCTTATTCTAGTTCTTCTTTTTCTGCTGGCCCTTGAAGTTTTTCTAGACCAGGTTTGCACTAGGGGACCCGACAATCCCTTTACCGCGATTGTCCTTCGCTCTCGCCTTCTCCTCAACATCGAGAGACCCAATGAGCTCAGACACGCTGAACACCAGAGAGGTAGCAAAGTCCCTCCAAGAAAGTGGTAGTTTAGCAATCATGCTTCCAGCCACAAACTTGTCGAGCAAATCGCATTTAATGCCCTCTAGCTCCTTAGCCAGTGACTGAAGCTCATGAGCTTGTTCCACAATTGAACGGTCATCGACCATCTTGTAGTCGCAACACTGCTCTATGACATACAGCTCACTGCCAGCATCAGAAGCACCGAACTTGGCCTCAAACGCATCCCACAGCGCCTTGCCAGAGTCCAGTGACAGATAGCTGTCCATAAGGTGATCAACAAGAATGCTAATTACGGCACCTTAAAACAGGTTGTCGGCTACCTGAAAGGCTCTCTCATCATCAGGAGAAGATCCTTAGCCTTTCCCTGTGTGATATAAAAGCAGTTCATGTAGGTCAACCAAAGTGACATTCTACTTTGCCATCTCTTGTAATGTGTTCCATCGAACACGTGTGGTTTAAGCGCACTTGCAAAGCTAGCAGTCGAAAGCCTATCACGATTATAAGGTTTTTGAATTGTTAGAAATATAGGCATCATTCGACATATTTTAGTTTCGAATAAAAGCATGTAAATCATGATGATAATTAGTGATTTAGTGAGAACATGATATGTGCACGTGTTCAAGTTCAATCTCATATTAAACAAGAACAAAGTAAAGAACCAAAGAAGGTTCAATCTCAACTGGATTAGTCATACTAATCAATTGATCTTGTTCGTTGTAGCCATACAAATGCGATGCAGTGACGAGTCGATGCAGTGCAGTCCCTCGAACAGCACCAGGAAGTAGTGGGCGTAGTCGTACAGGCCACCAGGAAGTAGACGAACTTGAGCAGTCGTGTGAAGACGCTCCCCAAAAACTATCCCGAGCAGGATCTCATGCCAGTCGAGATTCTGGAGGCTCTGCTCTCGCTAGAACCGTGCGCGCAGTACTAGCAATGGGGAGGCAAGCGTTGCAGCAGAAACAATGAGGGAGAGGAGAGAAACAATGAGGGAGAGGAGAGAGGTCTCCTAAGCAGGAGTACCTGAAAAGTTGTGTTGGTGTGTTTCTCTGGGTAGGGGAGGGCCTGCCTGGCGGAGGAGGATGCACCTGGACGCCTCTGCAGGAAAGGCAAGAATCCCACGGAGCAAATAAGGCACGTCCGTCCGTCCGTCCGTTCGTCACGTCACGCCCAACGGCCTCGGCCCGGCTCGGCGAGGC
>CM014275.1:56523304-56556604 GCA_004135705.1 Alloteropsis semialata
AGGAGAGGCCCTTGGCGGTTTGCCGAAGCTCTACTATAGTGAAGACGACGGAGGTCGCCGGTGAGAGGTCAAGCGGAGACCCACTCGTGTTATGGGTAGTCCTGTTGGCTATCACAGAGTTTGTTCGCCACCGGAGCATTGCCCTAAGAAAGAGGCATTTTTCAAGAAGGGGCTCCAACGAGGACTAGGGGGGAGTTAGCTAACTTCCCGATACCTCGAGAAAAATCGTCGTGCCGAGAGTTTGCATTCTCTACCATTTACACTTCCGTATTTATATTGTGCCCTTTACATTTCGTGTTTACCTTTCTTAGAATTGCCTCGTGTAGTTGATAGGATTGGAACCTATGGTACAAAACTCTTTTATGATAGAGATAGCAACACATAGAAAGACCTAGTGCACATCTAGATAGAATTGAGAATATGTTTTTATATGTGTTTGGAGCCTTAGTTCTTAGGATACCTAATTCACACCCCCTCTTAGGGTGTCATGGTCCCTTCAGCCGCCATGTATGCAGTTCGTTTTGTATATGTAAAACTTTGTCCAAATTTGACTAACTTTATAAAGAATATATATAAACTTAGTCAAAGTTGGTCAAAGTTAGATGTTGAAGCTCTCTTCTATAAACTTGGTCAAAGTTAGATATGTTTGAGTTAGGACAAACTAAAATGAACCAAAAATATTGTTTTTACATAGAAAAGAAGTTACAACCATTGTTGGGAGCACTAAGGAAAATGTTCCAAACAAATATTTATCCTTTTTGCAAAGAAAAGAATGTTCCATGATCAATACATTTTGATCAAGAAAAGAAATTGTTTCAAGCAACAATAAAAATGTTCAGACAATTCTAAGCAAATGACAAAATGCTCCAACCAAAAACAAGAAATTATTCTAGGCACAAAAAACGGAGTAAAAGTAGAAATGCAGATGTACGATATGAGTAGAAATTAAACGGAAAATTACAAACCACAAAGAAAATATTTACAGGAAGATTAGAAAAAGCAAAGGAAATGGAAACAGGAAACGATGGGACAATATAAAAAGTAAAAGAGAATATAGAAAGAAAAGGAAAAGGAAAAAAGGAAAAACAAAACAGAATGCAGGCCACGATCGAGCTGCACTTTAAACTTCTTGATTAAATTTTACCCCTATTTTAGACTGCAAGAATGAGTTGTTTTACAATGACTGCACGTAGAAAATGGCAAAAGTTTTCAGCCTGAAATTGAATGTTTTTTTTTTCTCTCCCAGGATTAATATTTCTTCGTATATACGTCACCATCTTAGCATAGGGCAGGTCTGCAACTCCATGGCTGCTAGCCTGCAACTCTATGGATGGCAATCTTGCTTGCTGTTCGTGTTCGTCCCGCTGCGTGCATGTGAGCCGTGTCAGGGCGATACGTACAGAAATCATGGCTGTCGGTGCACCTGTAGCTGCTTCGGTGTTGTGCCACAGTGACCGTTTTGACGTTTTACCCAGGCCAGGAATCACATGCTGGCCCCAAGGTACTTCACGGGCAGTGCCAATAGAAGGCTGCAAAGCTTGCCAAAGGACCGAAGCCAGGCCCCCACGGCATTCTTGCCAGGAATCACATGCTGGCAGCTCGATCTTGAGGCCTCACTAGGAGCTTCTGGGCATGGTCAATGTGTAGAACTGAAATAGCATTAAGGTGGGCCCAATCAAAATAGGATTTAGTTATTGCCATGTCTACAATGCAAGGTGAACCCCACATTTCAATAATTTGTGCAGGGGAGAGAGCAACAACCGCTTGTGCAAAGAAGGAAGGAGAGAGAAAAAATTGTTTCTTACTTTCTTGTGATGCATCTTAAGCTTCGGGTGCACTCTTCATGCTTCTGCATGGCCATCTTCAGCGTGTCTTTGATGCAGTGCCTGAATATATACTTGCTCCATGGGCATTGTGGGGATTTGTGCTCCTGCTCTATCACCAACTACCTGACGAGATGAATTTAAACAACGGGTGAGTAGTATGCAACTGTAAGAATGGAAATCCCTGAACTGGAATCGAAGAATGCAGCAGTTCATGCAGAGGAAAGAAAGAAAAAACTGAACAACAGTATATAAGGCCAAAATCTGTCTGAAGCCTTCTGAAAATAGAAGACTGAATGAGGGGTGATTGGTATCTGAAAGCCTTGATCCAAATTATGCATGCTAGTCGCCGCAAATGAGCTCATTCCTCCTCACCTACTGTAACTTCATGATGTCTGAAAAGTGGCTCACGAGTCATGAAACTGTACTCTACAGAGCTCCGAGTCTCTGACTGTCCTTGGCTGTTGCCACTCTTCCCAATTGTATGGCTCCAAAGGCCACAGCGTTCCCTTTTATACACATCCATCACCATTCCATTAGCACATTCTAGGGAAAAAAAAACACTTTTGGTTTCGCCTGACCTCATCTTACTGGAGAGCTTTGGCAAGCTCGTGAAGCTCGGTTGCAACTCTTCAAAATAGGACAGACATGTTCAGTGCATAAAACAACAGAGTGAGGATGCATCCATTATATGATACTGTACTACTCTTGTATTTGTGTGCGTGTATTTAGAGAGGTGTATGTGCACGCGTGTGAGAACGTCTTTGTTTGTACTGTTGTTTCGCAAAAAAAAAAACAAAATCTCAAGCTATTGCATAATTGTCTAATAGGTGTATATTTATCACACCATGTAGGAGAATAAAAGCTCAATGTCAATTGTTAAATTTTCACTCACAATTCACTTTTGGATGAGGAAGCCGCCATGTAATTAGTTTTGGCTTTGTATAAGTTAAACTCGTCTAAGTTTGACCAAGTTTATAAATAATATGTGAATTAAGTGTAGTTTAGTTGGTTAGGAGTCTCTGACTCGGCACGGTGTTGCATTTTCCTAGATTTATTATATGATATAATAGGTGGTTTGCGTGCATGTATACAATATCAAATAAATGTGCGATCAATATATATGTTGAAGATCTTTTCTATAAACTTGGTCAAAGTGCTTTATTTTACAAAACTAAAGTGAACTTTTCTTTTACCTAGGAAAACAATTTTATGAGCATTGTTCGTAGAACTAATAAGGAAATTTTGCAAACAAATTAAAGAATATTTTTCAGCAAAGAAAGGAGTGTTCCATGTGTCGGTTTTTTATACCGGCTAGCCTACTATAGGGGGTCCCTAAGTAGTCGAGTTGTTCGTAAAGGCCTCGCCGGAACCAGAAGCACGATGGTGGTCCAACCATATCAAGCCCCCAGCATGCGAAGGGCTAAAAGGACGGTATGGTGTTGAGGACTGTTGCGGGGACGTGGGCTTGCCGGGCAAAGAATTGACAGCCCTGGCAAGTCTTCACGATTTCTTCTGCATCGGCCACAGCAGATGGCCAATAGTACCCGGATCGGAAGGCCTTGCCGACGATCGTTCAGTGAGCAGCGTGGTTGCCACAGATGCCATCGTGGATTTCTTCCAGGATCTCCTGTCCGACTTCTGGAGGGACACACTTCATCAAGACTCCGCATGATGCGCCGCGTCGAAAGAGGGTGGAGCCAACTACTACGTAGTGCTTGCTTCGCCTGATGACTTGCTCAGCTTCCACCTTATCTTCGGGCTCTCTCTGGTGTAGGATGTACTCGATGAAGGGCTTTGTCCACTCGGATGTAATCACCATGACTTGCTGATGAGGGGGTGTTGTAGTCGGCTGTACTTCCTGCTCTCTGATGGACGGTTGTAACAGCTCATGGACGAAAACGCCACCCGGTACTTGTGCTCGGTGGGAACCCAGCTTGGAAAATGCATCAGCAGCCATGTTCTTGTCCCTAAGGACATGATGAAATTCGAGCCCATAGAAGTGCTTCTCAAGTTTGTGGACCTCCATGCAGTATGCGTCCATGTTTTCCTTGGTGCAGTCCCAATCTTTGTTGACCTAATTGATGACCATCGAGGAGTCGCCGTAGACCACCATGTGCTTGATGCCCAGGGAAGCAGCCAGGCGTAGCCCGTGCAGCAGAGCTTCGTACTCGGCTTCATTGTTGGTGGCTTTCCAAAGGATCTGGAGCACGTGCTTGAGTTGATCGCCTTTCGGAGATATGAATAGTACTCCTGCGCTGACTCCTTCAAGCTTCATTGATCCGTCGAAGTACATGATCTAGTGCTCGAGAGGTTCTTTTGGCACCGCTTGTTGTATCTCTGTCCACTCAGCAACGAAGTCCACCAGGGCTTGCGACTTGATAGCTGCACGTGGGATGAAGTCAATGGCATGGGAGCCCAACCTGACCGCCCATTTGGAGATTCGCCCTGTTGGTCCCGGTTGTGGAGGATGTCGCCGATCGGGAAGGAGGTGACTACAACAGCCCGGTGAGCGTCGAAGTAGTGGCGCAGCTTGTGAGATGTGATCAAGACAGCATATAATAGCTTCTCGACCTGGGGGTAGCGTACTTTTGATTCTGTAACACCTCGCTGATGAAGTAAACTTGCCGCTGTACTTTATATACATGGCCGGGTTCCTCCCGCTCGACTACAATAGTAGTGCTTACCACATGGGTTGTGGCTGCAATGTAGAGGAGCAGTGTTTCCTGATCAACTAATGCAGTAAGTACTGGTGGTGTCTGAAGGAATTTCTTGAGGTCTTCAAACGCCGCATTGGCTTCTGCAGTCCATACGAACTTGTCTTGCTTCTTGGGGAGTTTAAAGAAAGGTAATCCTCTGTCACCTAGTCTTGAAATGAATCTATTGAGGGCCGCCATGCATCCAGTCAGCTTTTGGATGTCCTTGAGGGATTTGGGAGGCGCCATGGATGTAATAGCGGTGATTTTCTCGGGATTGGCCTCAATTCCCTGGTGGCTGACTATGAAGCCCAACAGTTTTCTTGCGGGCACGCCAAACACGCACTTGGTGGGGTTGAGCTTCCATTGGAATTCCCTGAGGTATGCAAAGGTTTTGGACAAGTCATCAATGAGGCTGTACGGGTTCTTTGTCTTCACGACGACGTCATCAACGTAGGCTTCAACATTGCGGCCGATCTGAGTCTTCAAACAACTCTGAATTGCACGCTGATATGTTGCCCCCGCGTCCTTGAGTCCAAAGGACATTGTGGTGTAGCAGTAGGTGCCAAACGGAGTGATGAATGTCGTCTTGATCTGGTCGTCTGTATGCAGGCTTATCTGATGATAGCCCGGGTAGCAGTCGAGGAAACAGAGTAGAGAGCATCCAGCTGTAGAGTCCACCACCTGATCAATGCAGGGTAGCCCGAAAGGATCCTTTGGGCAGTGCTTGTTCAAGTCGGTGTTGTCGACACACATCCTCCACTCATTGTTGTTCTTCTTTTGCACCAGGACAGGATTAGCGAGCCAGTCAGGGTGGAACACCTCTTTAATGAACCCGGCTGCTAGTAGTTTCGCCAGCTCCGATCGGATGGCTTCTTTTTTGTCCTGGACGAAGTGTCGTAGGCGTTGTTTCTTCGGTTTGGCAGCTGGATCGACATTGAGTTTGTGCTCAGGCAACTCTCTTGGGACTCCCGGCATGTCAGATGGCTTCCATGCCAAGATGTCGCGGTTGTCCTGTAAGAAGCTGGTGAGCGCGCTTTCCTATTTGAAAGGCAGGTCAGCGCCGTCTTGGAGGGGTCGCCCGTCCCTAGGTCGATTGCCTTGATTGGCACTTCCTGGGAGGGCTTCATGGTTGACGTGGCTGGCTTTTTCGTTGGAATGTCCAACTCAGCCTCGCCGAGCTATTTCGCCATAGCTGTTACGATTGCTGCCTGGCTCGGTTGCTGCATGTTTGTAGCAATTGTCATTGCCTCGGTGTCGCAATCATAGGAGGTCTTCAAATCGCCCTTTAGGGATATGATCCCTTTAGGGCCTGGCATCCTCAAGACGAGGTAGATGTAGTGTGGAATCGCCATGAATTTGCCAGAGCGGGTCTTCCCAGGATCGCGTGGTACGATGATTCAAAGTCGGCGACCTCGAATGTAATGTACTTGGTCCTGTAGTTGGCCTCGGTACCAAATATAACTGGAAGTGATACCAGGCCAAGGGGCACGGCAGCATTGCCTGAAATGACACCGTAGAAGGGTGAATCAGTGGGCTTGAGTAGGTTGGTGATGTCCAAGCCCATCTTCTTCAGAGTCTTGGCGAATAGGATGTTGAGTCCACTTCCGCTGTCGATCAATGTCCTCGTGAGTCGCACGCTAGCTACTACCGGGTCTAGTACCAGAGGGTACCATCCCGGGTTCTTGATGTTGGTCCATTGATCGTCGCGAGAGAAACTGATCGTGACTTCTGACCACTTTAGGAAGGTGGGGATGGCAGGCTCGATGCAGGCGATCTCGCGTTGGATAAGCGTTTGCTTGCGCTTCGATTCGTTTTGAGTGATCCCTCCGAAGATGACGTTGACCACCTTGTTGGCTTGTTGATAGCCAGTGTCTTTGTCACCCTTGTCTCCTTTGTCGTCAGGGTTGTTGGGCTTAGGAGCACCTTCAAAGGCGAAGGCTTTCATGAGACCATACACTCCCTACTCGAGTGCTTGTCCTTTGGATAAAAAGGGCATTACTTGTCGAGCAGTTTGTCGAACTTCCTGCGGGAAGAGCCATTCTCAGCAACGTTGACCGACTCTTCGGGCTTGTGTTTCTTGTCGTTGAAGTCGCGCTTGCCACCGTTGTCGACTTGCTTGCCCTTGTTACGGTCGTTGTTGTTGTTGCGGTCGCCTCCCGACTTGCTTCGGTTGAATCTTTCGCACTACAGGTCTTCAGCGTCGGCCCAGCAACCAATGAGCTCGCGCATTTCCTCCAGCGTTCTTGGCCTGTTTCTCCCGAAATCAAGGTGCAGCGTGGGATCTGTAAGGCCGCTGTGGAAACAGTCGATGACGACTTGGTCGGATAGGCCCACACATGTTGCGCACTTCTCCCAGAATCGGCGGTTGTAGCTTCGCAGGTACTCGTTCTGGCCTTGTTTGCACTGGGCTAGGTCAAAGCGAGTACCTGGCTTGTGCCACGTACCCTTGAAGTTGTTGATGAAAACCTTGCAGAGCGCATCCCAGGAGTCGATGGAGCCTGGCTTCAGCCCTTCTAACCAGGTTAGCGGGGCCTGGTCGAGGACTACTGGAAGATAGGTGCACATAGTGTCGGTGTTGCCCCTTGCCGCCTTGATCGCCGAGTACTACATACGGAGCCACTACTCAGGATCACGCTTTCCGTTATATCTTTTGATATGAGCTTGTTTGAACTTGTCGGGCCAGGAAGTGGCGCGGATGCGGTCTGAGAAGACCGGGAACCCTTCATATTTGTCAAGGTTGTGGTAACCCTGACCTGGTGGCCCGTAGACCTGGTCGTACTCCTGGCGTCATCTGCGTTCGTCCTCTTCGCGATCGCGGGCACGTGCCGAGATGACGGTGCGTGCATCTTTGTTCTGCAAGCGGTGTCGCATATCTCTGTCATCGTCGCGGTAGCTGCGGCGTGCATCCCTGTCCCTGTTGCCATCGCGCTCGCCATTGTGGCTCTGTTGAGCAATGTGGTGGCTAGGCCCGGCACCATGGTTTCTACCTCTGGCACCGACTACCATGCCTCCCTCGTTGTCAGGTTGATGGTGGGCTCTGCTTGGGTGGTGGGAGTGATTGCTGCGATTGCCGCCGTCGGCAGGCCGGCTACTTGCATGGCGGCTTGGTGCATTGGACCTGGTGATGGTCTTGGCAGGGTTGATTGTGTCATGTTGGATGGCCACTGTCTGGAGCATAGTCTTCATCCTCTCGATTTCTGGAGTTTGCGCCATATTGTCGAGTTCTCCTATAACAGCCAGGATATTAGCTGCGGCGGTGGGGTAGATATCTTGTCCGGTGACTTGTACGAATTTTTTGTTGAGGTTCTGTGGAGGAAGTCTGCGACCAGCGCGGCGACAACGGTCTGCGCGAGCAGCGTTTCGTTCTCTGCGCCGGTTTCGGTCAGCTTCGGCTTCGTTCTCCACGGTTGGTTCATCATTGGAGACTTCTGCTTCTTGGCGAATAATCACCATGGCTTGGCGCCCTGGTGAAAAGCTTCATGTGCTTGAAGTTATTGGGATAGTTAAGCCGCGTCCGCTTGAAGAATCCAAGGGCTGCCCGTGTTGAAACGGAGTGGATCAATGCACGCGATGATGCGAGACATGTCCAGGTCTTCTTGCGGTGTTGCTTCAAGCTTTGGCTTGCGTCCTGGCCAATGAACGAATCGTCCTTCAGGGGTTGAAGTGATGACGAGTCTGACTTGTTCCCCGCTTAGGGGGAGCTCGTCGAATTCGACCAAAGATCGGAGTTGTTTTGAGGACGCCGCCTGGAAAACGGAGGTGGGGTCCGCGAGACCAAAGGGAAACTGGCTCGAGATGTCGGCCTCATGTTTAGCAGTGGCTGAACTCCTTTTCTTCTGGATTTTTGAATTGGTGGATTTTGGCGCGATCGATGGTTTAGAAACCGACTCGGACCGCTTAGTCCGCTTTGAAGTCTTCTCAGTCCGAGTTGGAGTCGAACTGGAAGTTGAGGTTTCCTGAGCCCGAGTTGAGTTCGGACCCGGGGACGCGATTTCGTCGAGCTTGTCGGCGAGTTGCTCCGGAGTCGGGGACTTGAGGACGCGGTCGAAGTTGCCCGCGCCGTCCGCCGTGCAGACCCAGGAGCCGAAGACGAAGGTGGCGCCCTTCTTGAACGCCATGTCGCCGTCGTAGTTGATGATGACTGGTGCCATCGAGCTTACTTTACAATTCTCGACGAGAGCCCCTACCTAGCGCGCCAGCTGTCGGTTTTTTATACCGGCTAGCCTACTATAGGGGGTCCCTAAGTAGTCGAGTTGTTCGTAAGGGCCTTGCCGGAACCAGAAGCACAATGGTAAACATGAGACGATTTAGGCAGGTTCAGGCCGCCTCGAGTAGAGAGCGTAATACCCTACGTCCTATATGGTGGATCGCTTCGTATTGATGGTTATGATTTTACAAAGGGTCCCTGCCTCACCTTATATACTCGGGAGACAGGGTCTATAAGGCAAGAAATACAAACTCCTAGTCGGATACAATACACAAAGTCCTAACATAAGTAGGCCAGGTTGTTTCCTAGTATCCGACTAGTTTCCTTAAGCTGTACGCCTCTTCCTTGCATCTGTCAGAGTTGCCGGCCCAATTTTCTAGCGGGCCTACAGCCCATGAGGACTCCCATGGATCTTGTACCGTCACAATGATAAAAAAAAATTGGTCAAGAAAAGAAATTATTTCGAGCAACAACAAAAATTTTGAAACAAAGGAAAATTATTCTAAGCAAATAACAAAAAATGCTCCAACTAAAAGCAAAAATTGTTCCAAGCACAAAAAAACAAAGTAAAATAGAAATGCAAATGTACAGAGTAGAAACAGAAAATTATTACACATCACAGAGAAACTACTTACAGCAATATTAGAGAAAGCAAAGGAAATGGAAACAGGAAACGATTGAATAACATAAAAGTAAAAGAGAATAGAAAGAAAAGGAAAAGGGGAAAAAAGACAAAACAGAATGCATGCCATATAAAGGCCATGATCTCAGCAATGGGCCGGGCCATCCGTCCCAACTTCATGTATACCGTCCTGTCGATGCATTTGGGCCAACAACTCGAGCTGCACTTTAAACTTCTTGAATTTTATTCACCCGACATTGCAAGAATAAGTTGTTCTTCAAGGAATGTGCGTAGAAAATAGAAAAAGTTTTCAGCTCGACATTGAATTTCTTTTCTCTCGCTGGATTATTCGTTGTAGGTCACAATCTTTACCCTTGTTGGATCCTAGGAAAGGCTGACTGGGCATGGAGCAAAGCTGGTTTGCCAAAATACAAATCATGACGTGCCACAGTGAGTCTTAACGGTTTACCCGGGCCAAGAATCACTTGCATGGTGCTGCCCCGAAAGATTTTTCGCTCTTTTCAAGGATAGTGCAAACAAATTGAAAAAAGCTGCGCGCTGAGACGTCTTATATATATTGTAAATCAGAAAGAAAGCTACTATATTGTAAAGTATAGAAATATTTGAGTGGCATATATGATTACCTTAACAAGTTTAGGTGTCGTTTATGTTTGAGTGTGAACTTAATTAGTTTAAGTTTGTCTAAGCTAGTTTACATGATAAGTTTCTTGATGTGATTTTAAAGTAAGCATTACAAGTGACATATGTGTGTTATTGAACTTAACAAGACATAAAGCCTATGGCATATATGTTTAAGTGAAATAAACATATCATGTATGTTAGTGAGAACAAGTACTAAACATGTCATGTGGTGTGGATAAGGAACAAGTGGCAAGGATTGATAGGCTCACAAGATTTTCTGACAACCGGTCTGATATGATGTCAGTTGCAAATCGAACGGGATTTTAGGGTTACGGCTTCGGTACAAGATTAACTAAGACATGTTAAACTTAGAAAAAGCTCGCGGAGGCAGGGCTGGACTACTTTGCTAGAGTTGGAGTAGGGCAGCGGCGGAAACGACACGTGCTCCAGCTAGTGAAGGACAACCGGATAGGCGAAGGCAGCAGGAAGGAGCAAAAAATCGTTTAGTTCAGGTGGTAGCGTGTGGGGTTAACGGATTCACAATTAGCGTTTGGTTCGCGTGGTGGTAACGTGAGCTGATTACGGAGGGGAATGGATGCCGTTAGTTGCTGTTTGTTTCAGGCGTACTGTAATCCAATTGCGCTGTTATCCGATAACACCATATACAAAATCGTTACCGCTCCTTTTTCAGCCCGTTTCCGTCGTCTTAGCTCCCTAGGCACACCACAACATGCTGTTCGTCTCCCTCAGGTCATCTCCCCTCCTCGAGGTCACCCGATGCCCCCACCGCTACCGGATGGTCGTCATCACCGATGTTGTCTCCAGGGGTGCTGAATGGTCACCGGTACCGCCATGGCAGGGTTGCGGAGGTGCCAGAATGAGCTCCTTCGCTATGTGTGCGAGGCAACGATGGCTCGGCTGCACAGCGACAAGCACGGCGAGGCACAATCACAACATAGCATTGCTCGGACTTCATATGAGTTGAGGACGGCGGATCTAAGTAGAGGTGCCGGCGTGCCGCGAAGATGGCGGCGTGGAGCTCCTGTGCGGTGAACATGGCGGCGTGGAGCTCCTGTGTCCTGTACAGCCATAGCCGTCCGCCACCAGTCCACTGCTAGCAGATGTAGCCTCATGCGATGCGATGCCATGGTGGAGTTGATGATCTCTGCCACCGAGGTGATGGCTGTGCTAGCAGAGAACGGCAATAGAATAGCCATGGCTGTCGCCGGCGAGCTCTCAAGCACGCAGATCAGGAAGCCATGGACTCCGGACCAAGGAGAGTCGGGAGATCATCGTGTTAGCTTAAGCATCTTCTCCTCCCCTCGCTGCCATAGCGGAAGCACAGCTGACAAGCAGAAATCGGCAGGAAAGATGGAAAAGCAACATGCCGAGGCTGCGGACGAAGACGACAGCAGCGAGGCCCTTGGCGGCTGATAAGCGATACCGTTACCAGATACACACCAAACAAAGACAGTATTGTGTTACTTTGTAACCGATCCCGTCGTTACCTGATATCGTTACCGTTACATTCCTCAACCAAACGCCTTATTTGGTTGAGGAGATACAGAAACCGTCCATTTTGAAGATGAGCGCTTATTGTTGCGGGCACAAATATTGGCACAAGCAAGAAAATAACGGAGACATTTATTGCCGCGGACTGACACCGGCGCGACATCGCCACCGTAGGAAGCATGAACGACCACCTAAACTACGGCGCTCGAGCACGAGGCCCTCATGCGTTCTCGATCGTGGGTGGAAGGTAGATCTTGATCTCCCCTTCACTGCGCGGCACGATGGTGACGTCGACGGTGCTGTCGCCGGTGGCCCCGAGGTCGGCGAGCACGCCGTCGATGAAAGGGCTGATCTTCCCGAGCAGCGTGCCGCCGCCGCCGCCACCGTCCTTGGAGCTGGGTACGGCGGTGAAGCTGCCGGCGTACTCGCAGTGCTGCGGGCCCACGTCGAAGGCGTCCTCCTTGGCCACGTTGATGGCCACGTCGAACTTGTTGTTGGCCAGCGGGTCGTACTCGATGCCCTCGATCACCAGCACCAGCTCCTTGCCGGCCTCCTTGGGCGGCACCGCGACGCCCGGCACCTCCAGCACCTGGTCCGTGCTCAGCGTCAGCGGGAACTCCGGCGCCGCCTGCTTGCCCATCGCCGGCGAGCCCTTGACGCCGGGGGAGAGCCTGGTGGGCTTGCTGTTGATCCACGGCAGGCGCTGCTTGTCCGACTCGGCGTCGTCGTAGGTGTAGCCGAGGTTGGCCGTGTCGAGCACGTCGCGGAACTTGATCCGCACCAGCTGCGGCTTCTCGACGTTGTCGTAGAAGACGAAGCTGGCGTCGAGCCACTCGGCGTCGGGGAAGCCATGGCCGCCGAGCTTGGTGGACCAGATGTGCCACATGCGGTCCACGTTGGCGTGGTGCGAGTAGAAGAGCGGGTCCCGCCCCGCCGTGCCGAGGAAGCCCATGTCGCTGCCGCAGTGCGGCTGGCAGTCGTGCCCCAGGACGCCACTGGTGACGGTGCACGGCTTGGGGCTCGACTTGCCGACCCAGACGTGCATGGCTGTGTGGGCCATCGCCTCCAGCGTGCCCGGGCTCTTCTTGGTCTGCGGCCCTTGGTCTTGTCTTCTCACCCTGACGTCGGTCTCGCTGCAGAGCTTCCCGCCGAGGAAAGCCTTTGGGCCCCTGCCGCAACGAATTTGCTGGTTGCCAGAATAAAAATATATGTACATACAATTTCAATTAAAACCAGGTAAATATGATCGTGGGTTGCTACTTTTATTACTAAAATAATATTTTATTTCACTTCTACGGATAATCTAACGCGTAAGGATAACCAAACACTGGCTTTGAGGCTGTGCTGAAAAAACGGATGCGCTATGGTTTTCACAAACATGCTAAGGGCGGGTACATTGCTATACGTAGGCTCTTGATGTCTCTTGATGTACATGTGTTTTCCTACTGTTTTTCTCTTGATTTAAATTTTTTGTCTTATTATTTGTCGAGATCAAATGGACAATTAGAATTGGATTCTATTCGAATCACCACCTCACAAGAAACAATGAAAGAAGAGTAAATTGCACCCATCATACAATAACTTGTATGGTTGTATCATTTTGATCCAACAAGTTGCAAAACATGCAAACAGATGCACAAACTTGTCAAATATGTGCATGTATGGTCACATGTACACCGCCAAATGTATTTTTCCATGCCAAAACTTCAAAAATACCTGTGAGTCGAAAACAAAAATGTTTTGCAACCAGTTCCCTACAATCTTACCGTCAGCAAGCAGCATTATGTTTGCTTTCGAAGTTCTTAGCCATTATTTTATACACCATGTACTAACAATTGATTTCTGAACCCAAGAAATGACACACAAGATTGAAAAAAATGAACGAGAATCTATTAGCCACAAAAATCAGTGACCGGGGCAAGAAAGGGTTGTTTAACTCTGAATTATTACGATAGCTCTTTTCAAATGAATGTAAGAAATAAAAAAAAACTTAAACGGCAATCTAATTGTATTTGATATCTTGGTGGGTTCTCATTGTTCCATGAACTTCTAAAATACGCTCAGATCTATTGTACAGTCCAGGTGGTTTGCGGGATATGTGAAACACATTTGACCAAACACTATAGATAGTATATGTAGTGGCGAATGCAGGAACAAATATTAGGAGGGAGGGGGGCTGTGCTCCTTTCTTCCCTCAGCCCCCCTTGGCTACGCCACTGAGTATATGTGACTGTATATGCACATATTTGACAAATTTGTGCATCTATTTGCACGTTTTACAACTTGATAGACCAAAGTGATACAACCAGTTTACTCAAGAGAGAAAGAAATTATACGTCATTTAGAAATAAGTAAAGATAAAGATTTCATACCTGGTGGTATATAGTGCAGAGGTTCCTGTTAACAGCTTTCACGTATTCGTCATCCTTTGGGCCGTTGAAAGGGATGACCGATTCTGTCCTCTCTTTGGCAGACTTCTTGTGGAAGTGGAGGTCAACCAGCGCGTCGAGGCGCGACTGCTCGCGGTTGCAGTCACTACCGGAGAACATCACATCGGTACCGGGTGACAACGGTCATCGGTACCGGTTATAGAACCGGTACTCAGCATCCGTGACTGATGACTTTGAGCCATTGGTCACGGATCCTCACCACCCGGTACCAAAGCAATTTTGACGAAATAAAAAAAAACTCCCGTTTCTCCGATCCAGTTTCTCCGATCCAGTTTCTTCGATCCATGAATATTCATCAAGAAAAAAAATGATGGATGATGAATATCTTGCGCAATCAATTTTCGTTAAGAATCTCGCAGAATCACAAGAATATATTTCACAAGAATCACAAGCTTCCGCTTCTCTAAGAATTACAATCACAATCACAAGATCAAAAAATCTCTGTTCCACATTTCACAAGAGCCACCAGGCCGGTCCAAGGATCCCTGCTGCAGAGATAGTAATCACGTGATGAGAGATCCAATTACTGAGAGGGTCACACGATTCACTAGCTATGTGGTAGAGAGGAATTTCTTAGAGGCAACTTTTTTACCTGCTGGATCGAGATCGATTCCTGCTCCTGCACGCCGCCGAAGCAGAAGGCCACGCCGCCGAATCCTGCTCCTGCACGCCGCCGAATCACACGAATCATGCTCCTGCACGCCGCCGAATCACACGAATCCTGCTCCTGCACGCCGCCGAAGGCCACGCTCAGCGTCGCCGCTGCAGCTCGCCGCGCGCGCCGCACTGCTGCTGCTCCCGCACCGGTGCTGCTCCCGCGCCGCTGTCGCTCCCGCCACTGCCCCTGCCCTTGCCCCTGCGCCCGCGCCGCCACTGGCCACGGCCCCTACGCCCGCGCCGCCGGCGGGGAGCCCTGCGGCAGAGAGAGGAGAGGGAGGAGATACAGAGGATAAGACTGGTGGTGGTGGGGAGATAAGATTGTGGGAGAAGATAAAGGAGAGAGAGGTGGTCGTCGGAGACATCGGTACCGGGTGGTGGCAACCACCGGTACCAATGAGGTCATATTGGTACCGGGTGGTGCCTCCACCCGGTACCAATGAGTTTTCAAGGAATTGGTACCGGGTGGAGGCACCACCCGGTACCAATGTGACCTCATTGGTACCGGTGGTTGCCACCACCCGGTACCTATGAGACTTTATTTTTTTTCCCCTCTGGACCCGGTATCAATGTGACATTAGTACCGGGTGTTAAAAATCCGGTATCGATGTATCCGGACCGATGGAGGGTTTTCTAGTAGTGAGTCATGGAGCGGGTTGGCGTAGGAAAAATCCTTGAAGATGGCCGGGATCACCATGCCGCCCGGCGAGTCCCAGTTCCAGTAGGGCAGCGCGAAGGTGTCGTCGCCGATGAGCTGCCCGAGGGCGCGCTCGTAGAAGTAGATGTACATGCGGTGCCACGGCGCGAAGAGCCACGAGAAGTGCACGTCGAAGGCCCGGTTCTTCTCCGCCGGGTCGTACCGGTAGTGCCCGTCGCAGTAGGCCTGGTGGACGGCCGCCTGCGCCGCGAAGCTCAGCGGGTTGGAGGGCGGCAGCGCTTTCATCTTCCCGACGGCCTCCTTGTACTTCTGCTGGTACTCCTCGTCGAGGAGGTGCACCGGCCTGCGGACGCGCTTCGCCGCGCCGCTCGCCCGCGGCTTGAAGTCGACGATCGGGACCGCCGCCGGCGATAGCGGATGCGGGCACGGGAAGCCGTTGTTCGGCGGATCCGTGCACCGCACGAGCTCGTCGTTGACCTTGTCCACCCTACGGTACTGTTCCACGGGCTCCGCCCCGACGGCGGCGGACACGAGGCTCGGGTAGTACCCGACGAAGCCTGCGGCGGCGCCACCTAGGCCGGTGAGCACGTCCCGCCGCGGGAGCCAGATGAGGCCGTCGTCACCGCGACCGCCGCTGGTGGCCCTGCATGACACGGTGCGGTGCCGGCAGCTAGCGGCGGCGGCGGCGGCCTCCTTCGTGGAGGGGCATGTAGGTCCCTTCGAGGCGGGAGGAGCCACTGGGACGAGGGGGAGGGAGGTGGTGTAGGCCCTCGCCATGCAACTGTTCATACCTAGGCGCTTGCCGCGCGGCGACGAGTGTTGTTGTGCGTCGATCTCGATATTGCTAGCTAGCTGATGCTGCCTTGGGATCTGGGATTCCCGTTTGTGTATATATACAAAGAGAGACAAAGAGAGCTAATATTTGGTATCGCTCCATTCTACCTCGATTCATATCGTTTTAATTAATGATGGTTAGTGTATTCATATCATAGGTGTTTATAAATGTAGAATTTGTGTGCATATTCATAAAGGTGAGTATGCATTTGTCACTACCAGAAAACGAGCTATCCGTTACCTCCTCTAACCCACATTGGTACGGGATTTTTTTACCCGGTACCAAAGGGTGTCATTGGTATCGGGTCTAAACTTGGTAGGTTCCGAGGACCTTTTGTACCGGTTGGTAACATCAACATGTACCAAAGGGTCCTCCACAGGTTAATTCAAAAGGAAAGCATCTGGGACTTGGTCAGGTGTGGTGTGTAGGTGAGATGGTAAGGAGGCAACGCGCGAAGCAGAAGGTCGTGGGTTCGAACCCCGCGCATCGCATGCGCGTATAAAAATATTTTCGCGTGAACGAGCCTCCCCGGGATTTAAAATATTTTTTTGGCTTGAAAACCTTTGGTACCGGGTCGTGTTATGACCCGGTACCAATGACCGGTACCTATGGCCGAGGCCTTTAGTCTCGGTTGCGCGGTACCTATGGCTCTTACCAACCGGTACCGATGGAGCATTTTTTGGTAGTGTGTGTCTGGTCTTTGTAAAAACAAATTAACGCTAGTTAGCTCAAAAGTGAACTAAGCAACGTCAAATATTATGATATAGGAGTATTACCGCTAGCTCACAATGGATGACATGCTCATTTTTGTACATATAGATATTTTAAAAAATGGATAAAATTCCAGCCAGTTCGTGACTGCACATGGGTACCAGAATGATGGAATAATAAACGTACTACGCCGCAGCCAAGTCGCCGGTGATGGAATTTGGTTTCGGGAATTCCGTACCGGCGTTGACACAGCGCTGGGGCCAATGCAGGGAGCGTACATATGCACTGATGGATGGAGCTCCATGAAGGTCGATCGGACAATCATCCTATTGGTGACGGGGTCTCAAAGTCTGGGGTTTCAAGTTCGCACAATCGTAGGCACGGCCGGACTATGATGACGGGCGTACACTGCTTACACACGCAGATCGACACATGGACACACATCCACCGAGGAGATTGGAGATTTAATTTTCAGGCACTCACTAGACCTTGTTCGGTTGAAGGAGATTTGAGGAAGATTAGAAGCGATTAAATCTCTAACACGTCAAAATCCCCCTCAACCCCTCTCAACCATCTTCAAATCCATGGAGATTCTTATGAAACGAACAAGACCTTAAGTGTATCTTGTGCTAAAAGTATTTTCAGGTTGTTGGGTTTTACAATAACTATCTAGTATCTCACGTACATTTAATTTCTAGCAGGTTAAAAATACACTCTTAGTTCTGAAATATTATGCATTCTAAATTTATCATAAGTCAAACTAAATAAGGTTCGTAAGCACATATGTATTTTAGAAAATGGATAAAATTCCAGTCCGTGCGACTGCACATGATGTACCGGAAGGAATAATCAACGTACCCTGCTGCCTAGCAGCCGTTGGTGGAATTTGGTATGGAGAATGTCGTACCGGTGTTAACAGAGTGCTCGGGCTCAATGCAGGGAGCGCGCTTACGCTGTCTCAGTGATGGGCTCTAAATGCCTGAGTTTCAAGTTTCAACTAAGTTCGTACAATGGCACGCACGGCCGGGCCATGATGACGGATGTATACAGTTTCGTTGCCCTCTTCAATGGAATTATATAGGCATAGGTCAGTGTCCGTGCGTTGCTATGGGAGAAAAATAAATTGTGGATACCATAAAATTTACCAAAAAACGTGTATATTAAAATCACCAAAGAAAAAAATGACAGGCATGCACATAGAGCCACAAATATCTATATAATTGAAGCGAATACAAATAATATGAATCATCCCTCATCCTGTTATTTAGCGCCACTCTTCATGCTATTGTAAAGCAACACGAAAAAAATTATTTTGAATATTACTAATTATATAGGTTTGTGCCGTGCTTTGTCACGGGAGCAGAAATTTTTTTACCATAATAAAATAAGTGTGATTTTAAGATCACCGGACAATAAAATATCATGTCTTAACAATAGGTGTGTTTAGATATTCCAAATGTATGGTAGGTCTCACTTAGTGCAAACATAAACAACCGTGCAACCATAAGGGCTCTGAAAAATTACCAAAAGACATGGGTACAGATTTTCTCTACAAAATAATAGATCAAACCTAAAATGCTTTTTAAAAAAAACAGTGTAAGGTCTCCCAAAACTACTGAAAACGAAAAGTATATTAGTTTAACAGAAAAGTAAAACGGAGGCACATATGTGGCTTCTGTCGAACTATGCTTTCACAACTTTTATTTTCCTAATAAGTGTATGCCCGTGCATCTCCACGAGTATCCAAAACATTTCAAAGCTACACCAAGCATGAAAAACAAGGTGTTGTAGGATCACAAACACTACAATCTACTTCATCTTATCAACATGATGCTTGGAGGCACACTGATTAAATAAATTGGCTGAAAATACAGCATAAAAACCAAATAGACTGGGTGTGGCTGTGTGTGAAGAAAGCTGACACACTTTTGCACTTATATAATGCCTCCAAAAATGCAAAGGTTTCTTCCTCAAGCATTGCTCCAAGTCCTTTCTTCTCTCCAGATTTCATTAGTCCCCCTTCCCCCTCACACTGGTCAACAAGTCTATAGGAAAAATCACATACAGTGGTCTAAAAACATGAACACACCCTGTACATCGTGCAGCATTTGATCTGCATCATTCAGATAATCAAGTGGTCATCAATACATCTCAAATGGCAGACAGTAAAAAAACGGTTCTGAAGCCAGCTTCTCTGAAATATTGTGCATCCGTGACTTTATTCCTGTCTGGATCACAAATATCAAAATCAGTTATGTTATAGGATGATGATATTTTTAGCCACAAATTCTAAATCATATATTTTTTCTGATATAAAAACAGGGGCGGGAGGGGGGGGGGCATCATTTGTACTTCATTTGATTTAAGGGCGAAGCATACACAATATTTGCTGAAATGAAACAGAGTAAAGTTTTGGAAGGCTAAAGCAAACTTAAAAATCCAAGCATTTTAGCCTCTAGCTAACTTCCCAAAGCAAAGTAAACTTGGTTTTAGATCCATCGTATAGCACTGATTTCAGCTTTCCCACGGTCCTGGCTGCATGAGAGAATTCAGCTAACCCGACCATGAATTCAACCCTCAACCACAACATATTTCACACGATTTGACAATGGAGTCAGCAGGATAGAAAATATCACCAAAGCACTAACCTCGCAGCATAATTTCATGGAAGGCAGCACATGTGAAATGTTTCATAACGCAACGCAACGCATGGTTCATTTGACAACAACAAAGATGACAATCTATTTATCCCCGAAAGCATGTTGTCATCTCAAATGAACCAATAAAAAAGTAGCATATGTCAGAACAAAATTAGGCACGACGTCCCTTTTTAGGATGTTCTTAGACCAAGGATTTGTGAATTTGTGCATTTCAAACCAGGGATCACCTATGGGGTTGCAATAACGATCTATATAGATGTTGTAGCTCACTGCTGGTGTTTGACTAATCTGCAGCTACAGCAGAGGGGCGACAGTTTGCCGAGATCTTCTGCCTGCACGGCAACGCCATGAGTCCAACTAACGAAGAAAGCATTTATTCATGTTAGGATTTGAAGCATACTACTTCCGTCCCAAATTACAATTTGTTTGACTTTTTTGACGTTAAGTTTGACCACTCGTCTTGGTGCTCCATAGGCTACTTTAAAAACAACGCATCTCTTAGCCAATCACATGTGCGGTGTAGGTGAAATGGCAGAAAGAGGGCTCATGCGAGGTGAGAGTTCGTGGGTTCGAATCCCATATAGCACATGATTTTTTGACCAATGGAGCTCATTCCTCTGCTAGTGAGGGACGGGCGTTGCACTCTTTGCTGCAAAATGTCTGCAAAGAGCACACATACTCTCTTTTGCTCGCGCAAGCTCTCGTCAGAAGCATGTGCCTCAGTGCCTCCTCTCTCCGATCCGGCGCTTGTTCCTGAAGGAGATTGAAAATGGCTCAATGCAATTGTATTGATCTCAGTGTCATGTATTTATAGTTTTATACGCGAACACGTCAAGTCATCTGTGCAGCCACTACTGAAAAATCTCACATACGTACCGGTTCGAAATCCTCATTGGTACTGGTTCCAAAACTTGCTCCAGGTCGTCTGCTAAGGTCCTTTCCCTGTCACCTCTTCGGATGTCAAGCTCTAAGTCGTCATATCCTTCTCCACCGCCACCTTGGAGTAGCTACATGGAATTTACATGCCATGAATTGTTTGTACTTGCTCCACCAGAAAATCAATAGCGTATAAGCCACCTTCGTGGATAAATTCTTGCATGGCATATGTACCTCATTTGAGGTCCGCTGAATGATTGCATGCATGGAAAAGCGTTGATTATTGTTGCCACCCTTATTAGCTGGGAGCTCCGTGAAAACAACACCGCTTCGATGCATGTCCGTGGACTTTTAGTCCAGCAGGCGTCGTCTCCCCATGAGAAAGTAATATTCGTACTGGTCTTGTGACTTCATCCACAATGCCAGCCTTTGTCTATTGAAGCTCCTTTTCTAAATTTTTAATCATTCCTCTTGCGTGTAGAGGTGGGTATCGATCTTGTTTCAAATCGGCTTGGCTCGGCTCAACTCGAGCTAGCTCGTTCAGGTAACGAGCTAGCTCGGCTCTTCTCATTATCATAGTGACGAAGGTCCGAATTAGGGGTACCCAATCAAACCCTTAATCCGGAAGCCCACGATAATCCACCCCTCAAAAAGCAAAACTGAAGACTCAAACCAAAGCAGATTCTCCATGCCCTGACACCTCGGAGGCGGCCCGACGAGTCTCCGATTCGCCCGAGGAGTTCTCCGCCTCCGAGGAGTCTCCGCGATTCGCCCGAGGAGTTCTCCGCCTCCGAGGAGTCTCCGCGATTCGCCCGAGGAGTTCTCCGCCTCCGAGTAGCTTCGCTGCTCGCCCGAGGAGTTCTCCGCCTCCGAGTGGCTTCGCTGCTCGCCCGAGGAGTTCTCCGCCTCCGAGGAGTCTCCAACTCTCCGGGTGAAACTACCCGGCCTCGTCCCGGCCCATCCAGCGCCGTACCCACTTGGTACCCGCCGCGTCAGAGCATGATGGGCGTCCGTCCTTCGCCACGGCAGCCACAGTGGCACCCGTCTCATCCGAACAGGAACGCTACAGTCTTGAGAGGAGTGCATGCGCAACACCGGGCGCCCAAGTACGACCCCAGGCGCCCATGGATGACACCTGGAACCCGAGCAGGACACCTGGAGCACCCGAGGACCTCGAGCAAGTCAACCACGACCCGGGAACTACCCGGGAGCTTACCCGAGAAGACGTCTACACCAACCACCCGGGACGTACGATCCCGGGTCCGGCGGGGTGCCCACTCCGTCAACACCTGCTCCCTGTACGGATCGACGCGCGGCACAAGCTGAAGGCCTCGGGGGCAATAACTCCCCTTGTAATTTTCTTTCTTTCTTACCCCCCGCTCCCTTCTCTCCTTGAGACTATAAAAGGGGATAAGGGGACACCTGAGGGGGGACGGACGAACACCAGTCGAACATTCGGACACAGCACGCACAGCACCGGGACCTGGGACCCTCTCCCTCTCCCGACCAGTTTGTACCCCCTACTACAGACTTTGGACTTGAGAACATCGGCTCACACTGGACGTAGGGTATTACTCTCCGGAGGCCCGAACCAGTCTAAACCCCCTGTCTCTCGAGTCACCATCCGGGCTCCGACGCGCGATCGTAGTAAATTTACTTGTCGGCGGTAGAGAACCCCGACAGTTGGCGCGCCAGGTAGGGGCTTTTCGCGTGTCACGACGCTTCACCAGGGCTCGGATGGCCCACAGCAGCGCCTCGCTGGCGCCCGGCGATCACCTGCGGTTCGGCTCCCTCGACTTCGTCTTCGACAAGTCGGTGGAGCCCATCATCGGGGCAACTTTCGTGCGCCCCAAGCTCGCCCGCGACGACGACAAGACGTTCCACGACAAAGGGCCCAAGCCCTCCCACGCCACGGCGGGAGCCACCGCCTACGTCCTCAACCTACTCGGAGGGGACCTGGCGGCCGCCCTGGGACGGAGCCCGTCCCAGGAACGCTTCCGCAACGTCTCCTACATGATCACCAATCTCGCCCTCCAGGTTGGAGGGCAGGAGCAGCTCCCCTGGGACGAGTTCATCGACTGCTACAACACCATGTACCCGGAGGGACAGCCAGGCCTGCCGAGCGACCCGGTGGCCACCCCGACACCGACGGAGATCGACCCCCGCGTCTCGCCGATCGCCAAAAGCGCGGTGAGCAAGCAAAGCTCGCGCCCGCGGCTGACGTGGGCTCCGCCGAACTTCGACCCTTACCGGGAGTGCTTCATGTGTCACACCCCCGACGGGGATGTGCAGTCCGCGAGCAGCTCGACGAGGGACGGCGCCCCCGCAGCACCACCTGCCAACGCCGCTGCGGCTCCGCCTGCCCGAGCCCCTGCAGCTCCGCCTGCCAACGCTCCTGCGGCGCCACCGCCGAACGCCCCGGCGGACGATGCTCGGCGGGTCAGGCTGCAGGAGCTAGACGAGGCCCGGCGTCAGATCGAGGCAGAACGGCAGCAGCTCAACCGTGAGCTTGGGAGAAACGCGGACGGAGGAGCTGCCCGCGCACGCGCCCGGGACGTGCAACAGCGCATCGTCAACGACGGTGGCAACGCCAACGACGCGCCGGTCTTCAACCGGGCGTCCCAGAACCTCGCAGCGGCTGCTGTCCTGCTACGTGAACACCCTGAACCAGCGGCGCCCGAAGATCGAAGGTTCCATCAGCAGCTCCGCGCGCTCCTGGAAACCGCAGCGGTCCAACAGGCGGAAAGCTCCGCCTCACGCCAGCGAGCTCCTCGAGAACCCGATCATGAGCGTTCCGTGCATCGTCACGGGGCCATAGCCGACGGAGGTGCCAGACAACGGGACGAGCACCATCAGCACCGCCCACGCCGAGCCTATAACAGGCGGCGCGGGGGCCGCTACGACAGCGGCGAGGACCGGAGCAGGAGTGCGTCACCCGACCCGAGGGGGCCGCGTGCCTTTGGACCCCGCGTCCTTGGCGCTCAGGTTCCTCCGCGCTTCCGGGCTCCCACGACGGTGCCCAAGTACGACGGGGACACAAACCCCAGCGTCTGGCTGGAAGACTACCGGCTCGCGTGCCATGCGGGGGGAGCGCAAGACGACTACTTCATCATCAAAAGCCTCCCCCTCTACCTCGCCGACTCGGCTCGAACATGGCTGGAGCATCTCCCTGCAGGAAAGATCGACAGCTGGGCGCAGTTGCGTGACGCCTTCATTGGCAACTTCCAGGGCACCTACACTCGTCCCGGGAATCCCTGGGACCTCCGCAACTGCCTCCAGGCAGAGGACGAGACCCTGCGCGACTACATCAAGCGCTTCTCCAAGCGCTGCACCGAGCTGCCAAACACTGCCGACACCGACGTCGTCTCCGCGTTCCGGTTCGGAACCACCTGCGCGACCCTCATCCATGAGTTAGGGCGCAGGAAGCCACGAACCATCCGGGAGCTCCTCGACATCGCCACCGACTACGCCGATGGGGAGGACGCCGTCGCTGCAACCCTTGATCGGCCTCAGGGCAAGGGCAAGCAGTCGGAGGCGGTTGACGAGGGCACCTCCGCCCGACCCGACAAGAAGAAAAGGAAGGACAAGCGGAGGCGCGATGGCCGCATGGTAGCGGCGGCCGGAGCCGCCCCCCCCCCCCCCCCCCCCCCCCCCCCCCCCCACCCCCCCCCCCCCCCCCCCCCCCCCCCCCCCCCCCCCCCCCCCCCCCCCGAAGGCCACTAAACCCAAAGGAAACCCGGCGCCAAGGGATCACTTCGAGAAGCTCCTCGAGGCGCCCTGCACCAACCACGAGGGCCCCGTCAAGCACGCCCTGAAGGACTGCAAACTCATGAGAAGCTTCCTCGCCGGCACCCTGAAGAAGAAACCATATGAGAACCGAGACGGGGCCGGTGGCTCGAACAACGACGACGGCTACCCCAGGGAGGACGGAGCGATCCTAATGATCGTCGGGGGGTCGGCAGCCTGCCCCTCGAAGCGCGACGAGAAGCTAATCCGGCGAGAGGTCTGCCACACGGAGCCCGCGGTGCCCTCCTACCTAAAATGGTCCGAGGCCCCGATCACCTTCGACCGCTCCGATCATCCCGACTATGTCCCACAGCCCGGAAGGTACCCGCTCGTGGTTGCTCCTCTCTTCGGGACGAAACGCGTCCACAAGGTGTTGATGGACGGCGGGAGCGGCCTCAACATCCTCTACGTCGACACTCTTGATGAGATGGGGATCCCGCGTTCCCAGCTTCGGCCATCCACGGCGCCATTCCATGGGATCGTCCCCGGGGTGGACGCAATACCACTCGGGCAGATCGACCTGCCCGTCACGTTTGGGACTCCACGCAACTTCCGCAGAGAAACCCTCACTTTCGAAGTGGTGGGATTTCCTGGAGCGTATCACGCCATCCTCGGGAGGCCTGCATACGCAAAGTTCATGGCTGTCCCGAACTACACGTACCTCAAATTGAAGATCCCCGGACCCAAAGGTGTCATCACTGTGGGGACTTCATTTGAGCATGCGTTCGCCTGCGAAACCGAGTGCTTCCAATTCGCGGAGGCGCTCATCCAGTCCAAGAGGCTCGCCGCTGAGCCTTCACCCAGGGACCTGGATATCCCCGAGACCTCCAAGCGTGACGCGTGCTCCTTTGAGCCGGCCAAGGACGTCAAGGAGGTTGCCGTGGCCGACGATGGTCGCACCCTCCGTATCGGGACGGCGCTCGATCCTAAATAGGAAAGCGCGCTCATCGACTTTCTCCGCGCAAACCTCGACGTGTTTGCATGGAAACCCTCGGACATGCCGGGGATTCCAAGGGAAGTCGCCGAGCACAAACTTGATATCAAGCCTGGCGCTCGACCCGTCAAACAGAGGCTTCGACGATACGACGACGAGAAGTACAAAGCCATCGGCGAAGAGCTCAAAAAGCTCCTCAGCGCCGGCTTCATTAGGGAGGTATACCACCCCGAGTGGTTGGCCAACCCTGTACTTGTAAAAAAGAAAAATGGGAAATGGAGGATGTGTGTTGACTATACTGGCCTTAACAAGGCGTGTCCAAAAGACTCCTTCCCTCTTCCGCGCATAGATCAGGTGGTCGACTCCACCGCGGGGTGCGAAACCCTTTGCTTTCTCGATGCGTACTCCGGGTACCATCAGATCGCGATGAGCCTGGCCGACCAGCTCGCAACCTCGTTCATCACGCCCTACGGCACCTACTGCTATTCGTCTATGCCTTTCGGGCTGAAAAACGCGGGTGCCACGTTCCAGAGATGCATGCGACGCGTCTTTGGTGACTTAATCGGCCGACTGGTCGAGGCATACGTTGACGACATAGTAGTGAAGTCCAAACGCACCGGCGACTTGGTCTCCGACCTCGCAACTGTCTTTGAGAAGCTCCGGCTGAACAAAGTAAAGCTCAACCCCGAGAAATGCGTTTTCAGGGTCCCGAGAGGCATGCTCCTCCGCTTTATCGTATCGGAACGAGGCATCGAAGCCAATCCCGAGAAGATAACCGCCATCACCGACATGGGACCAATCCAGAACGTAAAAGGGGTCCAACGCGTAACGGGATGCTTGGCTGCACTCAGCCGCTTCATCGCCCGACTCGGGGAACGAAGCCTGCCCCTGTACCGACTGCTCAAGAAGTCGGACCACTTCGTCTGGAACGCCGAGGCGCAGCAGGCCCTCGACTCGCTCAAGGCAATGCTCAGAAACCCACCAATCCTGACCGCTCCGGCAGAAGGGGAACCCATGCTGCTCT
The DNA here is from genome assembly GCA_004135705.1 of Alloteropsis semialata. NCBI lineage: Eukaryota > Viridiplantae > Streptophyta > Magnoliopsida > Poales > Poaceae > Alloteropsis > Alloteropsis semialata. Next base: position 56,549,401 of record CM014275.1, read on the forward strand.
ACATTGCGGCAACCACCCATGTGGTAAGCACCGCCCTCGTCGTCGAGCGAAACGAGCCCGAGAAAATCCAGATGGTGCAACGCCCCGTTTACTTCATCAGCGAGGTCCTGTCCGACACCAAGGTACGATATCCCCAAATCCAAAAACTTGTCTATGCCGTCCTCATCACCAGGCGGAAGCTCCGGCACTACTTCGACGCTCACCCCATCACGGTGGTGTCGAGGTATCCACTCGGCGAGGTGATCCAGAACCCCGAGGCTGACGGGAGGATAGCCAAGTGGGCGCTCGAGTTGATGGGGAAGAACATCACCTACGCACCTCGGGACGCCATCAAGTCGCAAGCGTTGGTCGACTTCATCGCCGAGTGGACTGAGGCCCAGACTCCCCCGACCTCCGTCGAGCACGAGACCTGGGTCATGTACTTCGACGGGTCGCTGATGAAGGAAGGGGCAGGTGTCGGCCTGGTCTTTGTCTCGCCTCTGGGCGTGCGCATGGAATACATGGTTCGGCTGCACTTCTCGGCCTCCAACAACGCCGCCGAGTACGAGGCCCTCATCAACGGACTCCGTATTGCCCTCGAGCTCGGCATACGGCGTCTCGAGATCCGAGGAGACTCGGAGTTGGTCGTCGATCAAGTAATGAAGGAGTCGAGCTGCGTCAGCCCCAAGATGGCCGCCTACTGCCGGGCAGTCCGCGAGCTGGAAGACAAGTTCCTCGGCCTCGAGCTCAAGCACGTCCAACGGCGATACAACGAGGCGGCCGACACCCTCGCCAAGGCGGCCTCCAACCGGAAGCCCGTCCCCCATGGAGTGTTCGCCAAGGACCAGCACGCCCCCTCCATCCGACTCGACGACGAGCCACCCGAGCCTCCAGGACAAGAGGAGACGGAAGTAATGGAGATAGACGCAGCCTCCGAGCCCAACCTCGAGGATCCCGACTGGAGAATCCCGCTACTTGAGTGGATCGTGGAGGGTAAGCTCCCACCCGACCCGACCGAGGCTCGGCGGATCGCGCGCTGGGCTAAAACTTTTACGCTCATTGAGGGAGAGCTTTACCGGCGAGGCACCTTTGGCATCCTAATGCGCTGCATTCCGATCGACCAAGGCAAGGAATTGCTGAGGGACATCCATGCAGGAGCATGTGGACACCATGCCGCACCGAAGACACTTGTCGGGAAAGCTTTCCGTCAAGGGTTCTACTGGCCAACCGCGGTGGCCAATGCCAAGGACATCGTGCGCAGATGTGAAGGCTGCCAGTTCTACGCAAGACAAACTCACCTCCCGGCGCAAGCCCTGCAGACCATCCCCATCACTTGGCCCTTTGCCGTATGGGGTTTGGATCTAGTCGGGCCACTGAAGAAAGCACCCGGGGGCNTGGTGAAACCTATGGCAGCGGCTAGCATTGGACCTAGGAAACCCATGCAGAAGGAGGAGGGGGATAAGTCTGAGGAAGAGGAGGAAGGAGATGAAGAGGATGAAGGGCCAGTGATACCTGACCGCGCGACCATTGAAGCCATCAGAGCGAAGCGGCAGCAGCTGCAGCAGCCAAGGCACGCGGCGCCAGATTATATCTCCCTTGATGGTGGTGGTGTGCTCAGCAGCAGGGATGCTGGCGGTGAGTCCAGTGATGAGGATGACAATGAGACGGGGGGTCGGATCGCAATGTACACTGACAAGTCAAGCGATGGCCCGAGGAGCACGAAGGGTGTGTTTGGTGGGATCAGTAACAGGGGTCCTGCTGCCAGTTTGGGGGCTCTCGGTGATGGGATCAGGGATGTTGATGCTGATAAGGATGATGATGACGACGATGAAGAAGAGAGGAGGTGGGAGGAGGAGCAATTCAGGAAGGGGCTTGGTCGGAGGGTGGATGATGCTTCTGCTCAAAGATCAGCAAATGGTGCACCAGCTTCTGCTCAGGTTCAGACACAGCCATTTGGATACTCGGTGGGTTCCCATTACCAGCACTCTCTTAGTGGTGTCGTGCCTGTGGCATCTGTTTTCGCATCAGGAAGCATGGAATTATTGTCCATTGCTCAACAAGCTGATGTTGCAAATAAATCCCTGCAAGAGAACATCAGAAAGCTTAGGGAGACTCACAAGACAACAGTGAGTGCTTTAGTTAAGACCGACACACATCTTAACGAAGCTCTTTTCGGAGATATCTAGCTTGGAGATTGGTTTGCAGGATGCAGAAAAGAAGTTTGTCTATATGCAGGAGCTCCGCGAGTATATTTCTGTGATGTGTGATTTCTTGAATGATAAGGCGTTTTATATAGAGGAGTTGGAGGAGCACATGCAGAAACTGCATGAAAATCGAGCTTTGGCTATTTCGGGGAGGCGTGCAGCTGACCTTGCTGATGAATCAGGTGTGATTGAAGCTGCTGTAAATGCAGCAGTATCTATCCTTAGCAAAGGATCGAGCTCAGCTTACTTGTCTGCTGCATCAAATGCTGCACAGGCAGCAGCTGCTGCTGCTAGGGAAAGTTCCAGCCTCCCACCCGAGCTGGATGAGTTTGGCAGAGATACAAACCTGCAGAAGCGTATGGATCTTAAGCGCAGGGAAGAGAACAGGAGAAGAAGGAAAGCCCGGTCAGAAGCGAAAAGACTGGCATCTACTGAGAAGAATGATGGCATTCAGCAGATTGAAGGAGAGCTAAGCACTGATGAAAGTGACAGTGAGAGCACTGCTTATGTTTCCAGCTGTGATGAGTTGCTCAAGACTGCTGACCTTGTGTTCAGTGATGCTTCAGAGGAATACTCGCGCCTTAGAATTGTCAAGGACAAGTTTGATGGATGGAAAACTCAGTATCCTTCTGCGTACAGAGATGCTCATGCTGCTTTGAGCGCACCATCTGTGTTCACCCCTTACGTGAGACTGGAGCTCCTGAAATGGGATCCCCTCCATGAAAGAACTGAATTCTTCAACATGGATTGGCACAAGGTTCTTTTAGACTATGGTCAGCAAAACGAGTGCGCTACAGATTCTAATGATGGAGATGTGATTCCAGTCTTGGTAGAAAAGGTGGCTCTTCCTATTTTGCACCATCGCATTAAGCATTGTTGGGACATATTAAGTACCCACATGAGTGAAAACATCGTACATGCTACTAATATGATGATCACTTATTTACCAATTTCAAGCAAGGATTTGCATCAACTACTGGCTTCTGTGAAAAGTCGCCTAACCCAAGCAATTGCTGATCTTTCGGTACCAGCCTGGGGATCAATGGTGACAAGGACGGTACCAGGTGCCGCTCAATATGCTGCATATAGATTTGGAGTTGCAACACGTCTACTTAAGAATGTGTGTCTGTGGAAAGACATCCTTGCGGAGCATGTTGTTGAGAAGCTTGCTTTAGACGAACTACTGAGAGGGAAGATTATTCCTCATATGAAGAGTATCATTCTGGATGTTCATGATGCCATAACTAGGGCTGAGCGAATAGCTGCCTCACTTTCAAAAGTTTGGCCTAAACAAACTCAAAAGCTGCAGCCTTTTGTAGATCTGGTGGTTGAGTTGGGAAACAAGTTGGAGAGGAGACACACGTCAGGCGTTAGCGAGGAAGAGACGCGTGGTCTAGCTCGTCGATTGAAAAACATATTGGTAAAACTGGGCGAGAAAGATAAAGCTAGAGCTATTTCGAAGAACTTTCAGCTCAAAGAAGCCCTTTAACTCATCTGTGGATGTAGTGTGAGAATTCCAGTTTTGACAGCGAGGCAGGTTCTACATCCTTCCGTTCTACAGAGATATTGTAATTCTGATTATCTGTACATCTTGGTCATGAGCTCTTAGTCCAGTGCTTGATGCTATGAAAGAAAATTGTGTTGCCTTTAGATTACAGCAATTTGCCTTTCAACAATCACAACATGGTTATTCACTGGTTGCAAACACTAACTGGTTAACAGTTCAAAATGTTGTGTTTAGTTAGGCAAAATTGCTTACTTATTTCATGGTATATGCTGTTGCACACTGAAAATGGAAAAATGGTTGTACGACACTAGGCGGTGTCATGCAACAAAGAATCCAACTTCTAGTTCTTTGCTGCTGGACACTGTCTAGTGTCCTACAGGCATATGAAGTGATACTGGAATAACCTTGTGAATATGAAAGTAGTATGGTATTAACCTATGAACTTATTGGTGATCTGAATTTGTCAATGTGCTAGGCTTGATCCCGAACCGACTCTTAGATGAATGCTCTAAATCTAGGCACAATACTAAACCAATTCTTGGATGAGTGCTCTGAGGTTTCAGTGTGTTACATCATGCTCACTTGTTTGTACATTAGCTCTAAACATCTGTTAATTGTTACGGCTAACCAAACATTGAAATATGCAGAACTTGAGTAGCAGACAAAAAATTTCATTTTGGTTTGCGGAAAAATAATTTACTAGAGAACTGAATAACAATTGGTTCTAGTTTTTGGGACATTGTTTTAATGGAGAACTGGATGACATAATTTGTCACATTTTTCCTGCACCTCTTTTTTGTGCATCAACATCTTCCATAAGATGCATCGCTTCGTGTAGGACCTGTTTGGGAGGGCTCCTTCCAAACCTGCTCCTTGCTACTGCTGGAGAAATCAGAGCAGGTGAAGCCAAAACAATGTGGCTTCACCAGCTCCTAGTCCATTTTTCTCCTTGATCCGTGAACCGGCTCCTTGCTACAGTGGCAAAGTGAAGCCGAAGCTGGGAGGAGCTGTGTCCAACGGACTTTTAATTGTTAATATTTGACCCTAGCTTAGTGGGATTACCACTTAAGGGCACCTGCAGGTTGTCTTTCTTATACATGCAATGTCCAACAAATCATTTTGCAGCTGCAAGTCTAAGTTATGTTGTAGTATAAATGGCTGCATTTATTTACCTAGTGATGAAGCATGTTTGTATTCTGTGATGAGCCAGAAAGTGTTGCCAACAATACAATGTTTAGAAATTTCCAGCGAAAATCTCGTTGCTTATTGGAAGGTTGATCCTGTAAACTGAAATATGCATTTTGCTTTCCTTTTTTCCAAACCATTTTACTGAGCTTGTTTTTACCATCTCAATTTCAGTTTTATATATGCTTTATCTTTGGTATGACATGGGAATGCTTTTCACCATGAGTGAAAAAATGCAGGAGAATATTTGGTAGTTGCAAGTTTTGGTGGTTGTATCTTGTGCAGATTGCAGCTTCTCTGGAGATGGATTTTTGGTTTGTCTTGCAGTGCAGCTGTGGTACGCGCTGTCTCTCAAGCACCCCTTGATGTTTATTCACATGTTGCGAATGCAATCTGATTAACAGTTGAAAAATATCTTGCACAGCAGAGTTATGTGGGTTTAAGCTTTAGCGTCCTTGTCGATATGAACACATTGGCAAATGCTACTAGCAGCGGCGGACAGGGCAGTAAATTGCAAGGGACAAGATGTCATCGACGGGCAGGGCAGGCCAGGCCAGCCTTTTAGCTAGTATTTCGGGGCCCACCCCAACAAAACAATTTGCGTTGCGCTGTCATTAGAAGAATGAAGCCATAGACGACGGCTCTGGACGAGGAAACGGACGGATGGATGGATATCTGCTTCTTCCTTCCTACTGCTGTAAGCAAGCAAAATATATATATATACGGACCGAAATCTTGTTATACCTACCCTAGTAAAATTAGGGGCATTTCTTTTCTTTGTGGAGACAATACTGACACTTTATTTGACATACAGAGAGGGGCGAGTGGTCACGGAGCAGGCAGCCTCACGTGAACGCCCACACCAAGGACAGCCACCGCGCAGGCAGATATGGCCCGGAGCCGGAGTCGTAGAGTATACCGTACTCCACGCAAACGCCTACACTCTACCTCCTGGGCACACCTGCAAGGTTGCTGGCTGCTTGCAAAACTGAGAGTACCCAAGCAGATTTATACTTTTATATTTACAGGATTTGGAAAAGTTTTTTTTCCCTAAAAAACCTGGTTGACGTGTTAGTGTGTTACACTCTGTATCTTTCATACACAAGTGGTGGCGGTTTCTGAAAGGAATCCTTCATTTTATTATCTTTGTATAAGACTAACTTATACGCACACATGTGGTTATAAATATATTAAGCACCATTTGAGATTTCATAGATAATAAAATAGTTAGCAACCATTTTTGAGGATTTGTTTGCTTTAAAAAATATTCATAGTCCACGCTCGTGGTTTATGGTGATACAATGCAGCAAGATTTAATCTATTACGGAAGATCCACATTAATTATACTTATTATAATAATTATTTTGGAATACTAAATCTCTGATAAATTCTACAAAGAAGCATATAAAACATACATCCTATTAGATGGGATTTAGAATCAAACCATTATTGTTAAAAAATATACTCTTTTAATGAAAGATGGTTATGAGGTTGAATGCTTTATTATTCATAGTTTTCATATACCCTTTCATATATTAACAGGAAACCAAGAAGCTCAGGCCTCGCCGACAGTGGCGGAACATGGCCCAGCATCAAGGGGGGGCCAATCCTTGCTGCACTAGCTAAATAGTCACAAATAAACTTCTAATCACTTGTATTAACTGCACTAACTAATGGCAGTCTTCAGAATTGTCTGACTCAAGGGGGGGCCGGTGCCCAGCTTGCCCCCCACGAAGGTCCGCCACTGCTCGCCGAACGGAGTTTTGTGGCTGTCGTGACTTCAAGGCCATATAGACACAGTATAGCTACGTGCGAAAATGCTAAAAACCATGGTAAAAGTAAAACACAGATGAATGAGTTCTGGAAACCAAAAACGTCAGTTGTCACCTAATTATAAATCTCTGAAATAGAGACACAGTATAGCTACGTGCAGCCATTGTCTTTTAGTTTACCCTTTGCAACACCACTGACAGTATACTCCCTCTGTTCGTTAATATATGCCGTTGCTTAGCTCAAAGCTGAGCTAACCAGCGACATATATAAACGAACGGAGGGAGTATATAATACTCGCTGAACCTCGTATGATTCAATTTGGACTTCTGGTTAATCTTCTAGTACTTCTAAATTCCTACTCGACACCACATCGTTATAATTCATTGTTAATACGGTGTAATACCAATACCATCTTCGGGAGCTTCAAACTGAAAGCTATGAAAAGTGCATATAAAATTACCATTAGCTAGTGACTCGTGTGCAAGTCTGAAATCGTCGAGCTTTAGCCTTTGTTGAGCAAAATATTCTGCGGCTTGATATCGTTCTGCATGACACC
>CM014275.1:56557604-56614911 GCA_004135705.1 Alloteropsis semialata
TCTTTTTTCTCTCATTCGCTCACCAATTTTACTAGAGTCCATGTTGCAGCTGGCTGAGAGCATGATGTAAACATACATCTTGCTTCCTTCTCTCTCCTCTTCTCTCCTTCAACACATCACAAATCTGACATTGTAGTTCATTCAGTCTGCCCATATGCTTGCTCTAGACGGGTGCTACGTGGAGTTGGGTGTGGAGAGAGGCGGCCGGAACATCGCCGGCTGCGGGCACTGGTGGTGGAGGCAACCGGATGGGCAAACGTGCAGCAAGAGAGGACAAAATTGCGTTCTTCGGTGGCAGTGGGTGGTGTTAGCAGATTCACAATTAAAATTGGTTGAGAAGATACAGACACCGTCCAGTTTGAAGATTGAAGACGAACGTTTATTTTTACGGACAGAAAATATTGGCATAAGCAAAAAAGCAGAGACGACATTTATTGCTGCGGACTGACACCGGCGCGACGTCGCCACCGTTGGATGCATGAGCGACCAGCTACCCTACGGTGCTCGAGCACAAGCTCTCATGCGTTCTCGATCGTGGGTGGAAGGTAGATCTTGATCTCCGCGTCCGAGCGCGGCACGATGGTGACGTCGACGGTGCTGTCGCCGGTGGCCCCGAGGTCGGCGAGCACGCCGTCGATGAAGAGGGTGATCTTCCCGAGCAGCGTGCCGCCGTCGGGGCCCTTGGAGCTGGGCACGACGGTGAAGCTGCCGGCGTACTCGCTGTGCTGGGGCCCCACGTCGAAGGCGTCCTCCTTGGCCACGTTGATGGCCACGTCGAACTTGTTGTTGTTGGCCAGCGGGTCGTACTCGATGCCCTCGATCACCAGCACGAGGTCCTTGCCGGCCTGCTTCGGCGGCACCGCGATGCCCGGCACCTCCAGCACCTTGTCCTTGCTCAGCGTCAGCGGGAACTCCGGCGCCGCCTTGCTCCTCGCCGCCGAGCCCTTGCCGCCGGGGGAGAGCCTGGTGGGCTTGCTGTTGAGCCACGGCAGGTCCTTCTCGGACTCGGCGTCGTAGGTGTAGCCGAGGTTGGCGGCGTCGAGCACGTCGCGGAACTTGATCCGCACCAGCTGCGGCTTCTCGACGTTGTCGTAGAAGACGAAGCTGGCGTCGAGCCACTCGGCGTCGGGGAAGCCCTGGCCGCCGAGCTTGGTGGACCAGATGTGCCACATGCGGTCCACGTTGGCGTGGTGCGAGTAGAAGAGCGGGTCCCGCCCCGCCGTGCCGAGGAAGCCCATGTCGGTGGCGCAGTGCGGCTGGCCGTCGTGCCCCAGGACGCCGTCGGCGATGGTGCACGGCTTGGGGCTCTTCCGGCCGGCCCACACGTGCACGGAGGTGTGCGCCATCCGCTCCAGCGTGCCCTGGCTCGCCGACGGGCTCGGCTTGATCTGCGGCCCGTCCTTCCTCCTCTTGGACCGCTCGTTGATCTCCTTGATCCTGAAGCTCGCCTCCGTGCACAGCTTCTCGCCCAGGTACGCTCGCGGCCCCTTGCCGCCCCGGATTTGCTGCAATCGATCACCCCATCCACATCGTCGACACAGTTACCTTATTAATTAGATTATACATATATACATATATGTATATATACATATACATATACATATACATATATATGTATGTATGTATGTATATATATACATATATAAAGAGAGAGAGACACAAGGTACGGTACCTGCTGGTATATGGTGGAGAGGTTCCTGTTGACGGCCTTCTGGTACGCTTGGTCCTTGGGACCAGCGAACTGGATGGGGGGCACGTCTTTGGGAGAGGCGAGGTAGTCGAGGTCGATGAGGGCGGTGCGGTGGTTCTGGTTGCGGTTGGGGTCGTAGAGCGGGTTGGCGAAGGAGTCGTTGAAGATGGCCGGGATGGCCATGCCGGTGGGGGCGTCCCAGTTCCAGTAGGGCAGGGCGAAGGTGTCGTCGCCGATGAGCTGCCCGAGGGCGCGCTCGTAGAAGTAGATGTACATGCGGTGCCAGGGCGCGAAGATCCAGGAGAAGTGCACGTCGAAGGGGCGGTTCTTCTCCGTCGGGTCGTACCGGTAGTGCGCGTCGCAGTAGGCCTCGTGGATGGCCGCCTGCGCCGCGAAGCTCAGCGGGTTCGACTCCGGCAGCGCCTTCATCTTCCCGACAGCCTCCTTGTACTTCTCCTGGTACTCGCGGCTCAGCAGGTGCGCCGGCTGCCGGACGCGCTTCACCTCGCTCGCCGGCTTGAAGTCGACGGTGGAGGTCGGCAGCCTGGGCGGGCACGGGAAGTTCCGGTTCGGGTCCGTGCACTCCACCAGCTTCTCCGACACCTTCTCGCCCCTGCGGCAGCTGTCCACGGGGTTCGCCTCCAGGGCGATGGACGCCAGGTCAGGGTAGCCGAAGAGCCCGGCGGCGGCGCCTCCCAGGGTCGTGAGCACTTCCCGCCGGGGCAGCCAGAGGAGGCCGTCCTCGCCACGGCCGCCGCCGGTGGCCCTGCACGACACGGTGCGGCGGCGGCGGTGGCGCGCGGAGGTGGCCCTCTTGGAGAGCGTGGATGGGCATGCAGAGGGCGTCGACGCGGCAGAGGTCGCCGGGACCAGGAGGCTGGAGGTGGCGCTGGCGCTCGCCATGGCGCCCTGCACCACGGGGTGCTGTACGTGGATCTTTCAGGATGTGTTGGGAAAGCGCATGGGGGTGCTCCCGTCTTTATGGCGAAATGAGCCAATGAGATCGTTTTCAGGCTCGTTGAAACTTAGCAACTCGTCGCGTACCGACAGGTTGGAATATAGGTTTCAAGTTTGAACTAACGTGACGAGTAGCTAGTCAATTATTAATATACTTCCTCTGTTTTTTATTAGATGTCATATTAGCTTTGTCGTAATTTAGATCCAATTTGTACAACTTTGACTAACTTTATAGAAAAATATAGCAACATCTATACTATCAAATATATGCACTACCATAGCATATCCTATAGTGAATTCAATGAAACATATTTGGTATTGTAAATGTTATTATATTTTTCTATAAACTTGGTCAAAGTTTGGCTAGTTTAACTTAGGACAAACCTAATATGACATCTAATAAAAACGGAGGGAGTATCTTGTACATGTTAGAAATATATAAAACAAACACTGTTGGGTCCAACTGCGGTGTCGGGGGTCACGACCTTGGTCCAAAACAGTTCAAAAAAAAAAAACTCGAGCGAAACAAAGTGGCACGCTAAGTGAACCAAGCTCATGAATCTATATGAAGGGGACGGAACCCCTTTTATAGACAGGGCAAGAGACATTTGATATATATCCTGGTTTTACATGCATGACCCTGGTGGCCCATCTACAAAAATATCAAGTAAAATTACAAGGTTGGCAAACACTAATATATAGCTTTCTTCTTCTGAATTTACGCTGCGAAACCCGGTAGGTCATACCTTCCTTGCTGATATGCCCAAGCCTTAGAGCTTTCCTGGAGGTAGGGCACTGACCCTGAGGATCAGGTTTAATCTCTGGCTTCTGGTTGCTTGTATTTTTGAAACTAGAGAGATGACCCGCGCATTTGCGCGGCTAGTATATAGTATTCGAATATCTATATATATTTATTTTTCATCCTTTTTATTTTTTTTTCTAAATTTATTTTTTCCTTGCCCGTGTCCTCTAATTACACATTAAACCAAATTGTTGATAAAATAATTCAGGTATTGTTATAATATTTTTATTTGTTAAGACAACTATTATCTTTGTTGCTCAATCTCTTATAGATATACTCTATATGTATACCTTTGTTTATTTTTATTTTGACTAAGTAACTTTGATTGGAGTTATTTTTAGTTAATGGTATAAATTGGTGGTTTTATCAGCTAAAAGAAATTTCAAATTTATGTTTGTATATTGACAATGATGTGATAATTAATGACTGGACTAATTTTATAGTGAAGAAAAAGGTATATACTTTTTAGATAAAGCATCAGTATTTTGGTTAATTATTTCTTTACGTAAGCAAATATTTTGTTTTTATTTTTTATTCTAAATAGCATTGAGGTATTTTAGGTTAATTTTTATGTAATATTGTTGGATGATTTTCAGAAAGATAAAGATATAGAGATGTTTTAGGCTAATTTTTATGTAATGACAATTGTGGATAATTTTTAAATAGTTACATGAGTCTTTTAGGCTAATTTTTACATAACGGCAGTTGTAATGTAATTTTTTTTCCTCTGATTAACGTGGGAATTTCTATGTCTTAAGAGTGAACGTAACTTTTCTAATGACATTGGTGGATGATTTTTAAAAATATATATGGACGTTTTAGGCTATTTTTTATGTAATGGCAGTGGTGGTAATTTTTAAATATTTAAGAGGGTATTTTCAACTAAATTTTACGTAATGGCGGTGGTGGGTAATTTTAATTTTTCTTATTTTCTCCAATTAATGTGAGAATTTCTAGGCATGGAGAGCGGATATAGAGGCTCCATTTGTTGGCCAAATACTAAGATAATAGATGTATCTTTGTCTCGATCGGCGTCAGCTCCCGTGCAATTCTCCATAGCCTATGTCTCAGGTCTTTCCTGTAACATAAAAGAGCAGAACAAACCGATCGACACAGATGTTTTGTCGCCCAAGGTCAACCTTATACCCGTGAATTTTAACCCAAAGGTTAGGCTCTATTCAAAATTCATTTCGAGCTGCCTTCCCATGAAATTCTTGCTTAAAAGGTCTTGCATGTCAGATTTTCTCAACCCCCAACAAACGGCATGGCCCGCACAATTGTACGGCTATTGTCGTGAAATTAACAGCGTGTCGGTACACCTTTTACCTCCAAGGAGGTAAGATCTGACTCAAATCTGGGTCTTTGATTATATATCGATTAGAAAATAAAAAAAATCTTAACTCCACAAGGCTTACAAAAAATCACGGTGTTTAGGGGCAGGCCGCTAAGTAGATATAGGGTCTAGGGGGTGTACAATGCTTTTTCTGAAGTTGTCGTGCGCACATTTGACTTTGTTCACATTAAAAAAAAGTTACACAAAATGTAGATTGCAATAAGTAAATGTGGAAACATAAATACCATAAGTAAATAATAGATGAATGATGGTGTAAACTCAGCACAAGGTCCACATTGAAGCTCCGCCAAGAATGTGCTTCTTGTCAATAAGGTTCTAGCTTCCGATCAAGCTAAGACTCATGGATCACCACAAGTAAGGAGGGAACCAAACCAAGTGAGCATCTTGCTGGCAAGGCATGTCTCACCATAAGCCTCTCATATGTAACTTGAATTCGTCTTCTGTTTTAAGTTTTAGTGGGGATATAGCTCGGGCCTCTCTCTGGCAAAGAGGATGATCAGTTTTAGCTATTTGATGGCTTGGTAGTCCCAACACAATCATTATCTGGCTAGCAAAACTAGCCATTATGGTACCCACAAGCTCGATTATACTTTTTCCATCTCAAAAAGCACTATACAGATAGATTTTCATAGCCGGTTTGGAACCCATTTTTAAAACCAGTTTTGGAGAGCCAGCTTTCATAGCCCGTTTTGAACCGGATGTGAAAATGATTTTCGTGGCCGATTCATAACCCAAACCAGCTGTGAAAATGACTTCAAAAACTGACTTTAAAAATAAAATAGAGATATTAAATGATGACAAATCCTCCATGGCAGCTTACATGTAGTATAACACATGTAAGAAATATTATATGCAGTTAAAGTTTCCCTTAAGATGTATGAAAGAGTGTGAGAGATGTATGTGTTTGTGAACAATATACAGTCTTATTTTCTTGAAATGTGTTGATTTTTTATAAGAAGGTTATACACCTATAAAAAGGCCCCATGAAAATTTATAATTTTCAGATTATTTATTTATTTATTATTATTATTTTTACAAGTAAATCTATAAATAAAAGTGTGAATTATCCATAGCAAACCAATTAATTTTTCATATAATTTTAGGGCATATGTCTTTAGATACTATTTTTTCTAGAGTTTTGTAAGAATTATTTGAGACACATGTAGTTCAAATTAGACACACTGAGAATAACTACCTAGAAATGCATTTAATCATTAGAAAATAGCAAATTATTTCAAAAAGGTCAAAACCCCTCCATGGGAACTTATATGCTGTATAACACAAACTCCCCTATGGAAACTTATATACAGTATAACACATGTAAAAAATAGGAGCAAAAATAACGTTTTAGGGTGTGCAAACTAGTGGGTGATGCACTTCTTTTATATTAACCTTTTTGAATTTTCATGATTTTCTAGAGACCATACCTTAGATTCGATTGGGCTGCATTTTCTTGTTGTCCCTCATGTGCTCCTAGTTTAAGAAAAATATCAGCAAAATAAACAAAAAATTGCTGTGCACTGTCGGCTATCAAAATGGATTTTCACAGGCGGTTCATGGTTAGAACCGGTTGTGAAAATGGAGTTGATTTTAACAGCTAGGTATAGCCACAATCCGGCCGTGAAAATCATTTTCACAGCCGGTCAACTTACGAACCTAGTTTGAAAATGTATCAGTGCCGTTTTTCAAAAACCGCATGTGAAAATAGAGTTGATTTTCACAGCCGAGTGCAACCATGATCTCGCTGTGAAAATCATTTTCACAACAGGTCACTTATGAACCAGCCGTGAAAATGTATCAGTGCCATTTTTTAAAAAAACCGGCCATGAAAAAGGTGTCTATCAATTATGTAGTATTGAAAAAAAATAGTCCTAATAAAATTCTAAAACAGGACGAGTACCAAAACAAAATAACTTAGATACCCTAGTTATCACGATAGTTCACAACCGCACACTGCATATAAAATTTTACAGAACACAAATGATTAGGTGCAATCAACCAAACATGTATAGAAGTTTAAAGGAAAGAACTCAATTAACTAGGCCCCAAAAGCCATAGCTGCATTGTTTGTGGAACAAATTTTGAATCGCAAAATTGCATATTGTGTAGGTGTAGATGGAGAAAGTTGGTTTATAACATGGCAACTAATCAATTATAGAAGAAATCTATTTTTGGTCATCGAACTATCTGTGGAGTCCAATTTCCGCATGGCGCAACTATGATTTGGCCCACCGCCCACATGACCAAAACAAGATATGAAGGAAAAGCATTGTTTTTTCATTGTACGCTACAATGTAATAGTACGAGTTCTGTTGTGAATAGATGTCTCTTCATAGAGACATCTCCTCAAGATGATCTCATCCAACCAATCAAGGCATACACTAGATAGTTGTAGACACATTCAAGGGGTGTGTCTCTTGGTGAATAGACACATTGGAAAGACACTCATTCAGAAGGGGCACCTCCTGAATGGATAGACACCTTTCCAACGTGTCCCCTCAACCTGTATATATATGTAATCAAACACTTGAATCAATATAATTATCCATTCACTCTTGTCATTTGTCTCTCGCTGTCTCTCGAGTACATTTACATTTAACACGTTATCAGCACTTTCCTCTGCAGTTTGAGAGACGGAAAGAGATGGCGTCCAAATGATGATGCTTGTACAAGGAGAAGGACGGAGGCTCTATGGCCTCTAGGAATGGAAGACGATCGACGTCAGTGAAGTATTGACTGACACGCACGACAATGTTCGTGTTCTTCCACTTCACCATGTCTCTGATCGTTGGCGGTGCATCCATCGGAAGGAGACATCAGTATCAGCAAATAAGTAGCGGAATCAGATTTTCAACTAGAAAAACCGTTATTACTTTTCGATTGACTGGTCATGGATCGGCAAGCGATGGTGGTGCGGCGCCGTAATGTCAAACGACTGCGATTCACGGTGGCATACTGGCATTGATGCGCCCGCAACTGCGTGGCATGAGTGTCTCGCGGCGGCACTGATGCGCCCGCGGCTGCATGGTCTTCTGCTCAAATAGAAGCCCCGACCGCACCTACGGGACCGGCATTAGGCGACGGCGGCTGCGTCCCCGTCCCCGCACCCAACAGTCGCGGACGGCGGCATCGGCCACGCGGGCGGCACGCACGGACGGTGACCACGCCAAAGCCTGGAGAGGTTCCAGTGCACGGCCCACCAGGGCCGAGGCACGCCGCGGCTCTCGGGCTGCAGAGCAGGCGCGGGGCGACGTGCGGCGGCGGCTGCGGTCTGCGGGTAGCGGTTGCTACGCGTGTGGCTTGGCCAACCGCCTCAGCGGTTTTTGCCTCGCCTCGCGAGCAGCCTGCGACACACGCAGCCAGCGCCTAGGCGAACGCAGGTGAGCGGCCCAGGCGGGCGCTGATACGCAGCCCAGCCGGGCGCTGGCTACCGGCCCAAATGAGCGCCGCTGATTGGGCCAACCTGGCGCCGCCGGGCGGCCCAAGCTGTGCACTGCCGATTCTTTAGATTTCAATGCCATTGATGTCTAGTATAACTGCTAAGTTCGGCCTTGTTATTTTGGCAATTTACTTCATGAATTGTATTTTAACATGTGGAATTCTTTTATACATATCTTGGAAAGAATTTGGGACAGAGCACAAGGTGATGGAGGCTTAGACATTGGCTGCAATATTTTCACTATGAAAAAGCCTAGAGACCATGTCTATTGCAGCGATATATTCGCCCATCACTGAAAGGTCTACATCTTATGATGACTACTTACACGTGTTCTCCTAAGTAAATATTTTGGAGATTTGATTTTGGTCTACACCTTAACGGTGATTACCAATTTTATTTTTTAAAATTTGGTCAAGCACAGGGTAGTGGAGACCTAGGCATTGGCTGCGGTATATTCATTTTTGAATATATTAGCCCTGAGACCATGCTTTTATACAGCAAGATTCTTTCCCACTACTGGGAGATCTACTCCATTGTTTTATTATTTGGAGATTATCTACGTTGTGTCCACCAAATTTTAAATAAAAATTACTCAGTTATGAGGTACAACTTTTTGTGATACCTCCAATTCTCCAACATAAGAAGATATGATATTTCATATTTTGCATAAATGTTACAACATCACCATTGTGGTTCTTAATTTACCTAGTGTAAAGGAACCGGTGGTTATGCCATGTTAGAGATAATTATTTTAATAGAGTTCGATGAACTCACCTTGATGGGCTTAATTATCTTACATGTGCATTAAACATCAAGATCACTTTTGCATGTCGTGGACTCCTAAAAGGTGATTAGTGAACCCCAAAATGGGGATCCACCTCTTCATTAAGAAGTGTGATGCTCTCTTTCTATTATGGTTCCATATCCATGAGTATCTATTGGAGAGAACCCATGTATTTTGCGGCTTGCTTTTCAAGCATGCAATGAATATCAAAGGAACTCATATGGCCTAATGCTATATGAGTGGAACCATGTATGTCTCCAGAATTTTTAAACTGTTGTAGACTACAACCTTATTGATATTCATAATATTTGCTCGAAGTTGACATTTTGCAAATTGCCAGCATTATTCTCCATTGGTCCAAACACATGATGAATAGTATGATGAACTTCTTTTGAAGAATCATCGTCAATGCCTAATTGTGTGGCACCTCTCCTGAGGTTCATAGTGTTTAGAATAATGTTGAGAATAATAAGAGGATTAATTGATATATGTTCCTCTAAATTTAATGACCCTGGCTGGTAAATTCAAATAAAATTAAAAGCAAAATGTCAAATGCGCATAACAAAGAGAAGGGCAATGCTAAACTCAAGAATAACAACTTACTTGTTATAAATGTGGTTTCAATATGCATTTTTTTACATGTTGTCATATGCCCAAACACCTAGTTATGTACCAAAAGTCTCTAAAATGGATGCAAAATCCTCTTCAGAGCTAAGATATGAAGCACTCTTCAATGTTACATCCTAAGCAATACCAGCGGTTGATTGCTTATTAGTGGCTCCTATTGAATAACATAACAACCTTCTCTTTCTAAGAGGACCCAGTTGTGTTGGATGACATGCTCACTAAGTACTGTTCAATTGATCCTACTAGTGGCTCATATTGAACCACATAACAACCTTCTCTTTCTAAGAGGACCCAGTTGTGTTGGATGACATGCTCACTAAGTACTGTTCAATTGATCCACTTGAAGATTTTAAATAATCTCAGTGTTTGATCCACTTGGAGATTCAGCATAATCTCAGTGTTTGAAGCAGTAATTGTGTTCCAATTGATGATATGTAATGTGTGCAACATCCTATGATTGGAGTTGTACAAATCCTGTTGATGACTTTGAGTTCTACAAACTTGGTATGAACCTCATGATTTTATGTCATACAAGCCCATATGCGTTGGAATATCATACCTCTGTATTAAATATTCAATGTTGTATTTCTATATAGTAGATAAGAATTTGTTGCATTCTTGTCCTATATAGTATGTATGGGAATTATTCCAATTGAAAAAAAAGTGCCTTGTGGGAGTTGCACCACAATCTCTATAATTAGGGAAACAAAATATTCTCAATTCCTTTGAAAATAGGAGGAAATGTTTTGACAATCGCTTCATGCGATGTGATGATAGTTTGGTCTGGTCGCGCCATTATCATGCTCCCTATGGGTACTAGAGTTATTAAGGATATTTGATTATGTCCTAATTTGACTCGTATTTTACCAAATTGTAGAGATATCAGTACGAGTTTGTATCATATGTGGTAACACAATATGACAACAACGGATATGGCATATGAGCTTATGAATAAAAACTTCTCTTGGATTGTATTATACATATTCCCATACAACATGTTGCATTTGATATAATTTTTCATACTTTTGATGCATACCATGCTTGGTATGATCGACATATCCCAATAGTGGGATGATATGAAAAATTATTGGCAATCCTATTGGTCATGGTTTTCCTATATTCTAGATACTCTACAAGTATCATTGGGAACTAGATTTTAAATCCCTCTTATCTTAAAATTTGATCTGAATGTCTTATGTTCCTTGAACTCTTTCAAGAGAATAAGTGTGGTCTAATATAAATATCATATTGACATTTAAGGCATTTCATGGTTCAATGNAAAACCGTTATTACTTTTCGATTGACTGGTCATGGATCGGCAAGCGATGGTGGTGCGGCGCCGTAATGTCAAACGACTGCGATTCGCGGTGGCATACTGGCATTGATGCGCCCGCAACTGCGTGGCATGAGTGTCTCGCGGCGGCACTGATGCGCCCGCGGCTGCATGGTCTTCTGCTCAAATAGACGCTTGGCCAACCGCCTCAGCGGTTTTTGCCTCGCCTCGTGAGCAAGCCTGCGACACACGCAGCCAGCGCCTAGGCGAACGCAGGTGAGCGGCCCAGGCGGGCGCTGATACGCAGCCCAGCCGGGCGCTGGCTACCGGCCCAAATGAGCGCCGCTGATTGGGCCCACCTGGCGCCGCCGGGCGGCCCAACCTGTGCACTGCCGATTCTTTAGATTTCAATGCCATTGATGTCTAGTATAACTGCTAAGTTCAGCTTTGTTAATTTGGCAATTTACTTCATAAATTGCATTTTAACATGTGGAATTCTTTTAATTAAGTATCACTTAATTAATGGAGGATTCTGGTGCAAAATAATGTATACATATCTTGGAAAGAATTTGGGACAGAGCACAAGGTGATGGAGGCTTAGACATTGGCTGCAATATTTTCACTATGAAAAAGCCTAGAGACCATGTCTATTGCAGCGATATATTCGCCCATCACTGAAAGGTCTACATCTTATGATGACTACTTACACGTGTTCTCCTAAGTAAATATTTTGGAGATTTGATTTTGGTCTACACCTTAACGGTGATTACCAATTTTATTTTTTAAAATTTGGTCAAGCACAGGGTAGTGGAGACCTAGGCATTGGCTGCGGTATATTCATTTTTGAATATATTAGCCCTGAGACTATGCTTTTATACAGCAAGATTCTTGCCCACTACTGGGAGATCTACTCCATTGTTTTATTATATGGAGATTATCTACGTTGTGTCCACCAAATTTTAAATAAAAATTACTCAGTTATGAGGTACAACTTTTTGTGATACCTCCAATTCTCCAACATAAGAAGATATGATATTTCATATTTTGCATAAATGTTACAACATCACCATTGTGGTTCTTAATTTACCTAGTGTAAAGGAACCAGTGGTTATGCCATGTTAGAGATAATTATTTTAATAGAGTTCGATGAACTCACCTTGATGGGCTTAATTATCTTACATGTGCATTAAATATCAAGATCACTTTTGCATGTCGTGAACTCCTAAAAGGTGATTAGTGAACCCCAAAATGGGGATCCACCTCTTCATTAAGAAGTGTGATGCTCTCTTTCTATTATGGTTCCATATCCATGAGTATCTATTGGAGAGAACCCATGTATTTTGCGGCTTGCTTTCCAAGCATGCAATGAATATCAAAGGAACTCATATGGCCTAATGCTATATGAGTGGAACCATGTATGTCTCCAGAATTTTTAAACTGTTGTAGACTACAACCTTATTGATATTCATAATATTTGCTCGAAGTTGACATTTTGCAAATTGCCAGCATTATTCTCCATTGGTCCAAACACATGATGAATAGTATGATGAACTTCTTTTGAAGAATCATCGTCAATGCCTAATTGTGTGGCACCTCTCCTGAGGTTCATAGTGTTTAGAATAATGTTGAGAATAATAAGAGGATTAATTGATATATGTTCCTCTAAATTTAATGACCCTGGCTGGTAAATTCAAATAAAATTAAAAGCAAAATGTCAAATGCGCATAACAAAGAGAAGGGCAATGCTAAACTCAAGAATAACAACTTACTTGTTATAAATGTGGTTTCAACATGCATTTTTTTACATGTTGTCATATGCCCAAACACCTAGTTATGTACCAAAAGTCTCTAAAAGGGATGCAAAATCCTCTTCAGAGCTAAGATATGAAGCACTCTTCAATGTTACATCCTAAGCAATACCAGCGGTTGATTGCTTATTAGTGGCTCCTATTGAACAACATAACAACCTTCTCTTTCTAAGAGGACCCAGTTGTGTTGGATGACATGCTCACTAAGTACTGTTCAATTGATCCACTTGAAGATTTTAAATAATCTCAGTGTTTGATCCACTTGGAGATTCAGCATAATCTCAGTGTTTGAAGCAGTAATTGTGTTCCAATTGATGATATGTAATGTGTGCAACATCCTATGATTGGAGTTGTACAAATCCTGTTGATGACTTTGAGTTCTACAAACTTGGTATGAACCTCATGATTTTATGTCATACAAGCCCATATGCGTTGGAATATCATACCTCTGTATTAAATATTCAATGTTGTATTTCTATATAGTAGATAAGAATTTGTTGCATTCTTGTCCTATATAGTATGTATGGGAATTATTCCAATTGAAAAAAAAGTGCCTTGTGGGAGTTGCACCACAATCTCTATAATTAGGGAAACAAAATATTCTCAATTCCTTTGAAAATAGGAGGAAATGTTTTGACAATCGCTTCATGCGATGTGATGATAGTTTGGTCTGGTCGCGCCATTATCATGCTCCCTATGGGTACTAGAGTTATTAAGGATATTTGATTATGTCCTAATTTGACTCATATTTTACCAAATTGTAGAGATATCCGTACGAGTTTGTATCATATGTGGTAACACAATATGACAACAACGGATATGGCATATGAGCTTATGAATAAAAACTTCTCTTGGATTGTATTATACATCTTCTCATACAACATGTTGCATTTGATATAATTTTTCATACTTTTGATGCATACCATGCTTGGTATGATCGACATATCCCAATAGTGGGATGATATGAAAAATTATTGGCAATCCTATTGGTCATGGTTTTCCTATATTCTAGATACTCTACAAGTATCATTGGGAACTAGATTTTAAATCCCTCTTATCTTAAAATTTGATCTGAATGTCTTATGTTCCTTGAACTCTTTCAAGAGAATAAGTGTGGTCTAATATAAATATCATATTTGACATTTAAGGCATTTCATGGTTCAATGGAGCATCTATATGATGACCCCCAGTGTGTCGTACTGACTACACGAAACCATAAATTAATAATGGCTCCATTTGAGCACATTAGCTACATACTGCTGAATTTACCTCATGTGCCTATAATGATGATTGTATGGCATATGAATTCAGGATTATATCCTCACTTGATATGACAAACCTTTGAATTAGACAATCAGTATCATCACATGACCTAATAATTGGTATCAGAGCCGATGGCCGGAAACCTGAAACATCTCCGGGGTCACATGGTGACGAGGAGCCCGTGAACGTCTCCGGAGGGTCACACGGGGTGTGTGTGACTGGAGAGTTGGGCTCGAGGGCCTGGGATAATGTCTTTCGAGAGATCACATGTGGTGTGTGATGGAAGAGTTGGGTCTAATGTGTGACGGGGGAGATTGTTAGGTTTAGTCCCACGTCGAAAGTTGATAGTGGGGGAGCACAACATATAAGGAGGGGCAATCCTAACCCATCAGGCTAGTCTTTTAGGTTGACTTAGGCCCGCTAACTTGTTGTTGTCGGCTCCGATGGACTTGGGCTTGATGGGGCGTCGGCCCGTGGGGATAGCGGGCTGGGCCGAATTCCGCTGCAGTGAATTGCAATTTCCCAACTCTAAGTTGGAGTCAGGTAGTTTTACACGCTTCTGACTTATGGTTAACTGCATTTATCAATTCCCCTATGCTTTCAGTACGTAGGAATCTATGAAGTATTTCCTATTTGCGTATATTTGACATGTTTTCTTTTAAAACATCCCAATCTCACCACCACAGCGTACATGTATGGGTACATAGAAAACTGGGGATCTATGTGAGATTTCACGCTCCGTCGATCATTAAGTATTTAGAACCTCTTTGTGAGGATCTATTTATGCCCTGTACGCTGGTTGTATTTAATCATGAGCATTTCCAGGCATTAGGGGGAGATTTCAAGTACCAGAAATAATACCAGGAAAGAAATTGGAATGCATTAAGCATTTCAAGCTCAAGATTCCGTACTAAAGCATCTGAACCCTTTTGGTTCAATGATTTGCAATGAATTGCAAATCCACTACCATATGCATTTACTATTTGGTGTCATAAATCTTATTGATCCTATATGGAATGTGCCAGAAAGAGTGGTGGTACCATATAAATCCACTCAACTCCCTATTGCAACCACTGTTGTAAATAAGAGGGAGAAGTATGACCATTAATTAGGATTATGCTGCTTGCAAGAACTGAAGGGTAAAACTTTCTAAGATAGTAAATGCAGGCCAACATTTTTGTTGGTAGACACCTTTAGGATTGTGATTATCCTAAGGATGGAAGCATCCACAACCTAGCCTAGCGGTGCACATTGCTGAGGCTGGGATATTGGAAACCCTGATTCTCGTTTTGGGAAGTCACGATGAGTCATAGGGTACATGTGATATTTGAGCATCATATCATCTAGAGAATTTATATTACATGGCTACACGTGTCGACA
This sequence comes from Alloteropsis semialata, assembly GCA_004135705.1. NCBI lineage: Eukaryota > Viridiplantae > Streptophyta > Magnoliopsida > Poales > Poaceae > Alloteropsis > Alloteropsis semialata. The sequence continues at coordinate 56,572,982 of CM014275.1, forward strand.
CATTCTTCTCTAAGTAATTGCATATAACATTCCAAGTGATCCATAAGACCATAGCCATTGCTGAGTGCTCTCAAGCACTTGAATTGGAACTTGTAGAGTGATGCAATATAAGCAGAGATAGCTTTGCTCATCAGAAGGAGGTATTTTGACAGCAATGTCAATACCTCGTGGTATCTTTACTATAGGATACATGTGTGTTTTCATCTAGAAATGGATTGAGAACCACTAGGTGGTGATATAGAGCATGGCTCGTAGCAAGGAGGGTTTTTACGCAAAGCCCATGCATTGATTTCAATGCAACTGATTCTCTAGTACTGGATGTCATTAATTTCCGATATTATACTTATTGGTAGTAAAAATCATCTATCTATGCAGTTGATAGATGTGGTGACATCATGCACTTATGTAGTCACTAGATTCTGGTGTATTTGTTGAGTTCTAAAGGAATCCAAATACCTAATCCCTAAACACAAAATTGCAACAAATATTGTGTAATGCTTAGAAAGTCACTCTATGACTTAAAGCAACTTGGTCGAATGTGGTACAATTGACCTAATGAATTCCTTCTTTAGAAGGGATACATGAAGAATTGTATGTTTTAGTGCATTTGCCTATTGCACGTTTCTAAACATACATTATTTATCGACGGAGTTTGAGATGGAGGATACAAATTGAACCGAATCTTCTTTTGAGATTTTCAATTCAAAATATCTTCTCTCAAGAATTTTGGATAAGAAGTTGTCTATATCCTGAACATATTGAAGAAATTTGATATGTGAGAATCATATCTTTATCTCTTATGGTTGTATTATTCCAACCATAGAGAGATTTAGAAGAGATATTAGACAAAAGGTCTATTATCTTGGTGCTACCGAGTGCTAATATATCTTGCAAGAGCATCCAGCCGGATATTATTTTTGCGATGATTTGCTAGTTAATGGCACATGTGATCTTGGCGTGTTCTTTTAATAGAACCCATAATCTAGTTATAATTGGATATACTGATTTTGGCTATCTATATGAGATCTCCAGAGTGCCAGATCAATGACATACTTCATTTACTTTAAGTTGGACCTGCCATTTCATGGAAATCTTTAAATAGACATTAGTGGTCACTTACACCAGCTATTCCATAGCAACACATGTGGGTTTATAGAATAATGAACCATATGCATAGGCTATATGGTGATTGTGGTTCTATTAATCACTAATCGTTATCTATAAAGATAATGTCACTTTGTGTTGTTCGGATGGGTACAAGTTATGCAAGGCACAATATTACTGTGCATTTTGCAAACTAAGTATTGTGATAATCCTACAGATTATTTACAGTCTCTACCTTACTCCACATTTTTAAATGTGTTTATGAGATCGGTATGAGATGACTTAGAAATTTGCAAGTATCAGGGAGAGTTTCTCTTTTGATCCATAACTTGTTTTTACATGATGTTGCACTCTTTTCTTTGTATGAGTTTTTCTCTTTTTGAGTTTCTCATTCAAAGTTTTTAATGAGGCTACATCAACACAAGGTCTTATGTCGTACCATCTATTTTTCCCTACTGGGGTTTTTGAGGATGATACATTATGACATAAATGTTGTTCTTTGAACTAGACTATGAGTTTACCTCACAAGGGTTCAAATAGAACAACACTATATCGTGATTCATCTCCTTATTTTTCCCATTGGTTTTTTGAGGAGTTTACCCGATATACCTATATTTCTCAGATTTTCCTACAAGATTATCTTGGAGTAATATCATGCTAAAATATATGTCTCATCATTTATTTTTCCCCACTGGGGTTTTTAGAAATGATGGCCACAGACATACCATTTTATTTGGACTACACTTTGAGCTTTTCTCATAGAAGTCCAAATAAAACAATGATATATTATGGGTTTAATTCTTATTTTTCCCACTGGGTTTTGAGAATTTGACCTAGTATATCTACATGCATATATTCCTCATTTTTTTCCCACTGGGTTTTTAGAGGAATCTATCGATACATCGATTACATGGCAGGATTCGATCAAGGGGGAGTGTTGTGAATAGATATCTCTTCATAGAAACATCTCCTCAAGATGATCTCATCCAACCAATCAAGGCATACACTAGATAGTTGTAGACACATCCAAGGGGTGTGTCCCTTGGTGAATAGACACATTGGCAGCCCGCTTGCCTCAAAATTTTGACCCACAACAAAAAATATACCACAGCACAAAAAGTTTCTCACTACTAGATCAATCCAATGTAGCACTTAACAATAATAAACTTTTTACAACCGGAATAATCAAATATAGATAGTGTGGAGCATTAAAATTTCATCACCATTTGAACAAATCTAAAATACGTGACTCAGTTTCCGTTATTGGAACAAACACAAACTATAACACGAAACAATAATTTTTCACTGCTGGAGAAATAAAAAATATGCCACAGAACAATAACTTTTCGCTGCTGAAACAAATCAATATAACATATCAATAATATTTCATTTCTTGAAGTATCCAAATTATAGTATACACGACAATTAATTTTCACTGCCAAAAAAAAAATATAAATATGTTTAGATCCAGTTATCTCCAGATGCCTAAATACCCGGTGAACTTTTAAGTACAAATTGGGCCACGTAGCCCGAAATCTCCGGTCATCCGATCTCAGGTGTCGTCGTCGTCATCCGTTGAACACAAGCAAGTGGCGCTAGTGCAGTAGGACGTCCAAATCAGGATGCTCTGTGCGTGCTCTCTGCCTGACTCTGTTCGTCTCTCCCACTACCGCCGCCGTCCGTCTCGCGCCGTCCCTTAAAGATTTCACGCAAGGAAAAAAGAACAACCACCATGATTGATGCCACAGATCAAGCTCCTGCGACAGAGGCTGCTCGAAATTAGCTCCCAGCCAGGGTTCAAGCAGGAAACTATGTTAAGGAGCTGATCCGAATACAGATACAAGGCCCCCACTCATCACAACGAACGGTGAGCTTTCCCGCTAGCCTTCACAGGAGCAGCACAATCATGGCCAAAAACAAAACAAAAAAGATCGTAGTACGAGAAAACCAATGGCATTTATCTATTCTAAGTAGTTTCTTCTTTTCTTTTTAGAGGACCTGGCCAACTAAAATTCCAATGCTGCAAAACTATTGGTTTACTGCCTGCGCCACCGCCAACGGGTGCGCGCCGGGAAGAAAGGTATTGGCCGGCCTGCACGCACTAGTCATCCAACAAGCACCGCGAGGTGGAGAGGCAACGCATATCTGACCGCACGAGGAGCATCGATAACCTTGGTAAAAGCTTGGTGACCATAAAGCATAAATACGAATCATATACAAACATTCCATTAACAAGAATATGAAACCGTAAATAGCGAAAAATTCTTGCCGTGCACGATCTAAATCTAAGGAAATACAAAAAAATCCGCTTATACACCAATTTCATCCACATCGAATTTATATATCAGAATAGCGGAGGGTTAAAGAAAATAAAAGAAATTCGTCTTGGCTGAAGCTCAAGAGCCGTACCGTTATCTGGTGTGGCCGTTGGTCCATGAATCGATTCAGGAAAGCCAGCAGCTTCAAAGTCTACTGGTTATCAAGGTTGGGAGAGCTCAAAATAAAGTTTTGCGTGGCCTTACTCGGATAGCAATTAGGTTTTGTCAAAAATTGAGGTTTTTTCTTGATTTCCTGAGAGCGTGTTGTCTCTTCTTTGTAATGATACTCTCTAAACTTTAATAAAGCTCTCCATTTCGCAAAAAAAAAAGAAAATAAAAAATAAAGGAGGACAATAGGAGAAGCAAAAACCGAAAAAGAAGGATAAGAGAGTTTGCTTATCATACATTTCTCGTTTTTCCTTGGAAACTTCTCGGCATCGATGTCATTCTATACATACACCACTCCTTTTTCTAGAGTAATTACTCTGTACGAAAGCCGAAACAGCTATTTATGTCAGATCTATGACCACAACTCAAATAAGACTATCAAAAGATAACATTTCAATTTTAAAGATAGAAATATCAAAAAAGAACGAAGAGGGTACCTCACAATTGAAAAATAGAGCATTTAAAAAGAACCAAAATGGGGGTGTTTTGTGCCATTGGTGAGTGTTGAACCGGTGCGGCGAACAGTGTAATGATAATTCAAAATATCTTACGAGCATGCATGCGAGATTTCTTGTCCTCTAGAACGTACACTCCTCGTGGTCCTGCTCGACCGGCCCCAGCTTGCCAAAACGACCCGTGATATGTCCTGGCATGACCCGCATCTCGTGGTTGGTCGGAGGCACCGGCCTGGTGTCGACCTCAACGGCGCAACGCGTTCCACGAGGGCAACCCGGACAGAGGGGCTTCGGTACCGTATTGGGTCCTAGCTGGCGAGCCCGGCTGGACCGTCGTCCTCCTCCTCATTTGTTCTTTTGTGTCCATGCGGATGTGCTCGTTCATTTGTTCTTCAAAGGACAGACGGGTTTGGTCCATGGGATGCGGCGAGGTGGAATCATCTTATTTTATTTTTTTATGTGTTTGATTGGTATATGAGGTGGGATGTGATAGTTCTCACAGGAGAATATTTCTCTAGATACCGAACATGTTCATTCTATAAAATTGGTGGAAGGCAGCCATTCCACTTAGGATGAGAGAATGACAGTGAGTCTAAACCGAAAACTGGGAAATGGAACCATCCCATCCTTAGGAACTGGAATGGAACCATTCCGTTCCATCTCACTCTCGAGTTAAGAAGTCTTCAACGTCCCAATGTAGCTGATAGTAAGTAGAATTTTGTTTAAGGGCAAAGTTAATTGGATGAAATCATTCTATTTATGTTTCTAGGGATACTGCTCTCTATGTTATTATCTTTTTGGGCCAATGGGATGGGCAAGTTTTCAATAGATATAATAAAAGATATTTTAAAAGCGTGGACTCTTTACTATATATACCGAATGGACAATAGACAGATTGAGTTTAGTGAAGCAGCTAGACGGTACCTTCATTTCTCTATCTTATTCATGGGTCCCTCACTATGTCTGATAAGACTAGCTAGGGGACTGAGACATATGTAACCTCTAACTGCTACAAATATTCTTTATGCGTTTCAAATAAACCTATAACTCCCGATCCATATCATAAACCACGATCAGACTTATGATATAGGCACATCCACACGCGCACATGTTCACCCCTATAAACACACGGATACACACTCACGCTCTACCCCTATAAACACATCTAGAGAATGTACTTGTAGATCTTGAACTTGACGAAGTTACCATACGTCATGCCAATATTTACCGGCAAATCATTGTCTTCTTTTGGTTTCTAGGAAAGCATTTCGTTTTTCACTCTACATCATGGTCTGATCGCTTGGCATGTTAATCTGCTGCCTCCAATATGTTGTTTTGTGTGTGCATGGCTTGTGCGTATGAATGAGGGTGTAGGGCCGATCGATGGCCCGGTGCCAAATGTACATGTGGTCCCACGTACTTTTGCATCTACTCCTATATACATGTTATCCTACTATTGCAGCCACTTGTCACTGGCAAATGCATGTGATTCGTCACACGGATGTTTTCAGAGTTAATATATCTTGCAAGGTAAATTGCATATATAGGATATATTTATAAAAAATGTCAGCTTCGTTGGATCCCCATCGAATAAAATCTTTAATTTTATATGAATATATGGTGATGGCATTGGCGCGTGGTGACTTGTATTTGTCTTCTTGCATAATGGCTAAATAGCCATGCATATGGAACACAATCTAAATGGCCCACACAGATCCATGGTTGAGTAGTCAACATAGAGACAAACAAGTTCGACTTAGAGACATTGTCGATAGATGTTGGCATTCCCACATGTATCAATTGTATGCTGCTTTCTTTCTGCTTCCACTGGCCAAGATCGACTCGCGACAAACATCCATGTCAGCACTGCATGTGCCATCTAGCAATCATGCTACTCTCGGCAGCATCCTAATAAAATGCAAGGTCCTTCAACTTTTTCATATATCACCTAGGTCCTCAACATTAATTTGCAGTTTCAGGTCCTTTAATTTTACTAAGCCAGTTTACTCGAGGTCCAAACCAATATGATCAGTCTTGATTGTCCTACTTTGCATCTATGTATCGATGTCACAAAATTTTAACAATCACCATATATTCGTATCATTACCAGGCCCACACATGCCACTCAGCAGACACAAATTTTAGTGGGACTCACTAAATTGTCATTTTCTTTAGTCTCCCTCTCGACTTCATACATTGTTAATGTCCATGTCAACATAGCATGCCTTGTTAGCATCCACATCAGGAGCCATATAAGGTTTATCATGCTTTTTATACCTCAGATGAACTGCTTAGGTTTAGAGGCATTGACTTGCAAATTAATAGTTTGTAGATTTAAGTGGGGCTCTTCCATATGTTTAAAATCGTCATATCACTTCTACCTATATATGAAGTGAAATGTACTGACAAGTCCTTCAACTTGTCATGGAGGGCTATATAGGTCCATAATCTTTGAAAGAGCATACTCCTATTCATCTACCACCAAAGTTCCCAAAATACACCATATGACTGCTGATGTGGTATGTCGTGTGGAGATCTCAAACTGACACGCCAAAATTTTCCAGCATGGACCTAGATGGCACACTTAACAAGTTTATGAACTTTTTGTGTATTTCACTACTATATATAATTATGATTTCTTCTACAGAGCCATCTTTTTCATGAAAATTCGTTTGTGGGGTAAGAGCAACTTCAGCAAGCCCTTTAAATAAGCACCTACTATGAATTTAGAGGCCACGGAATAAAATACGAACTCCAACGGGCCCTCTATTTCGACCCCTAAAATAGGGAGCCATCAAAATCTCCTCCCACACCCCTAGGCCTATGGCCCGGTAACAAGTGGGCCAATGAGAAGTAGAAGGTTATTTAGAGGGTATTACCAGAGTTGAAAGGAAAAATCAAGCTATAGAAAATAGAGGCAGCCCTACACAAATAAATAATCCCTCCATTCTCTTTTGATAGTCCTATTTTATCTTGGCACAATGACCAAGAAGAATCAAGTTTGCTTATCATTCAATTAATTTTGTCATCATACCCTCCTTGTTTTCGGCGAGAACTCCTCGGTATCAATGTCATTAGGTATCCAGCAATGATTTTTCTAGAGGAGTTACTTAGCACGGAAATCAAAACACTTATTTATGTCAGATGTGAGACCACAACTCAATGGGACTATCAAAAAAGAACTATTTAATTTTGGAGATAGGACTATCAAAAGAGAACGGAGGGAGTAGAGGGCTTCCAGCGGAAGAGATCTACGGTGGAAAGTTGCGCATATGAGCAACAGCAAGCACATGGTTTTAGAGATAACCCATCAACACTTGGAATCTAGATCTCACGTTTGAACCACTACATGACAAAGACATATGAGTCCTTAGTGTCCAACTGTCCTTTCCTGCATGAAGCAAGTAGATGCATGTTTTGTATTTCCTTGCTGATATCACATATGAAATGGAATATTGATGATGCATGCTTCCTTGCATGCACTGATGTATAAAGTTTTGATTCCCCCCGCCTTAGGTCTTTCTTGCTTGAACTAATGGTTGTTTGCTGTTGCAATTACAATCCCTAGACAAAACAACTACTATGTTTTGACCCACAATCTTACTTAGCTGACTGCAAAATTCCATTACAAAAATAGGCTCATTTATTTTCTCCACCTCTAGTGATCTTGTCCCTCCTTACGTGTGTTGCATGCATGGTCCACATTAGAATATGAGAGAAAGAGATGAAGTGATCATAAGCTAGAATCCAGGTTGCCAGACAACTAGCTTTTTTATGACCCCCATATCACTGCTAAGTAATAATGAGTACATATGCTTGCCACGCCACCCTTATTTTTCATTTAAGGTCATGCAGTTTAATGTAGGCAAGTTTAAATGAAATGCAGCTGGGTAACCAGTGAGGCCGCCGGAAAATTCTTTAGGGCTTGAACCAGTTGTTGTTGAATGAGCTGCCTGAAGGACTGAACTGACTGGTGGATGCATGCTTCTCTTCTGGTCAAAGTATGTCATTTTTGTAAGGAGCAAGGCATATCAATTATTCAAATAAAAAAGAGTGAATCCAAAGATGCCTATGAACCTTTGTAGGGAACTCATGGTAGCTATTTTGTGCACATGGAACCTTCTATCGTTTTAACTTAATTGCCTCTACAAAGTACAAGCAGCAGTTTGTTATACAGACGAGAGTTAAAAGCAATTTAGTTTGAGAAGGCTAGTTCACTATTGTAATGAAATATTTCATCTTGTAACATGCTCTTACTAGACAAATATTATGTATGATTTTTGAGTATTTGTTTGTCTATTTTTTGCGAAAGATCAGTACATACGTAGACGCTCACATGCACACACTCCCCCCTATGAAAACACGCACGCAAACCCTACCCATATAAGCACCTCCAAGAGATTGAGCCGGTAGTTCCGGTCTTTGAGACTGACAAAGTCACCACAGACACCTCGCTATCGGACACGTCGTCTACCACTAAAAGAATAGCGTCGGTTAAATCTTGGAATAAATCCAGAAAAAGTCACACCCGTGTTGGATCGAAGACTCGATGTTGAACTTGTTGTCTTTTACCTGGGCATTTCCTCTCCCCTTTTCTGCCGAGTTCACACCCTATTCTTTCCTGGATTACATTTGGGAGTTTCTTTTGCAATTTTCCCAATAGTTACACTGAAGGATCTCAAAGTTTTATTACCAAACCAACTTAGGTAATCAGAACAAGAAAAGGCACGTGTTTAATTTCTTCCAAAACCACTACAGTTTAAAACTCTTTGGTCTACTACATTACATCATATAATATGTACATTTGAAATATCTCATTAATTTGATAGTAATATCGTAGAATTCATGCGGGGATTACAACTTCCATCTCCTATAAAAATTCCTATGGGACTCACCACAGAGATCCATACGAGACATTCTTCTCACGGGCTGCCACAGGGGAGGTGCTGGAAGACTTTACAAAGGACTAAGTATAGGTGCTAGCTAGGAAAGAATAGGGGGTTGAAGTGGAGTTGCCACCAGGATTTATGGTAAGTCGATTGTGGAGGAACTGAAGACCAGAATTACACAACATATAGGAAACAAACATACATGCTCGAAGGACCGTTAATGTTGTAACGAAACAAACTATGCATAACTCAAGTACAAAACCTCTTTCCACAGAAATGCCCAGGTGTCTGCAATACCTGAACAGTTGCATCCGACAATCACCATTGGCTAGGTTATCCCAATTTGAACGCCGAATGGTAGAGCTCGATGTAGTCCAGGGCAGGCCGGTTCCATGACCAGTCCTGCTCCATGACTCTCTTGCAGAGGGTGTGGAACCAGCTCCGGGCGTCAAACCAAGCAGAGATCGACCTAAATATATGTAACATTGGGAAGGTAGGATGAGAAACAATTGCTGAGTTTGGTGAACCAGTCACTAAGAAATTGTGCTTGCCTGTTAAGGGCATAGTCAACACCGCGGCTGTCAGCTACGTCAAAGCTGAACCCATTCGGCTCAAGACCTTGAGCCTGGGCACGTTCCTTGTCGTTGTCCACATCAAAGACTGTGTCATAGAGCCCTGAGAAACACGAGAGATCAGGTCTTGTGTTCACTTCAGCCCACTGTGTACAGAGTGAAGTACAGTTTGATGGCAATAGAGAATAGTTAAGAATTATGGCACATACCTCCAGTTTTCCGGACAATAGGGATGGCTCCATAACGCATGGCGACCAGCTGAGTTAAGCCACAAGGCTCAAATATAGATGGAACTAGAATGAAGTCAGAGCCGGCGTATATCTGTAGCAAGAACATGGAATTATGTTAGACAAGATTTCAAAGATGCTTTGATGAGCAGTTTTCATATGGATTGTCAGCTCACCAGATGAGACAGAGGCTCATCATAGGTTAAACACAGTCTCACTCGGCCATAGTTTACTCCATGGAGAGTATTTGCCAAGTTGACAAAATCACCTTGGATTCGAGGATCTGGAGCCGAACCAAGCAAAGCCACCTGGAAAGCAATTGTAGCATTTTCAGTTTTAAGATGAAAGGAAGTAAGAACTACAGAAAGAAGTCTTCAACAAGAAATGTTCTAAGTTTTATCTGAGATTCAAGGGAGGGACCTGTCCGTTCTGCTCAAGGGTTCGATGAATCGCATGCTTGATGAGGTGGATTCCCTTCTGGGCTGTCAAGCGAGTGACGATTCCAACAATGGGTGCATCATTTTGTTGTAACCCAAGCTTCTGTTGCAAAGCCTTCTTTGCAGCACTCTTGCCTTCAACAACATTCTCAGAAGTATAATGTACCTGAAATTGATGGAAATAAACATTTAAACAGGAAACTATCAGCCATACTGGTAACAAACTAACAACCAGTAACAGCCAAACATGGAAAAAAAATTCAGATTATTAAGGAAAGTGTTGCATGCCCATTACTTTATACAACTTGGGAGTGTACATAAGTATCCATCTAAGTAAAACTAGGTCATTGCAAAATAAACGAATGTGTTATTAATAGAGATCTTTGTTGATTTTACTAAGCTCAGGCAGTAGATATGGAATAAATAGATTACAATAAAAGCAAATTGTGTATGGACTAGTATACCGGGATAAAGTTGTCAGTGTACGGATCCCAGATATCTGGATCAATACCGTTGAGGATGCCATAGAATTTTCCAAGATGAGGAGCGATGGCACCGTGGCCTGACACTTCCCTTGAATATGTGTTAGAGACCTGCAAAGAATGCTAACATGTGAATAGATAAACATCAACATAACATAATTATACAGCACCACAACATAATTTAGTTCATTGACACATGTATGTAGAACACAATATTATCACTCACAGTTGTGGCTTTATCGCAATATCTCATTGCTTTGCCAATATAATGTGCTCCAAATTCAAGATTGTGGATGGTAAATACAACCCGTGCATTTGCCAAACTGGATTGTGCATAGTTTTCCTTGTATAGCCAGGCAACAGGGGCACTTGACCAATCATGGCAATGTAGTATATGCTGTAAGTAGGAAATGCCAGCGGATTTAATGAGAAGTTAGAAGAAATAAACAAATAAGGAAACTGCTCCGAAAGTCAGGACACACAAAAGCTAAAATATTTTAAAATGAAAGGTTAATGAGAAAGCAAACTAACATAGTGAAGGAACAGAAAATAGAGGGATAGATACAGGTTTCTTAAGGTAATCAACTGCAGGTGTGCCAATAGTAAGGTAACATGTGAAGAAACAATATAGCTTTGGTGTTGTAATTTGTAAATAACACACACCGGAGAAGATCCACTCTGGAGGAGAAACTCTAGAGCAGAATGACAAAAGAAGCCAAATCGACGGTCATCATTCCTTCCATATACACAACCGACTCCAAATATCCTGAAATAGTAAATGCCAAATTATTATCTTTTGGAACCCCTTCCAAGATAATTGTTAGATGTATATACTTGGTGTATTTGCTCACTAGTGCCGGGTGCTATTTGCACTTTGTGCATCACCTTATCTGCCCCATTGAGCATGTCAATAGAGCTAAGTTGCATATTAATGTACAACAGCCTAGGGTTCTCGATCCCCACCCTGCCGTCGCCGGCGAACTTCCGGTGAGTCGTCGGTGAGCCGTCAGTGCCGGCCGGCGAACGCAGCTCCACTTCTTTCCCTTCCTCACGCCTCTGTGCGGCCCACACTGCCGGCATGACCCCGCCCATCTCCGCTTGCGCCACCCTTGCGGTAGGGCCCCGCTTGTCTTCAATGGCACCAACTGGGGCGACTTTGCCTTTCACATGGAGGTCCAGATGGGTGAGCGGCCTTGTCTACCTACACCCACTCCGTCCCACCTATGCGCCTGATACAGAAGCAGTCAAGAAACCTCTCCTTGAGGCATTTGAGGCTGAGATGAGAGTCTACCAGTCAGCTCTTGATCTACTGGCGATCTGGCTACATGAAGAGGCCCTTGCCACGACCATTCTCTTCGCGAGCATGGAGGTTGATGTCTCCCTGTGTCTTCCTGGACTCTCCATTTCTTATTCGATGTGGGCTCATCTTCGCCAAAGTTATGAGATTCGCAACGAGGCGCTGTCCACCTGCACGACTCTACTGTTGAAGAGTTCCACCATCAGATGTCCGCCATCTTGTATCGTCTTGACACCTTGGGTAAGTGCTGCGATCGTTACCAGAGCCAGTGGGAGGCTCTGTGTCTTCATGGAACAGTCAATCTCACATATCATCAATGCAACTACATCCCAACCATATTTTCTCGGTGGTGACCAATGATTTCAACTAAGTAGCATATTTACTGCTATATAAGTTACAAAAATTACAAAAAATGGATTTGTTAATCATAACAAACTTTTCTATTTTCGACTCCAAAAGAGACTACATAGACAAAAAAAAACTCCCATATATTATTATCATAACCATCTCATAGCCAATCAGTGTTTATTACTGCACTAGGATTGATTATTGAACTAAACGGTTTCAATTCTCCATGTTGATAGAAATTAAGGACCGCGCCCTTTGTCCTGTCCAGGAGGCTGCAGAAATGTAGATACCATTCTACAGTTATATTTATTGAAAGAAGCTTAACGGTTCTACATTGCCGCTCTTAAACCAATATAGGGCATATCACTTTAAGCTTTGTGAAAGATGTCACTAAGAGCAAATCCAAAAGAGCCCATACTAAAGTCCCTACTCAAAAAAGTAGGGATCGAGCACAAAAAAAACTCACTCCAGTAGGGCCCTTACTTGGATCCCTACTCTAGAGAAGCACCTACTTTTTCTGCTTGAGCCCCTTCTCCCGCGGGTGTGTAGCGAGGCCCCTACTCGGCGGTTTGACAGTTTCCCAACCCGCACTCTTGTTTTTGCCCGTTGCTCCTCCATCTGATGTGCCGCCGCGGCCCTCCCCCTAGCCGGACGAGGCCTCGCTACCAAACCATCCTGCCCTGCACCAGAGCAACTGCAGATTGAGCTCCGCGGACATTGATTCGGGGGCGCAGATCGAGCAAAGCCAGTCCAGTCCGTCCCCGAGCTGCAGCGGGCTCCTCACCGTCCCCACCTCTGGCCGCCTATGCTCCTAAGGTCTACTGCTCGGGGTGGATCTAGGGCTGCAGGTACATGGCCAATCCACCAATGAGGAGCTGCTCGATCTGGACGATTTCGCTGCTCGATCTGGGACGATGCCCTGGGAACGGTGGTCGTCTATGGTCCTCCTTCAACGGCAGCACTTGGCCGGCTGCATGCAATGGCCGCTAGAAGGACCGCGAGCTGTGAGACGAGGGCGGAGCGGCGTGAAGAGAGGCACCGTGCAACGAGATGCCGTGGACAGTGTGCGTATTTGGTTTCGTGGTTCGGGTGGGAATGAAGAAGAAAGAGAGTAAAAAAAGAAGAAAAATAAAAACACTATCGGGAAAAAAGTAGGGGCTGCTATTGAAAGTTGCACACAAAATTTAAAGCCCCAGAAAGTAGGGGCTTGAAGTAGGGGCTATTGCCAATGATGCTCTAAGGCATTTATATCAGTAGATGCTACATACCCATTTTGAGGTTCCATACATACCCATTTTGAGGTTCCAAGAAGTAAACACAGAGGTCTTCGACTAGTCCATGCCATACTTTTATTTCAGAACCACCCCAAAAAAAACTTTGATGCATATGTAAATTCTTCACCTGCATTGAAATAGATGCATGCATATTAATTGATAAGAGGTATAAAACTTATCATATACCCTAATTCTGCCTTCTTAGGTTTTTCTTATCACTTGGTAAGTTGTGTTTACTGTTTCCCTCCAACATTCTTGCATATATCTCAATATACTCCACAAAGGAATCAAAATGTGTTTGCAAACTAATACTGATAAAAAATGAATTTTTTTTATATATTGAGCTACACAATGACAAATCCATAGAACTATGCATATTTAACACAAGCTAGCCAATTGTACTAGGAATGAGTAACTAAAATACGAGGAAACACATTCGTATAGCACAGTAGAGTTTTCTTTCTTGAACTACGCATGAGAGCTGTGTGTCATTTCATTAAGTAAAAAAAGGAGTACATGAGTCTGGTTAGACCCTACCCGAGTGCAGAACACCCCACACATACACACAAGGACCCAAACAGTAGAGTTAGATGCTCTTAACATAGAATGTCACTTCAGTTCTTGCTACAAAGCCACTACACTTGTGACAAGAGAGAATTGTCAAGGGATTCAGTAGTGCATTTTTAACTTACATTGCTTACATTCAAGCAATCGTGCTTTGGAAGAATAACCTCAACGTTGTGTCCTAAATCTTGGACAGCGCGTGAAAGACTAGTAACAACATCAGCAAGACCTCCAACCTATGATAACATAGCATACTATTAATGTAAAGCAGCAATAGAAGAGAAAAGGTGATGCATGTGTTGCTAATAACAGGAATTTAACTTAGAAATATGGATTACCTTTGCAATGGGAGCCATCTCAACAGCAATGTGGACTATATGCATAGGAGGTTCCTTTGCAATCGAACAAAAAACAGGAACATGATAGTCCAACCCATTCCTATTGTCATAGATTCCACCTTCTTCTAACTCCGAGAAAACAAAGTCCATCATATAGGCATCTCGTGGCACATTAACTAGAGAAGGAGCACTCTACTTCAGAAATAAGAACAAATAAGGGGAACAGCATACATTAAATAATTACAATGGAACTCAAGGAGAAGTAATATCCCACTGCATGTATACAAAAACAATGTTATGAAAATAGGATACACTGCAGCAGATAGGATTCAACATGAATTTGACCTAAACTGAATGAAAAGTTGCCATATTTTCCCAAGGTTTGACTGACTGTCCAAGAAACAAGCAGCAGTTTGAACTCTTCTTTCTAGAAACTCCAGTAAAAATTTTATAGCAATCTCTTGTGGCATTAAATTACCTAGCTCCTCTAAAACAATTGAGTTGTGCCATCTTTTTGTTCAGGATTCATAAGTAAGCACTATATGTATCTATATATGGATCAAAAACTACAGGAAAAATATGCTTGAAGTACTTAACCTACTTGACTGGTGCTCTAGCATCTCTTCACTGTAATAATGGCATACAAATGAACCACTGGAAAAGGTATTAATACTAGGAAAAATGACCTAATAAGCTCAAACCTGTTGCTTTTAAGTGTGCATTTTTCTCTGCTTTTACCATCTTCTGAGGTGGCAAAACACCACCTGGATGCATCCAACGATTAAAGGAACACCGAAACCAAACCTCCGGCTTTCCAGTTAGCACTGTATTAGAAGGATTGTAAAGCACATCAACAGTGTTTCCAGCACATATTTCAAGTGGATCAGTGTAAACAATGTGTTTTTGAGAAACCAGAAACATTTTCATAGTCTTTATCTTCATCTCAGCTTTCATTTTTGCAGTTCTCTCAGCCTGTATTAGTAAAAAGAAGCAAAAGTCAACTAAAGATTTCTCATCATATCTGTCATTAAAATATTAGGGATTCAGTAATATCGCACAGAAACTACTCCTTTTCTTTGATAACATAAAGCGGTACAATCAAAGCTCTGAAGAAATGTGTTGGAACATCAAGAGTTAATGGTTGAAAAGATAGCACCTTGCAAGTTTTGAAGTGATGATAATTCAAATGTGATGCCTTCAAAAGACTAGTCAGTCTAGATGAATTTGTTATACCATATATATGTTAATGTGTAAAAACAATCAAGCAGATCTAAAAGTTGTTTATCTACACAAAATGGCTAGGTTTTGGCAAGTTCAGTCATTGATGAAGTTGTAACATGACTTTAGATATAGAATTGGTCCAGCTACACCAAGCGACCAGCAGGAACACGTACTAGTCCGAACAAGAGAAGCGCAAAGGTTCTGATGCACTGACCTTCCTTTTAATTATTAATCCAAACAAGAGAATTGATCCAGCTACACTAAGCAACCAAGCGACCAGCAGAGGTCCAAACAAGAGAATTGAACAAGAGAAGCGCAAAGGTTCTGAACACGCAAAGGTCCGAACAAGAGAATTGATCCAGCTACACCAAGCGACCAGCAGGAACACGTACTAGTCCGAACAAGAGAAGCGCAAAAGTTGTTTATCTACATAAAAGGAAGGTTCTGATGCACTGACCTTCCTTTTAATAGTCTCCGCCCTTGCTCTCCTCTCCTGTTGAAGCCTTGTATAGATCTGCTGTTCTTCTTCAACCCAATATTCTTCCTCAGTCATGTTATTCAGAAGGATAGCATGGAAATCATGTCTTGCATTGTTGTCATAATTCCTTGCTTTCCCTGGTGGCCCATCAGCAAAAACCCAGTCCAGCACATATGTTCTTTCAGGCAAGACAACTGTACATGAAAATACATGTGTCATCTTTGTAGTTAAAGAATCTAAGATAGCATTTTATCTTATCACAGATGTACTTTTGGGAACCAACATCAGTAAGTGACTGCACAGAGCTTATGTGATTTCAAGTTAATAGACCTTTTTTTCCTACATGGAACTATAAAATACAGAAAGCAATGCCACATTTGAAGATTACCTTGCTAACATTAGAGTATGTTAAGATGTTACAAAATACCAAGTGCAGATAAGAAACGACATACCATCTGCATACCACCAATCACCATCTTTACCATCCAATTGAACAAATCTTTCAGAAAAAGAGAGTCCATCAATCCAATTGTTGTAGCCCCCATGCATCCAAATCTCATTACTGTGAACAAGTGGCCTCGAATTTCTGTTGTAATACAATCTGACAGCAGCCCCTTGTCTAGCTATGACAGGCTCTATGTACCACAAATTATCAATAGATGGTCGGGCTAAACCCAATACATTATGCAATTTATTCTTCTTCATCTCAATCTCAATCTTCACTTGTGCCTTGTCAGCTTCATCTACTGCCCTTTCTTCTTCCCTTCGCAGCTGATCTTCAGTCTGTCTCCTTCTTTCGGCTTCTTCAATGGCAAGTCTCTCAATTTCTCCTTGCTTTTCTTCAACCAAGAAATCCTCAAACAAATGTTCATCCATGGTGCTTTCTATTTGTATCATAAAATCATTACTTCCATTATTTTCATATATTGTGTGGCCATTAAAGAACACAAAATCCAATCTATATGCCTGCTTGGGAATGTATAGTTTGCAGCACCACCAGTCCCCTACCAGTTCGCTCATGTGCAACTTTTCCGTGAAAAACCTCCACTTCCACCCATTGAATGCTCCTTTGATGAGTATGTCAGGTTCATTGGCCAAAACTGATACATTGCGATTGAAATAGAGATCAATAGTTGAATCAGCTTTCAATACCTCTGGAAAAACAAAAAGCTGGCTTCCCAGCAAATAATTTTTTTCAGCAAGTTCTTGAAGCTTCCTCAGTAGTGCCTGTGGATCCATGTCATAGTGAGGTAACTCTTGGATATCTTGTTCAGCAAACAGAGATGCATCATCAACTTCATACTGTTCTTCATCCTCAGTTATCAGCACTTCATCTTCAGCCCATGAACTCTCTTTTTTAGAAAGCAGAAGAAGAAATTCGGCCTCGCTCATTGAGATCCCATCCTCAGTAACAATCCACTGTTCTTTATCCACTTTTATGCTTTTCTTCTCTTCAATCATCTCAAGATGTTCCTTATCAATTTTAATGCTAGTTTTCATCTCAGCTGCTTCGTCAGTAAAACCTTCCTTATATTTCTGTGATATGTTGTCAACATCAAGCTTTGCCTGAAGCCTATCTCCATCAGTCTTTTGATATGTGTAGTCCCCATCCTTAGCTTCCACTCTCTTCGTAACCAATGCATCGTGAGTATGAACAATGGCTAGTTTATTTGTTTGAGACTGTTTGGAGTTACCAACAATTGATAAATCCTGTATATAGAGACCAACTATGGATTGTTTTTGTTCAGGGATATGAACAATTGGCCGGTGCTGTTTGGTCAAACCAACAATAGATTGATCTAGTGTATTATAAGCAATAATGGATTGGATTTGTTCAGGCACACCAATAATTGACTCATCTTGTTTGTGAGAAACAACAATAGATTCATATTCATCTGATTTATAGTAGCAGACAATGGACTGGATTTTCTCAGGCACACTAACAATCGATTTATCTTCACTATAAGAACCCATGATATATTTGTCTGATTTATTGTAGCCAACAATGGGTTGGATTTGCTCAGGCACACCAACAATTGATCCATCTTGACTATGAGAACCATCAGTAGATCGGTCTTGTTCAGGTGAACTAACAATTGATTGCTCTTGTTCATAGAAGCCAACAATTGCTTGTTTTTGCTCCAAGAAATAAACATTCCTTTCAAGGGAACCAACAATGGCATGATTTTTCTCTTGAAATTGAACAATAGAGAGATCTTGTTCAGGGAATCCGAAAGTTAATTGCTCTTGTTTATCAAAACAAGCAACATTTTCCCCTTGCTTATGGTAATCTATAACTGGCTGATCTTCTTCACATGAATGAACAATTGATTCTTCTTCCCCATCAATGTCAAAAACTATCTTGTCTTGTTCTTGTACCCTGACAAGTGGCATGGGCTCAGGCTTCGAATTTTCAGGTGTCTCATTAATGGCATTCTCCTGCATTGATGTTGAAGGCAGTGCTGGATATTGCCCTTGCTCATTCTCTCCCTTAGCTAAGTTTTCTTCTGAAGACTGTACTGACATATACATCGCATTACCTGAAGCACCGCTTAAACAATCCATCTCAAATATGTTGTTCTCAACCTTAGCATAATCCACCGCATTCAATTCGCCCAGTCTTGTTGACATATCCATCTCAAATGTGACTTCTTGATCAGCCCATGGTTCACCCACCTTATCCTCATCCCCATATGCTCCACTGCTTGAAGCATTGCCTGATGAATCCACATTAAATGTCTCCTGTATAGCCTCAGCTTTATCTACCACCTCCCACACTGCAGCACTATATGGTGCAATTCGTGACAAATCTACTACAAACATGTCTTCTTTAGCCATAGTTTCATCTGTTGAATCCAGTTCACAAAATGTGCCACTGCTCAATGCAATTTCTGAGAAATCCACCTCAAATTTATCCTCTTCGACCTCAGCTTCATCCACTGCTTCCACTTCCCCTAATGATATATTAATTAATGCATTTCCTGGAAGTTCTGACTCAAACAAGTCCAATCCAATATTTTCTACCACATCTATTTCCCTAAACGCTGAACAGCTTGAAGCATTATGAGGCAGATCCTTGTCCGCAGCTGCTCCATCTCTACAACTTGTTGACTCTGCCACATCAGCATTTACCTGCCGATTGTATGTACCAATAGTTTCTTCATTACAATCATGGTGTTCACTCTTCTCCTTGCTCGATTGAATGGTAAGTTTTGGGGCATAGCCTCTAAAAGCATTGACTTTTATCTTAGGATACACCATCCTCCTTGATTTCCTGTTATGATGATCTGCATAACATAAAATAAGAAACAATGAGGTCGGTAAAACATCCAATCCAACAGAACAAATAAGCTTTCAACAAAATAGCTCCAATACCTGAACTAGCCACTGTGCATCGAATAATCCTGCTTCTGGCACATCTACTAGTCCTCATAAAAGACTTAAAATATAAAAATGACAACAAAAGTAAGTTCTGCAGCTTAAGATGTTTCAAAATATAAAGAATTTTCTTTAACAGAACATTATGGTAACTTGTCAGATTCCCTATACCTAGGACATACTAAATAAGTTTATCTTCAAAAAACCATAGTGTGATTCTTAATTTTAAAAATTCACTATTGGATTATTTATGCTGCTAGATACTACATTCCAATTTCCCCAAAATCTACACTGTGCCGCTGCATGCTACAATTCACAATTAACAAATGCTACCATGTGATAGTTAATTTTTTTCTCGAATTAATTTCAAAGATTATAAGTACTACAAGACAGTTTTTCCTGAATCAAACTAATCGGCATCACCCTGTATGCCCAAAGTAAGAAACTAACAGTTCTCAATCATACAGAGATCAAAGCAAATGAATCAGAAATAATAACAACAAGTGCAGCACTTTTTATCTCATAAGCATTTTTGAAAAGGAGACTAGTAAATCACATTGCTTTCACACAACATTGACATGCATCGCCAGAAGGAGAAAAATTGCCCCAAATGGAGCCAATCAAACCCTCCCATGAACCAGAGGACATGCAATCAAACAACCCCAGTACCCCATGATGTCATATGTGCGTAGACCACCAAATAGAATGGCTCCTCAAAACGAAAAAATCAAAACCAGGAGGAAATGCTGCCCAATCAATAAATAGAGGTATCAAGGGGTCAAAAGCAAAACAGTCACACAATTGTTTTTTAATATACGTCAAGGGATCATACACAGCATACCTGAGCAGGGCCGCCGCCCGCAAAGGCTGGTTGGATCACTAGTGCTTGGTGTCTTTGTGGGCAAAGAAGACTCTGGAGCCGGAGTGTCGTCTCCATTGCTTAAAAGAACTTCAAGTCCCCACGAGAACCACCACCCAATGAGGTGCTTTCTCTTGGTTTCTTAGTCTTCTTTCTTTTTCTAACTCTCGGCATGCGGTAGGAACTGAAATTAATTTGGAATCGGCAGACGAACACCACAACGCAGCTCTGAAGAGACCATCGCCCTCGCCGTTTAATCAAACTGAATTTGATCCATTTGATCCACCGTTGTCCCTTGTAGATGTGACTGTGGTTATATATGAAAACTAGAGATGTCATCTTCTGGGTCCAAAGGTTTAGCTGTGCAGCTGTGGGTCACCTTTCTTGCCTACTTCATGAGAGGCACATGGGGTGAAGTAAGGGTGATGAATAGTGAGTCCTACTATTGCTTATGTATGTTGATATGTTCCAAACGTGCCGTCTGAATTTTATGCTTTACTTTCATGTGTTCGAGTCAGTTCTGAGTGGGCACTTTGCCCTCGGTTGCTAGTTTGCTACATCAGAAGAAAAGTCCTGCCATGTGCCGTGTACCCGGCAAGTTTATTGGGCTATATTATCAACATTTGAAACCATTGACTCTCGGATAAAATTGAATTACTTGGGAGGAAGGATGGCGTGCCAGGTGTACTAGTGTTGCTTGTTTGTATAGATTGATATGAGAATCTGCATATGGGCCATATGCCACTTCGATGCATTTGGGTAGGTCTCACGTGTAATATGCAGGGTCTTGACATGCCCCAGCAAGCTAAGTAGGCATTAACGGTTATGCAGTCTGATACCTCTTGAAACCATTGAGCCCATTGTTTTTTTTAATAAAGAAAAAATGGTAATCCTTGGTTAACCAATATTTTGACATCTTCATTAAAAAGGTCTTTTGACATTTCGGGGGTGAATGGTGAGACATCGTCCACCGATGCATCATTGATGAATGGTGATTGTGGTCAGAAATATTTGTCTAGTGGTGGCGCCGGCGGGCCGGGGCTTCAAAGACGCATCAGGAGCAAATCCACATTCAAAGACACAAGCAATGTTAAGCAAACAATGAGACAACCTAGGAAAGAAGGAAAGACAGAAAAAGTAAATTTGTTAAAATATTTTCTAATAATATCAGTAGTGGCACAAAATGTGAGGGGCAGCGCTAGAATTATTTGGTCATCAGAAGAGGCAAGCTGTGGCGTTCTGTTTGCGTTCATGGATCCAACCTTGGCACTAACTAGGTGGCATCATCACTAGTGTTAGAACAATTTATCCAAAGCAGCATGGATAACAAATTCAGGGCTATTATATGCGCTTTTTTCATTCGTCACATATCATGTTTTCTACGAAACAGGAAAGCTTGATTAGTGGCTTCTATTGGGTAATGTTCTCTAAAAAATGATGTGACATAAGATCAGAGGTTTTTAATCACGGTTTTCTCAGTTTCATTACAACTTCCCTCCCCGTCAGCGATCACGAAATCACGATCGTCCATTTGGCAAATCTACTGATTTTGTTTGGATTATTAGCATTACATAATTCACGGGACTGGGAACTATATGTTGCCGTAAAAATCTATCAACCTAATTGCCATCACATCCAAATACTTGCCGCTAGATACTATGATGAGGTTAGGATTTGAGAGATCGAGTCCAGGGGGATCGGAGAGGATATTTGTAGGATATTTACCTTGATCTGTTGATCATTTGCGGCTCCGCGGCCGGCAGCACGCAGCTCCAGCATCGCCGCCTCGCGCAGGTAGCTGGGCTTGGGGTTTACAACCTCTGGCGGGCGGCGGCGCGCCGTCGAGAGACGAGGAGAAAGCTCGACGAGGGCAAGTGGGCAACACGCCGCAAGAGACGCAACCCAATGTGGGCTGGTGGACTCCCAGAGGCCACAAAGGCACAAACTATGTGGTGGAAGTTTGGCGGCCCACCAACTGGGTAGCGACTGACGGGCAAGGCCCAGCTGTGGACGTTACGTTTACGTGCGAAAGAGCAAGCAAGAGAGAGATTTGTGGGTAGCGTCCGACCGGGCCAATCTCATTTCATAATATAGCTGGCCCAAGAACAGGAAAGTATAGTGATTCCAAAATATCAGTAGGTCCGATTAGGCTTTTAAAAAAAATGTAGCGAATTTAAATTGTAGTTTTGAAAACATAGTTTTTAGAATTTAGTAATTTTCTATCAACAAGTATGAAAACGTGTCCGAGATATCAATCGTTTTATGGCATTGTGAATGAGCTTTAAGTGTCTTACGCTGGTTTGATGTCGCGGATGTGTATTCTCTCACAGGTTTCTTAGTTTTGTTGTGAAAAGATACGACATTACAAGGACCCTGCTTGTGCTTCTTCAAAAACCACAACATAAACTCTTTTGTCTACCACCTCACAAATACATTTCGAAGTCTCATTTGCATAGTAATCCCAAAGAAGAAAGAACTCATGCAGGAATTGCAAAATCCTATTTAGACTTGAGACCTCAATTCCATAACACATGGAACAAACATACATGCCCAAAGAGCCACTATTCGGAAATGAAATATTTGGAAATTACATCTAAGGGAACTCCAGTAACACTACTAGCGTCTCTTCACAAAGCCACTCGGAGAAGGGAGCAAACTGACCAAAATGGTTAGAGCATGTACAGCAATGACTAGCAACCTGCAAGATGACCTGGATGACCGCCACTTGACAACATGTTTTCCAAATGCTAGGGTTCTCATAGTTTGGACGCTGAACGGTAGAGCTCGATGTAGTCCAGGGCAGGCCGGTTCCACGACCAGTCCTGCTCCATGACCCTCTTGCAGAGGGAATGGAACCAGCCCCGGGCATCGAACCAAGAAGAGATCGCCCTAAGAATCCAACACCGTGAAGCAATGAGCAAGAATTTGCTGCGTTCAATGAACTAGGTTCTGTGAGAGTGTGCTTACCTGTTCAAGGCATAGTCCACACCATTGCTGTCAGCTCCGTCAAAGCTGAACCCGTTCGGCTCAAGGCCTCGAGCCCGGGCCCGTTCCTTGTCATTATCAACATCGAAGACAGTGTCGTAGAGCCCTGAGAAACACAAGAGATCAGGTCTTGTGCTCACTTCAACCTGCTGCATGCAGAGTGCAGTGCAGTTTGATGTCAATGGAGGAGGATAATATGATTGAGGTTGCAGCACAAACCTCCAGTTTTCCGGACAATGGGAATGGCTCCATACCGCATGGCGACCAGCTGAGTTAAGCCACAAGGCTCAAATATAGATGGAACCAGAATGAAGTCAGAGCCAGCATATATCTGTAGCAGGACCATGGTATACAATTATATTAGGCACAGGATCTAAAGATGCTTTGATGAGGAGTTTTCATGTGGTTGTCAGCTCACCAGATGCGAAAGAGGCTCATCATAGGTCAAACACATCCTCACTCGTCCATGGTTTTCGCCTTGGAGAGTATTTGCCAAGTTGGCAAAGTCACCTTGGATTCGAGGGTCTGGGGCCGAACCAAGCAAAACCACCTGGGAAACATACACATAATTCAGTCTTAAGGTGACAGGCAGAAACAATTGCAGAAAGAATTGGGTAGAAGAAATGTTGAATCTGTGATGCAAGAGGATGGACCTGTCCGTTACGTTCAAGTGTTCGCTTAATCGCATGCTTGATGAGGTGGATTCCCTTCTGGGCTGTCAGGCGACTGATAATTCCAACAACAGGCACATCATTTTGCTGTAACCCAAGCCTCTGTTGCAAGGCCTTCTTTGCTGCGCCCTTGCCTTCAATGACATTCTCGGGGCCGTAATGGACCTGAAACGGATTGAAATAAACATTTAAACATGAACTACCCACCACGTTGGTATGTGTTAGCATTTTTGAACAATCAGTAACAGCCCAAGCATGGAATGAATGCAGATTAAGAACAGTGTTACATGCACATTACTAAAGAAATGATTGTTCAAAACTTGAGAGTGCACACTGCAGATAAGTGACCATCTAATGTGTACTTGAAACTCTTTGTTTCAGTTTACTAAGTTCAAGTAGAGATGGAATAAATAGCTTACAATAAAAATCAAAATGTATATGGACAAAGTGTACCGGGATAAAACTGTCACTGTATGGATCCCAGATATCTGGATCGATTCCGTTGAGAATGCCATAGAATTTCCCAAGATGAGGAGCAATGGCGCCGTGACCTGACACTTCTCTTGAATATGTATTAGAGACCTACAAGAACATCTGATTTGATCAACATAAAAAGGAACATAATTTTACAGTGCATGACAAAATATGTTGTGTCTGTTACACAGAAGCGCGTTAAACACAATATT
Source organism: Alloteropsis semialata (assembly GCA_004135705.1). Classification (NCBI taxonomy): domain Eukaryota; kingdom Viridiplantae; phylum Streptophyta; class Magnoliopsida; order Poales; family Poaceae; genus Alloteropsis; species Alloteropsis semialata. Next base: position 56,597,733 of record CM014275.1, read on the forward strand.
AAAATCTGTAAGATTAAATATCACTCACAGTTGTGGCTTTATCACAGTATCTCATTGCTTTGCCAATATGATGTGCTCCAAATTCAAGATTGTGTATTGTAAAGACAACCCGTGCATTTGCCAAATTGGACTGCGCATAGTTTTCCTTGTATAGCCAGGCAACTGGAGCACTTGACCAATCATGGCAATGTATTATATCCTGTAAGGATGATGAAATGTAAGAGGTTTTAAATGATATAAGTTAAAGGAAATAAACAAATAAGTCAACTTCTCCAAAAAGTTAGAATAAACAAGAAACTAAAGATGTTAGAAGGAAAGCTTAATTAAGAAAATTAACCTAGTGAAGGAACATAAAATAGAATGACTAATACAAATTAAACTTTTTGAACACAATGAAACTACAACTGTGCCTAACACATGAAAAACCAATATAATAACCCCAGTTGTGCAAATAATACTTACAGGCGAAGATCCTTTCTGGAGGAGAAACTCTAGAGCTGAATGGCAGAAGAAGCCAAATCGACGGTCATCATTCCTTCCATATACACATCCGACTCCAAACATCCTGAAAAGTAAAGACCGCGTTATTGCTTTTTGAAACCTCTGACAAGAAATCCCAGCAGACAGGGAAGAAAATGAGAAATAAAATTATTAAAATGGTATAACATATGCCACTATCTCCATGTTGATAGTTACTATATGAACAGTTAAATTTATTGAAAGCAGCATAACAGTTCTATATTACCACTAACAAACCACTATAATTCTCTAGCACTTTAAGCTTTGTGAATGATTGTCACTGAGGTGTTTATATCTGTAAATTCTGCATACCCATTTTGAGGTTCCAAGAAGTAAACACAGAGGTCTTCGACTAGTCCACGCCATACTTTTATTTCAGAACCACCCCAAGAAAAACTTTGATATACATGTAAATTCTTCACCTGCATTGAAATAGATGCATATTAATTTTTAAGAGGTAAAACATATAACCAATTTTTGTCTTCTTAGGTTTTCCTTATCACTAGGTAAGTTGTGCTTGCATCTGTCATTCTTTCATAATTCAGTAGTCCACAATGGAATTAAAATGTATTTGCAAACTAATACAATTAAAACAAGGAATTCCACTTGATATATTAAGCTACCTATTGACAATTCCAAGGCACTCTGCATAAACAAACACAAGCCAACAACATGTGGAATGAGAGACTGAACTACGAGTAACTGAGTAAGCACATACATATTCCTATAGAGTAGCACGGTGGACTTAGATCCTCTTTACAAGTTTACATAGAGATGTCAACTTGAGTTCTAGCTACAAAGCCGCTACATGTCTCACAGCAGAGAAGCAGTAGAGCACTTTTAACTTACATTGCTTAGATTCAAGCAATCGTGCTTTGGAATAATAACCTCAACAGTGTGTCCTAAATCTTGAACAGCACGTGAAAGACTGGTAACAACATCACCAAGACCTCCAACCTGCGACAGCATTGGTCAGACAGCATACTATTAATGTAATGAAAGAGTTTATGCCATCTCATGCGTTGCTAATCATAGGAATGTGACTTAGACATATTGATTACCTTTGCAATAGGTGCCATCTCAACAGCAATGTGGACAATATGCATAGGAGGCTCCTTTGCAATCGAACCAAAAACAGGAATATGATAGTCCAGTCCATTCCTGTTGTCAAAAATTCCACCTTCTTCTGACTCCGAGAAAACAAAGTCCATTATATAGGCGTCCTGCGGAACATTAACTGGAAAACAAGCACTCCACTTCAGAAATAAGAAAAAATATGGGGAAAATAAAGTTTTATGCACATTAACAGGACAACGCTAGAAGTGCTTGGCCAGTACACTAGCAGCAGCTGACCATATTAATGGCATAAAAATGAACCACTGGAAAAGGTATTAACAGTAGGAACAATAATGTAGGACGAAGCTCGAACCTGTTGCTCTTAAGTGTGAACCATGTTCTGCTTTTACCATCTTCTGAGGTGGCAACACACCACCTGGATGCATCCAACGGTTAAAAGAACATCGAAGCCAAACCTCCGGCTTTCCATTTAGCACTGTATTTGAAGGATTGTAAAGCACATCAACAGTGGTTCCAGCACGTATTTCAAGTGGTTCCGTATAAACAATGTGTTTTTGAGAAACCAGAAACATTCTCATAGTCTTTTCCCTCATCTCAGCTTTCATTTTTGCCCTTCTCTCAGCCTGTGCAAATAAAATGGAAGCAAAAGTCAACTAACAGATTCCTGAGCATATATGCCATTGAAATATTAGGAGTTCTGTTTGATAAAAAGAAATATTAGGAATTCAGCATATCCTGCAGAAAGAACTGCTCCTTTCTTTCATAACAATTAAATCTCTGAAGAAATGCTACTACTTCGTTAGACCATCCTCGGTTACTGGTTAAGCAATTACTTTCAAGTTTGAAGTGATGAATGATTCGAATGGTCAGGTAAACTATGTTTTCCTCAAAAGACTAGTCAGTACGGATGAATTGTTTCAAAGCATACATTTGAATGTGAAAAACAAACAAGCAGAGATAGAAGGTGTTAACTGCCCAAACTAACTGGTTATGGGCAAGTTCAATCATTGATGAAGTTGTAGCTTGATTTAACATCTAGAATTGATCAAGCTACAGCAAGTGACAATCGGCAGGAACGTCTACTGGTCCAAACAAAAACACCAGAAGAGCAAAGGATCTGTTGCAACTGACTTTTATTTTAATAGCCTCCTCCCTTTCTCTCCTCTCTTGTTGAAGCCTTGTATAGATCCTCCGTTCTTCTTCCACCCAATATTCTTCATCAGTCATGTTATTGGGAACGATAGCATGAAAATCTTGTCTTCCATTGTTGTCATAATTCCTTGCATTACCTGGTGGCCCATCAGCAAAAACCCAGTCCAACACGTATGTTCTTTCAGGTAAGACAACTGTACAAGAAAGGCCAAGTGTTATCTTTGTGGTTAATGGAGTAAATAAAAAAACTGAAAGAATCTAAGATGGATCATTCATCTCATTAGATATGCACTTTAAGAAACCAACATTAGTAAGTGACTGCAAAACTTATGTGGCTTCAAGTTGTAGGGTTCTCTCTTTCTTCATGGGACTACTAAAATAGAAAGCCATGTTATTTGGAGTACCTTGCTAACATTAGAGTATATTAAGATGGTATAAAATAGTAAGTGCAGCTAACCATGAGATGACATACCATCTGCGTGCCACCAATCACCATCTTTGTCATCATGATGAACAAGTCTTTCACCAAAAGAGAGTCCATCAATCCAATTGTTGTAGCCACCATGCATCCAAATCTCAGTACTGTGAACAAGTGGTCTCGAGTCTCTGTTGTAATACAATCTGACAGTAGCTCCTCGCCCAGTTGTGATAGGCTCTATGCGCCAAATTTTATCAACAGATGCTCTAGCTAAACCCAATACATTGCGCAGTTTGTTCTTCTTTGTCCCTACCTCAGCCTTGGCTTGTGCCCTGTCAGCTTCATCTGCGGCCCTTTCTTTCTCTATTTGTCGCTGCTCTTCAGTCTGTCTCTTCCTTTCAGCTTCTTCACTGGCAAACCTCTCAAATTCTCTTTGCTTTTCTTCAACCAAGAAATGCTCAAACAGATCTTCATCCATGGTGCTTTCTATTTGCATCACAAAATTATTATTGCCATTGTTTTCATATACTGTGCGGCCGTTAAAGAACACAAAATCAAATCTGTATGCCTGCTTTGGAATGTACAATTTGCAGGACCACCAGTCCCCTCCCAGTTCACTCTTGTGCAATTTTTCAGTGAAAAACCTCCACTTCCACCCATTGAATGCCCCTTTGATTAGCACGTCAGGCTCATTGGCTAAAGCTGATAGATCACGATTGAAATAAAGAGCAATAGTTGAATCAGCTTTCAATAACTCTGGATAAACAAAAAGCTTGTTTCCCAGCGAATAACTTTTTTGAGCAAGTTCTTGAAGCATCCTCTGTAGTGCTTGTGGATCCATGTCATCCTGTGGTGATTGTTGGATATCTTGTTCAGCAAATAAAGACGTCTCCTCAGCTTCATACCATTCTTCATCCTCAGTTGTCCCTACTACACCTTCAGCCCATGAACTCTCTTCTTCAGAAAGTTGATGCAGAAATTTGTCCTCGCCCTTTTCCATCTCAGCCTCAGCCACTGGAATGCCCTCCTTAGTAATAATCCATTGTGCTTCATCCATGCTTATACTTTTCTGCTCTTCAATCATTGCAAAGTGTTCATGACTCCCAGAAACATCGAGTTTCTTTGTTTGAGGCTCTTTGGAGGTAACAACAATTGATAGATCTTGTTTATGAAAGCCAACTATGGATTGCTTTGCTTCAGGGATATGAACAATTGATGATTGTTGTCTGCGCAAACCGATAATAGATTGTTCTGGTTTACTGTAACCAACAATAGATTGTATTTGCTCAGGCATGCCAATAATTGATTCATCTTGTTTGTGGGAACCAACAATAGATTGTTCTGGTTTGCAGTAACCAACATTTGATTTAATTTGGTCAGGCACACCAAAAATTGATTTATCTTGTCTATGGTGACCAACAATAGAAAGACCTGGGTTACTGTAACCAACCAGGGATTGGATTTGCCCAGACACAACAGCCATTGATTCATCTTGTCTATGAGAACCAACAATAGATTGTTCTGGTTTAATGTAAACAACAATGGATTGGGTTTGCTCAGGTATTCCAACAATTGATTTATCTTGCATATTGTCTTGTTCTTGTTCATGCGAACGGACAATTGATTGGTCTTGTTCGTAGGAACCAGTACCTTCTTGGTTTTGCTCTGAGATACCAACATCCTGTTTAGAGGAACCAGCAACGTCGTTTCGCTCAGGGAACCGAAGAATAGATAGATCTTGATTAAGAAATCGTGCAGTTAGTTGTTCATCAGCAGTAACATTTTGCTTTTGCCAGTGGTGATCTACCAATGGCTGGTCTTCTTCATGGGTATCAACAATTGGTCCCTCATCAACACCAAAACCTAATTTGTCTTGTTCCTGAACCCTGACAAGTGGCATCTGTTCAGACTGCAAACTTTCTTGTGTTTCATTCATGGTGTTGTCCTCTATGGATGTTGACGGCAGTGTTGGATATTGCCATTGCTCATTCTCTACCTCAGAGGTTTCTTCTGAAGACTCCTCTGCCATATATATTGCAGTATCTGAAGCACTGCTTAAACAATCCATCTCAGATGTGTCTTTTTCAACCTTAGCATAATCCACCACATTCACTTTCCCCAGCCTTGCACTGTTTGAAGCAGTTCCTGACATATCCATCTCAAATATGACTTCTTTGGCCTGTGGTTCACCCACCTCACCCACATTCCCATATGTTCCGCTGCTTGAAGCATTGCCTGATAAATCCGCATCAAATCTCTCCCATATAGCTCCAGCTTCATCCATCAAATCCACCTCCTCTATTGCTGCATCATTCAGAGAAAATCCCAACAGATCAACCTCAACCCTGTCCTCTTCTGTCTCTGCCTCATCTACCACTTCTGCTTCACCTGATGATATATTAATCAATGCATTTCCTAACAGCTCCATCTCAAACATCTCCAGTGCAGCTTCTACTTGCACATCCACTTCCTCAGATGCTGAACTGCTTGAAGCATTTTGCGGCAAATGCACTTCAGCAGTTTCTATCTCTCTGCCACTTGTCCACTCTTCTGCGTCAATATTTAAAAGCCTATTGTATTTACCACTAGTTTCTTCATCTCTATCACGGTGTTCACTCTTTTTTATGCTCAATTCAGCGGGGGGTCTTGGAACATAGCCTCTAAAAGCATCAACTTTTACCTTAGGTAACACTGTCTTCCTTGATCTTCTATTAGGACTATCTGCATAACGTAATATGAGAAAACATGATGTCAGCAGAACAGCTAACACACCAAGTGGGATTTGTAAACTATTCACCAAACCTGAACTTGCTACTGTGCATCGAATAATCCTGCTTCTGGCAAATCTGCTAGTGCTCAAGAAAGACTGAAAATACCAAAAGAAAGGAAAAAGTAAGTTTCTGCCGCTTAAGATATTTCAGGATAAATTAATCTTCTTTTCTAATGCTTGAGCATGATAGAATTTTACTTACTAGTTACTAACAGAATATGATGAATAAAATCATCGATTGTCAGATTCTTATATCTATGTGGTACTAAATAAAATTTTATTGAATAAACCGTACTGAAATTCTGTTTTGCCAGAATCACTTCCAGATTATTTATTCTGCAGGATACTACATAACAATTTCCCCCCAAAATCACTATCATATTAGTTGTGCCACTGCGTACTAAGTTCACAAAGGCTAGCACATAGTAGCGAAATTTTCCCCCAAATTCCTTCGAAGTTTTCATGTCATCCAAAGGAGCAGTCTTTCCTAAATCAAACTAATCCTTGTCACCCCAGATGCCCAAAGTAAGAAACATTTCCTTGATCACACGCTCCAAGACAAATGAAACAAAAGAACAGAAAATAAACGACATTTCGTTTACGAAAGCACCTTAAACAAAATGGAAACGGTCAATCATATCACCTTCGCGCAATGTTCATTCAGGTTCACCAAAAGGAGCAAAATTTCCCCAATAGGGCCAACCGAAGCTTCCCAAAACCACAAGAGCTGCCATTAAACCCCCTACTGATTCGAATCCACCATGATCCCCAAAGAAAATGGACCCAAAACAACATAGTGAAAACCAACAAGAAGTGTGACCCAATCAATAAACACAGAGATTGAGGAATCAAACAGCAAACAGTGGCAAAGTCTTCTTCAACATGCATCAAAGGGATCATGCTCACCGACCAATACTTGCAGGAATCAAAAACTTTAGAGTCCGTAAGTGGGTAGCCATACCTGATCGCGGCCATTGCCCGCTGGGATTGGCCAGACAACGAGCGCCGGCCAGCTTCGAGAGCAGAAAGGGCTCTGGGGCACGAGAGCCTCCATTGCCCCAAAGACCTCCTAAAGCCCGCAAGAACCACTGCCCAGCGATGCACCTCTCTAGGCTTCTCAAATCTCAATCCCCCTTTTCTCTCTCTCTATCTCTCACGAGGTAGGAACTGAAAATCAATTTGTAATGTGCAAACAAACACCACAACATCACACTGAAGAGGCCTCCCCTTTTGCCTTTTCATCAAACTGAAGTTGTTCCTTTCTTGTCACCTTGTCAAGCTGTGGAGTGTGGTCTTATGTGAAAACTGGGTGTGTCATCTTGTGAGACCACAGGTTTTGTTCTGCAGCTGTGGGCCACCTTGCTCGCCTTGTTCATGAGACATGCACACCGTGAACGGTGGGGGCGATGTGACGTGAATCCAAGGTTGATATGTTCATGAAAGTTCACCCGCATGCCATCAGGGTTTCACGTTTTCCTTGATGTGCTCAGGCTCGCTTCCTGAGGGAACTTTGCCCTTAGTTGCTTCATCGAAAGAAAAGGTCTTCACATGTGACTTGGCATTACCTGGCAAGTTAGGTAGGGTACATTGGCGACAGCTTTTGAAACATAGAATCTGTGTCCTAAATTACACCAATGCAAGCAGCTGGCATAAAATTGAATTACAAGTGAGGTAGGGTAATAAACCAAGAGTACTAGCTTTCCTTGTTTATGTAGGTTCATGTGTTCGAGAAGGATCACCAGTGAAGGTATAGACATTCTCGCAAGGTATTGTACAAGTGGTGGCATGGTATACAGCTCAGCTCAGAGTTCACAAACATTCCACATGAGCATGCCGTGTGCAATTCCATGCTTTACATCTGTTGCTTTGATGTGCTCAGGTAGGTTTCTGTGTGCCATGTCGACTCTTAGTGGGCCAACAAGCACTTGCTATGTTCTAGAATGTTCCATCGCGGGCTATAGCGGCAGCGACTGGGACGGGACGTCCCTACTCACTACGCTTTTGCGCATTTGTGTGCTATCTCGCGGAAAAAATTAAGTCCGCTAAATTACGTAGCGGCCAGCGATTGTTAGCGGCACGAAACACAACATGAGCACGGCCAAGAGGAATCGAGTGAGGGAGGCCGTGTGGGAGGGGCACCTGCTTGTCGTCCTCATCCATGGCTCCTTGATCTCGTGAGAGATGCGCGGTTGGCGTGGCCGGACTCTAGGTCGAACCGGAGGGCGGGCGCCGGCGAGGGTCCCGGGACAAGGCAGAGGTGACCAGGAGGAGGAGCGTGGACGGGCGAAGGCACATTGAGGCGTGGGAGCCGGGGTGCTGCGGGCCATCGCCGGAGATCGGGGATCCCTTGGGGTTCTTCGCCGGAATCAGAGGCGGCGGCGGCGTGCTCGTAGTGACCGTGAGAGAGGCCGGCGGGCGGCGGCAGCTGTGCTTGGGCTTGTGTTGTACGTGATGGGCTGGGCCTAGACCAATGTGCGTGCAAGAAGAGATTTTTATGAATTTTTTTTTAATTTTTTTTCACGATTTTTCAAAAATAACGGTTGGATGACAGAATTTGCAAATTCTGTCATCCAACCGCCGTATCATTTGGCGGGCGGTAACAGAAGCTGGGCGGTTAGAGAAACCGCCAAATAAACCGGTGGTTAGGGTTAACCGGCGGTTTATTCGGCGGTTAAATCTAACCGCCATTTTAACCGGCGGTTCCTGTAACCGCCGGCCTGCGGTTGAAGTAACCGCCGTTCCATTTGGCGGTTACCCTTGCCGCCAAATGGAACGGCGGTAAGGGGTTTTATTTTTATTTTTTTTGCATTGAAAAAGCGGTGTAATTTGTATGTGCAACCGAAAATTTTTTAAAATGCTTGCGAATGAAGGAAAATTATAATATCAAACGGAATAATATCACAAACAAAAAAGTACTGAACATGAAAAGTATAATACAACATCCAGTACAATACATAATTACTCGAGCGTAAAAAGTAAAAAACTAAATGCGGCCTCGCTTGACCACCTTAGGCCTGACCCTCCTGGCCGCCTGCTGCGCGGCCCTCGTGTGGTGCGCGGAGTACGTGAGGGGGTCAGGTGGCGGTGCCTGCCGACTCGGCGCCCTGCATCCGCAGGCGGTGTCACGAACGGTGGCTGCTGCGAGAACTGAGTAGCAGGTACAGGGGCGCTACCTAACTGCGAACCACCAACCTCCTCCTGCGACCCCTGCCCCTGTCGGTACCAGGTCTCAATGTCGGAGGGGACCGTCCACTGGGTGGCCGCGGGGTGCTGCTCCTCGACTGGGTTATCGGGTGTCCCGCCTGAAGCGTACGCTGCATTATACACAATCACGTTAGTACGCAAGTAAAAGTATATAGTAATATCGTTTGGTCAATTACGTACCTAAGCCGTGGACGGCCTGCCCTGCCGACGTGGACGCGCCGCCTGTGGTCATCGCTGGTTGCCCTGTCACATAAAACGTTAGTCGAGAACGTAATTAGTCAATGATAGGATGTTACGAACAAAACTTGGATACTATAGTGTACCTGTGCTGTAGACAGCTGATGGCCTCGGCGTGTACGTGGGTATCCCCAAGGGAGCGCTCTGAACCGGGACGGGCGTGCTAAGCGCGGGAGGTACCGTCGACGCACCTGGTCCCATAGGAGTGAAGTGTAGCCGCGAGGAGCTGGACGGCGCGGAGGGTGCCGTCGACGGACCTGCTCCCATAGGAGGGAAAGGCGGCTGCGAGGAGCTGGACGGCGCGTGGTATGTACGTCCAGTGGATGCCGAGCTCGAGGACGAGGCGGGGTGGCGTGGAATCGCCGGAGCGTCGTCGTGCCGGCACGAAACCGCCCGCCTGAACTTCGTGAGGAGGTGCAGAATGTGGTCATACGTCGCCACGTGGTCGGCGGGGGTCATGATGTCCGCCCTCGCTCGGCTAAACGCAGCCGTAGCGTCGATCTCCGTGAGCACGTCGTACTGTTCAATTATGTTAATTAAAATGCGTACTGATCGAATGTGTTATAGCAGTAAGGACGTAGTACTTACCCCAATCGCGTAGTTCTGGTCGCGTCGTACCGGGTACGTGCTCGTCACCTGCGCCGAGGGGAAAGTGGGCTGGGGCGGAACGCGGAGGACCCGAACGCGGGTCCTAGGCCAGTACCACCGCAGGTACGCTGCGAAGGCCTCGTCGGAGTGCGGGCGGTGCTCGGCGACGACGTGGTTCAACGCGTCTGCCCAACCGACCACGTACTGCGCCACCGCGGGCTGCCACAGTGTGCCAGCTGTGTGTCCCCTCCTTGTCCACCTATTCAAAGATCGACCATGTGAGTTAAGAAATATACAAAACTTGCGGGACGGAAATACGACACACGTACCTGTGGTGGACCGGGTCGACGGAGTGGACGACCGGGAGCGGTGACTCCTAGTAGAGGTGGAACTGCCTCATCACCCTGTGCACCGCGTACTCCTCCACGTGGACGTCGAAGACCAGGGGCTTCGTCGTCATCCAGTAGTCCTGGTCGCGCTGGCACAAGGACGACAGGCCGTGCGGTGCCCGAGCGTGGATCGCGTCAGGCGTGTAGGGGGTCCAACGCACGTCCGCGTCAACGAGCCCGTCGAACTGGCTGACGAAGTCTGCGTACGTCCTCCTCGTCTGCTGGCCCACCCAGCTCAGCTGCACAAGTAATACAAATAATATAGCAAGTCCCAACAACAAAAGGATGTTAAAAATAAAAAATGTTCGAATACATACCTTCCGGAGGCACCACAGAGACCCCATGGTGGGGTAGTCGCGCGGGTCCGTGCCAGGAGCCGGCCCGTCGTACGGCTCGGGGCTCATCGCTGGTCTGTCCACTGGGAACTCCTCATACAACCATAGCTGCAGCAACAAGGGACACCCGACGAAGATAGGGTCTCCCTTCTTAATCTTGTGCACGTCCGTGCACAGGCCCCTGTACGTGGCGGCCAAAACCGCAGAGCCCCAGCTGATCTGAGGAATCTGCTCGAGCGGGTGCGTCGCGATGGCCGTCGCGTAAGGGATCAGGAACCTGTGACACGAGTTCCCCTGTGAGCTGCAGAACATCACCCACCCAAAGAGCCAGAGCAGGTACGCCTCCAAGTGACGCTGGACGGTCACTTCGTCAGCGTCTGCCCTCATGTAGTCCGCCTGCAATAAGTGCAATAAGATATATACTCTAATTTAAACTCTAATATAAGAAGATATAAACTCTAATTTAAACTCTAATTTAAGAAGATATAAACACTTTGATATAAAGTCTAATTTAAACTCTAATTGAAACTCTAATATAAACTCTAATTGAAACTCTAATATAAACTCTAATTTAAACTCTAATTTAAATTGTAATTTGAACTCTAATTTAAACTCTAATTGAAACTCTAATATAAGAAGATATAAACTCAAAATTAAACTCTAATTTAAACTCTAATATAAGAAGATATAAACTCTAATATAAACTCTAATTTAAACTCTAATTTAAGAAGATATAAACACTTTGATATAAAGTCTAATTTAAACTCTAATATAAACTCTAATTTAAACTCTAATATAAACTCTAATATAAACTCTAATATAAACTATAATTTAAACTCTAATATAAGAAGATATAAACTCTAATATAAACTCTAAATTAAACTCTAATTTAAAGTCTAATTTGAACTCTAATTTAAAGTCTAATTTGAACTCTAATTTAAACTCAAATTTGAACTCAAATCGAACGGTGTAGGTACTTACGCTGAACTGAAGCAACCACTTCTTGCTGGGGCCGTGCGTGCTGGTGAACTCCTGGTAGCCCTGCGTGCGCTCGTTCCGCTGAACGTGCGCGAACCTGTCGAGAAGATCCCGCCGCCAAGTGGCCGGAGGGTCGGTCGCCCCCATGGCGTCGCCTGCTAGCGGCAGGCCAAGCAGGAAGGCCACGTCCTGCAGAGTGGGCGCCATCTCCCCCACGGTGAGGTGGAAGGTGTGCGTCTCTGGACGCCACCTGTCGAGGAGAGCCGCCAGCAACGAGTAGTCGAACTGAAACCGCGTCATGCGGTCCGCTGGCTTCACGTGCGACCGGTCCATGTCGCCCTCCACCAGATGCGCGAGAGGCAGAAGGCCTGCTGCGCGTAACCTGCAACGCAAAGTAGTGCTCGCATTAGATAAAAATTTGTAACATATCATAAATGTTGACAATTTGAAGTGACGCCTTATCTCGGAAAAAAGAGGGGGTGTAGCGGCATGTAAGTCATGCCGAAACAAGAGCGAAAACTGCTCCCGACGTCGACCCCCAGCACGGCCGAGTGGTACGAATGGTGCTGCTGGTCGAGTCGCCTGTCGAGCAACTCAGGAGTCACGTACGCTGGGTCCGCCATAGCTGCAGGGAATTTGTGGAAAAAACAGAATAAGATAAACATTGACATAGACAAAACTAATAGTAATAAAATAATATTAAAAATATAACTTGTGTTAGAAACAATAATATTTAAAAACATTATTCAGAACTTAAATTACATAATAATTCAGAAGTTACATTACATAACTAATATTACACAACTTATTTTACCGAACTTATATTACAGAACTAACATTAAATAACTTATGCGTGCGAACTTACAATACAGAACTTACATTACCGAACTAATATTTCATAACTTACATTACATAACTAATAATAGAATAATTACAACAATGGCAAGGTAGTTTTAAATGAGGCCCTCATGGGTGCCACGGCCACGACCAGCACCCCTTGATGGAGGATTTGAAACCACATTTGATGACCCGCCGGCACCGCTTGGATCATAATACGACGTCGCTGTGCACTTCTTGTATGTGTGCCCAACCTCATTGCACTTAAACCAGATACGCACGTCTGGACCAGCTTCAGATCGATCCATGTTATTTCTAATACGCTTCTTCTTTCGTCGGCCACGGCCTTGCTTCATTTCTGGATCTGGATCTGGGATATATGTTGCATATTTCCCCGGGTTGTTGGTGAAGGAGCCTAATATCCCATAGCCATACACTTCAAAACTCCAGGTAGCCATAATGGTTTGCTTGAAGAAGTAGGGAGAGACGTAAATACAGGGCTGTAGTCCCCCAGTTTCATAGCAGGCAGCAATCACATGGGAGCAAGGCTTGTGCAGCAGCTGAGGCTTCTGGCACGTGCAAATGCAACTATCATTCCTGAGAACACACTCTTGTGTAACCCTTTCCCGTCTGGCCACCGTCCTCCCTTTGTCCTTGCAACGAACCTCGAACCGCCGTTCAGCTGAACCCAGCGGATACGCACGGTGCAATAGAGTCTTCTTCTGCTTCTCATCCATATACTCGGTCATCTTGTAGCCGTACATCAATTGGTTGTTTTCCATGGCAGCCGTAGCCTTTTCATACCGGTCATGAAAATATTTAATTGTGCGGTACACGAAAAACTCGATGATTCCCACTAGGGGGAGACCCCTAGCTCCATGAAGCACCCAATTGTAAATCTCGGCATAGTTTGTAGTCTTTATACCATGCCGGGCACCTCCTTCATCATAGATCAATGCCCATTTTTCTTTGGGCTCATTCTCAATCCACTGGCTGAAAGTCTTAATTGCACGACCCCTTCTCCTTCTAGTCTGCTCAGTGTCCAACCCCACATCCTCAAGAGACTTGGGCTCGTCTGCTGCATTTGTCACGGGTTTCTTTGCCAGCTCTTCTGATTGTTTCTTCATAAGGTCATCTAGTTTCTTCCAGATTTGGTTGAACTTCCTCTGTTGATTCTGGCTGCATAAGCGCTTGAACAGCTTCATCAGTGCCTTGTTCTTGAACTGGCTATGGAAATTTGCCCCCATGTGACGGATGCACCACCTGCTCACGACGTCGGGCCATCGTGGTAATGTCTGCCGCTCGGTGCTGCCATTCTTCATTTCTTCAATTGCTTGCAGAATACCTTTGTGCCTATCGTGTATGACACACACGTTTGGCACATCCCCCACAACCATACTCTTCAGCCTCTCCAGAAACCAATACCAGGTGTCTCCGCTCTCTTTCTCCACAAAAGCCAAGGCCAAAGGCACTAATTGATTGTTACCGTCGCCGGCAACGGCGGTGAGGATTGTGCCTTTGTACCTTCCAGTCAGGAAGGTCCCGTCAATGCAAATGACTGGCCTACAGTGTCTGAAAGCCTTAATGCACGGCCCCAATGCCAGGAATGCCCGCTGCAGCACTTGCTTCCCTGGCCTTAAGACAGAGGGGAAAGTCTTAAGGTCATAGAAGCTCCCTTCATTTCGTTGGCATATGGCGTGCAGCAAAGTAGGAAGATTGTCATATGATGCTTCATAAGTCCCTCACTTCATCTCGAATACCTTCTGTCTCACTCTATGTGCCTTGCCGTAACTAATTTTGTACTTGAATTTCTCCTCGATGGCACATATTATAGACTTGGGCTCGTAGCTTGGATTATCAATGATCTGTGCATACATCAAGTTTGCCACAAAACCAGATGTGAGGTTCCGGTGGTCTGTGTCCAGCTGCTCAAGCACACATGTGTGATCCTCGATTCTGCTCACCTCCCAGTAAGGATTCCACTTCCCACTGAATGCATGAACCCGAAAAGGACATCCTTCTGTGACGCAGCATATGTCATAGACTTGTTTGCTGCTCTTAACAACCCTGAACTCCCTTTGCAAACACAAAGTGGACCACTGTTTGATTGCATCCTTCATTTCTTCTGCAGTCTTGTAGCACGAACCGAGGCAAACTTCGTTGCACCTGTACTCCCAGGGGACTTGTTGGCCTTCATTTATCGTAAGCTGTGAGAAGTCATAGTTCACCCAGTTCCTTGGCACCTGCACCTCCTCGGCGTCGTCATCATCCGACCAGTCCTCCTCAAAGTACTGCTCATGCTCTGTGCCCTCTCTCTCTGCCTCCAAAACCATCTCAGGAAAATTTTCTGCTTCATCAAGCTCCCCCGATGGTTCAGGGGGTGCGTTGTCTCTTTGTCCGGCTGCCACTTCTTCCACTTGTTCACCTTCCTCCCAGTAGCATCTTCAAGGTTTTCCCCTCCAGCATCAACTTCTTCGTGCACTTCACTGCTAGACCCAGCCTTGTGGAAGGCTCGCACAAGCAACACCAGCGGCATACCATGCTGCGTACATAGTGTCACATATAACCTCCAGTTCTGGGTTCCTTGAAGCGCAACAAGTTCCCAATATGTAGTTGCACTTCTGTTCATCACTGCCATCACTGACAGGTCATGCTGGGCTTCATCAAGTCCAAATGAATGATAAAGCCACTTTGTTATTGAAACCCAATTTCTCTCTGCTGCTCTAGCTACTTTTCTGGTGGTACAACTAAAATCTGACAGGTCTACCCCTTCAGGACCATATCTAACTTCCCCTGATCCATAGAACAATTGGAACCATAATGGTTCAGACATACCTAAAACCAAACCAGGACAATAGGAAGAATTAATAAGATTTTCTACTCATAAAAAACTTATGCATAATACACTCGTATATCAATAAAACTCTACTGTAAACTCTACTATAAACTCTAATATAAACTATAATATAAAGTCATTACCTAATATAAAGTTTAATATAAACTCTAATATAAAGTCATTACTCTAATACAAAGTCTAATATAAAGGCATTACTCTAATATAAAGTCATTACTCTAATATAAACTCTAATATAATGTCATTATTCTAATAGAAACTCTAATTTAAATTATTATATAAATTCTAATATGCATAAAACTCTAACAGAAACCCTAATATAAAAAGATATAAACTGTAATGTATACTCTAAAATGCATAATCACAGTATATATAAAATTATAGGGTAAACTCTAATATCAGTCCATCTAATATAAAAAAATATATTAATAAATATCAAATATCACTAAAAGTAATGACTCTAACTATCTCTAATGTCACTAAATATAAGGTAACTCAAACTAATATCACTAAATCTAATATCAGTAACTGTCTCTAATAGTTATTTCTGTAACTAAGTCTAATATCAGTAACTCAAAAATAATACTACGATTTCATACTGTGTAAACTAAATACTAAAATAATTACAAAGTCATAAATCTACCAAATTAAAGTTACAACTACGAGATCGGATTTTACCTCAAACCGAAGCGCAGATCCGGCAGGGCTTCGCCGCTGATTCTTTCTCTCCCTAACCCTCCTCTCTAACCCTAGTTTTTCTTTTTTCTGATTTAGAATGAATTTTCAAACATGATTTCGGCTTATATAGAGGCCAGCCCCCTAACCGCCGAATCATTCGGCGGTAAGGGGATCCCGCCGTGGATCCGACGGCGGGAGGCTTCCCGCCGGATCGGACGGCGCGGCAAGGGGCGGGATCCCCCTACCGCCAAATGGTTTGGCGGTTAGGATGCCCGGGCCCATGTGCGTACACCTACCGCCAAACCATTCGGCGGTTTGCTTCCTTATACAGTTCAAATTTAAATTTTTAAATTCAAACCGCAATTTCATATGGCGGTGGCTCTAACCGCCGTTTCATTCGGCGGTTAGCTTCTGTTACCGCCGTATCATTTGGCCGCCAAATGATACGGCGGTCATCCAACCGTTATTTTTAAAAAATCATGAAAAAAAATTAAAAAAAAAATCGATTTTTATGGCCCGATTGGTTGGCCGCATCTTCCCTGGGCCAGTCTCCGTGGAGGGCAGGCACCGCTGTTCGGCTGCCTGTGATCCATCCAGGCCCGTGTGGATGCAAAACAAGACGCCAGAGCCAGGGGTTATCACGTACTCTCCCTTCATCCCGATTTGACCACATTTCTACACTTCCTAAAAACTAGAAAATGGGGCGCGCCGTTGGCGCGCCAGGTTGGCCTCGTCCAGTGCATCACCTGTGAGTACTATTAGCATAGGACATATCTAGAGGTGGACACGATTATTGTACAACTGACGATTTCTAAATTTTGAAGAACTTTCGTATTGAACACATTTTTATTTGAATTCGTTTTGGTCTTCGAATTGTATGTAGAAAGAATACAAGAAACCGTGTAATGGAAACATGAAGACCTTAATTGCAGGTCTGCGAATATTGTTAATAGAATTTAGGTTGTAACTGTAGAGAGTACAAGAGGTAGCAAATATCTTATAAGATGTGGAGATCTTAGTTGTAGGTTAACGAATTTTATAAATGGAATTTAGATTATAAGTTGTAGCTTATACAAGTTTTTTATCAATGTTGCAAGAATTCTGCATGCTATCGAAAATCTTACGGAAACTTCTCTACTTTTT
>CM014275.1:56617804-56631347 GCA_004135705.1 Alloteropsis semialata
GTTGGTGGCTGGTGGCTGGTGCTGATTTTCTGTGAGAGAAAAGTACTGCTGGCTGGTTCTGGCTGAACCAGCCGAACAGGGTGTATATCAGTGTTTTTGAACCGGGGTCGAACCGGCCGGCTCACTGGTCAGACCACTGAACCAGTAGCTCCACCCGTTCAATGCCCGGTCTGGCTTTTCGTTCTATGCCCGGAACCTTGTTCGGCGGGTTCGGCTGGTTTCCAGCAGCAGTACATTTCTCTCACAAAAAATCAGCACCAGCCACCAACCATCAACCAGCCAGCAGTACTTTTCTCTCACAGAAAATCAGCACCAGCGAAACCAGCCAAAGCCAGCCGAACGGGGTGCAAGTAACTAACCCGGGTTAACCTAGCTCACTCCCGTGTGGTTAGTTCGTGGCCCCTTGTGCGAACTGCGATATCCATCCGCAAGCCCAAACCAAACGGCCAAATCCCGTCGCCACCACCCCCAACCCCCCACAGCTCCGGGCTCCGCCTCCGGGATTTTTTGATCTCCTCGCCCACTTGCCCCCACCCACGCCACGCTGCGGCCTCCATCCATGTATAAAGCCGCCTCCGCCCGTCTCCTCCTCAGATCCCTCTCCTCCACCACCACCGCGCCCGCATCCGTGCCCGGCAAGTCCCGCCTCGCCGCGTCCGCCGCCTCCGCCCGCCTCGCGCTCTCGCGCCCCTGCGGCGCCTGGGTCGGCCGCGCCGGGCCCGCACGCTCCGCCGGCCCCCGCCTCGCCGGCGCCAGGGCGCAGATCGGGGCCGCCGTCCCCGCCGTCGAGCGGTTCCAGCGCAGGATGGCCACCCAAGGTGCGTCCGCGCGCGCGTCCCTGCTGGGGGTCTGCCGTCTGGTTGCGTGTCGTGGTGCTTGTCCGTTGTCACGGGCGCGGACGATCTGGGCGATGCTGACCCGTACACCTCGCCTCGTTGCGCTCGCTGCTTCCTTCCTTCCTTTGTTTGCTCGCGCGCTTGAATTCCGGGGAGTTTTTAAGTGTGGAATTCCGGTCCATGGAGGCTGCGTGTCAACTCGGTGCTCCGAATTTCGGATTCGGCCGCTCGCATCGTGCTGGTTTTGTTTCGTGCGGCTGATGAGTAGCCGGGCTTGCTCGGGTTTCACTCTGGTTTTTTTGATGTGTAGTTCAAGTGAGTGGAGCGAGGCGATGGCCAGATGCGTTTGTGGGAATGGGTAGCGGATCCGTTAGCGGCCAGCTGGCCCGGCTCCGTGGTTGCCGCGCGGATTCGTTGGATATGTTCATTCGCAGTTGGTGATCCGAGATGGATTCCGCTGAGACCGTGTTGGGGTTGTTTCTGCGCGAAGAGACTTGTGCTGGATCCACCTGTCAGGCTAGGGGTTTAGGGATCGAGGCTGCAGATTCCTAGTACTAAGCTGCTTTTACCTTTTGTCTAGAGATTCGAGATGGATGTTCTGCTGCATCCACGCACTCAGCTCGCGTCTTGAGCTAGCGTTTACTTTTCTCCCTGTTGTACTGCAAGCAGAAACAGAGCTCGAGCTCAGGGTGTCAGGCCTGTGATCAGTAGTTGCAACTCACAAGCAGCCATTGGATTGGTTAGTGTGATTTGTTTTGGGTCAGTACTAATTAATTAAAGGGATACTGATGAGTAAATGATTAGATGCTGTGGTGGTAGTTAGGCTGTGATGTGGTTGGTTTGGTTCCCTGATGGTTGTGACTTGATTGCTTCCTTCTGGCAGACCACCTTATATGTATCGATTGATGCTTCCAGTGGTGTTTCATAGGATTGATTTGGTACTAGAAGGATAGTATTACATTCGTGTGATCCTCTATTATTTGGGATTTGAGATAAAAGTAAAATCATTTTTCAGAATTGATGCCTTTATTGTATCAGTAGTATGTTGTGAACATCATTATAAGGTTGTAGTGCATGATCAGTTGTCCAATAGTTAAAAGTCATACTATGTCCTTTTTATTATCTGGCTGTCCATAGTAGTCTCATTCGCATATTCCTATAATTGGTGAATTCTCAGTGAATCACCCATTTGATGACTCATTCAGTTGACTTTGAACTTATGTGTATATATACTGTATCTCCTTGACTGTTAATTGTTCCAAGAGAAATGCAGTCTAGATTTAGTTACCATATATTAATATGACTTTTATACCATATGGCATGAGTAATTATCATGGAACAGGCACTATTAATGGTTTGTTTGTGCACTATTAATCATGTTGCATTACTTCGGTTTCAGCTACTGAGCATGCCTTCAAGAATATTCTGACCAGCCTCCCTAAGCCTGGAGGTGGTGAATATGGAAAGTTCTACAGCCTTCCTGCATTAAATGATCCAAGGATTGGTAATTTTCTGCTTGCATTTTGAAATGTTTCCTTCCCTTTGCTTTGGTCATTTCCAATTTACCATGTACATTCTCAACTGTGCTATGTATGTTGCCTGTGATTTTAGCATCCTAAACTGCGGAAAAATTATAGTACACGCTTAGTATTGCTTCAGCCCCTCACCTCCAGTCAACATGAGGTTTTATTTGTCATTTTTTTTCCTGTTAATGGTTCAGATTATCAGTAGGTACACGATTCTATGATACTCCTTGAGAAAACTACGTTTCCACTTCGAATTTGATCTTGCCAACATTTACGTGAGACCATATCATTGGTTATATTTACAGGAAAACACATCTAGTTTTCCTCTCCCTGATCATATTGTTTGTGTTTCTATCAATGCTATGGTTTTCAACAGTACTATTGTATAATATATCTTCTATTTGTTGTTATACTGAATGTATGTTACATCCTTTATTTTTCTTTACTGAATAAAAGTTTCTTTTGTGATCTGTCAGATAAACTGCCCTACTCCATCCGTATTCTTCTTGAGTCGGCTATCCGCAACTGTGATAACTTCCAAGTTAACACAAATGATGTTGAGAAAATCATTGATTGGGAAAACACATCTCCAAAGCTGGCTGAGATACCATTCAAACCAGCACGTGTTCTTCTTCAGGTTTGAACTGGAGACAACACAAATGTTTCTGTTACTAAATGCCCTTTGCTCATCATTGACATAATTTCTCTAGGACTTTACTGGAGTTCCAGCAGTTGTTGATCTTGCAGCTATGCGTGATGCGATGGCCAAGTTGGGAAGTGATGCCAACAAGATCAACCCATTGGTACATACTCTCTCATTACTACCTGAAAACTGAGTAGACCATCAATCTCTGAACCATCAGAAATTTTACAGAAAGGTTATTTCAAGTAGTAGAAGTTTGGGTCCTATATTTCTGATGACATCATCTTAACATTGCATTTGTCGTAAAAAAAGATATTCTATTTTTCTGATGTGGACGTTTTCATGCAGGTCCCAGTGGATCTTGTTATTGATCACTCAGTGCAGGTAGATGTAGCAAAGACGCTGGATGCTGTACAAAAAAACATGGAACTGGAGTTTAGCCGCAACAAAGAAAGATTTGGTTTCCTTAAATGGGGCTCTACCGCATTCCAAAATATGCTGGTTGTTCCCCCTGGTTCTGGTATCGTGCACCAGGTCAATGCTCTGGACTGACGGGAATTTTTTGCAGCGCTACCATGTCTTTAGAGTAACAACTTTTTTTTTATTCGTGTACAAAAATCAGGTCAATCTTGAGTACCTTGGCCGAGTCGTTTTCAACACAGATGGCATTCTCTATCCTGACAGCGTAGTTGGTACTGATTCACACACCACTATGATTGATGGTTTGGGTGTTGCTGGCTGGGGAGTTGGGGGTATTGAAGCTGAGGCTACAATGCTTGGTCAGGTAAATCTCAAGCGGGGCCCTTTCTCCTTAATGATAGATTGATAATTGTTAGCATTTATGCTGGGGGAAAAATGCATTTTGGCATCTTTTCCCCTCACCTGACGTTTCATTAAATCAGTTCACTTTGTATGATGCTCTTTCCAGAACTTATCTTGAGATTATTTAATTTGTTATGTCCTTTTTTTATGTTGATTGTACATGGAATCTTAGTCTCACAATGTTGAGAATAATTTATTTTAGCAGGTTTTGATGTAACTCGACCTGACCTGTTTGTTATTTCCTTGCACAGCCAATGAGCATGGTTTTGCCTGGTGTGGTTGGCTTCAAGTTGACTGGAAAGTTACGGAGTGGTGTCACAGCCACGGACCTTGTTCTTACAGTGACACAAATGCTAAGGAAACATGGTGTTGTTGGCAAATTTGTTGAATTCTATGGTAACTACTTCATGTTAGTAAATGAAGTGTTGACCTGATGCACTTTAATTATAAATCATTGACACATTTTCCTTTCTCTTTTCTGTCCAGGTGAAGGTATGGGTAAGCTGTCTTTAGCTGACAGGGCCACAATTGCAAACATGTCACCAGAATATGGGGCTACCATGGGCTTCTTTCCTGTAGACCATGTGACATTGGATTACCTTAAACTGACAGGCCGTAGCGACGAAACTGTATGTTCACTTCTGCAAACTCTTTTATGTGTTACTGTCACATTGGTAGTTTCATATCTAATCATGAAATATTTGGCACTGCATAACATATCTTGATATTTTCCCCCTTTGGCATAGTATCTTTATTCCTCCCTGGATCCAAGCTTTTCTCTAGTTGGCTTGTTCCATATCTGTTGTAGAAAAGGGATCTGGTAAACTTCAATGGATAGAATGTTCTCCCCAAAAGCATTATGTCCTGTTGCCATCCATACCTATTGTTTTTCAGCATCCACCTAGTTTCATTTGAATAATACATCGTTGTCTGATGAATTCTTCATGCGCTCCATTTTGTAATTTAGATCTTTCATGTTCATTTAGGTGTCGATGATTGAAGCATATCTGCGAGCCAACAAGATGTTTGTGGACTACAATGAGGTAGCCCTCTTTTCTGGCAGCACTTGAATCTCAGCTATTATTGTGCAAAATAAAATATAAACATATTTGCATTATGATGGCAGCCTCAAGCAGAACGAGTTTACTCCTCTTATCTTGAGCTGGACCTTGATGAGGTGGAGCCTAGCATGTCTGGCCCAAAGAGGTACGGTCTTGAGTCTGTCCTGATTGAGCAATAGTACTGCACTTCTGCTTATTAGGAGGTATACTAGGTCTTACTGTATTTCTCAACTTGTAGGCCTCATGACCGTGTCCCTTTGAAGGATATGAAATCAGATTGGCATGCTTGCCTGGACAGCAAAGTTGGGTTTAAGGTAACTGCTTGTTTTTCTACCATATATTATGCATAACAGTGCTTCATCTGATGTTACTAATATTCATACAAAATTCCAGGGCTTTGCAGTGCCAAAGGAGCAGCAGGATAAAGTTGTCAAATTTGACTTCCATGGGCAGCCAGCGGAGCTCAAGCATGGTAGTGTTGTTATAGCAGCAATAACAAGCTGCACAAACACCTCAAATCCAAGTGTTATGCTTGGTGCTGGCCTTGTAGCTAAGAAAGCCTGCGAGTTGGGTCTCGAGGTTTGTTCTTTTGTAATGTAATGTAATGTAATCACCTGCTGTTATACTTAATACTTCGCCGCGTTCTGCTGATGTGAAATGTTTCTTTTCCTTAGGTGAAACCATGGGTGAAGACTAGCCTTGCCCCTGGATCAGGAGTTGTCACGAAGTACTTGCTTCAGAGGTATTTGCCATTATTTAATAAAGAATACTGAAACATAGAATTTCATCGCATGTGAAATGGGCATCTTTTAGTGGAATCTGATGATTTCTATTTACAGTGGTCTTCAAGAATACTTGAACCAGCAAGGATTTCATATTGTTGGCTATGGATGCACCACTTGCATTGGAAACTCTGGTGATCTTCATGAGTCTGTTTCAGCTGCTATTACAGAAAATGGTAATTTCAAATCTGTGAACATTACCTATTTAGTTGTGAATTCAGTATGATCTGTATGGTTGACTTTATGACTTATCTTTCTGGATAGATGTTGTCGCTGCTGCTGTTTTGTCGGGCAACCGGAACTTTGAGGGTCGTGTGCACCCTCTGACTCGGGCTAACTACCTTGCTTCACCACCTCTTGTTGTTGCTTATGCTCTTGCTGGCACTGTAAGTACATGTTGTTTTCTCTGACTGATGATTAACATCACATAACCTATTTCTGTAGGAAAGGCTGGCATTGTCAAATAAATTTTTAGTATATTGCAGGGAACTACTTAACATTGCAATTTGTACTTTTCAGGTTGACATTGATTTTGAGAAAGAGCCCATTGGAGTAGGAAAAGATGGCAAGGAGGTCTACTTCAGGGATATTTGGCCCTCAACCGAAGAAATTGCACAGGTATAATATGTACTGAATCTTTGTTGCCTTTCATTTATTATACACAATTCAGAGTTGGCTATTTTGTCTTGTGTATTACTTATATTGGAGATCTTTCTGTCTCCACTTATTTTGTGGTAATAATCGTTTCTAAAATGCTACTTGACAGGTTGTCCAATCTAGTGTGTTGCCTGACATGTTCAAGGGTACCTATGAGGCTATCACGAAAGGCAACCCGATGTGGAACCAATTAACTGTTCCAGAAGCATCGCTGTATTCATGGGATCCAAAATCCACTTACATTCATGAGCCCCCATACTTTAAGGACATGACCATGTCCCCACCTGGGCCCCATGCAGTGAAGGATGCCTACTGCTTGCTGAACTTCGGGGACAGCATTACGACGGATCACATTTCACCTGCAGGAAGCATACACAAAGACAGTCCTGCTGCCAAGTATTTGATGGAGCGTGGTGTGGACCGGAAGGACTTCAACTCATATGGTAGCCGCCGTGGTAACGATGAAATAATGGCAAGAGGAACGTTTGCAAACATAAGGATTGTGAACAAGTTTTTGAACGGAGATGTTGGACCCAAGACCATTCACGTTCCTACCGGGGAGAGGCTTTCTGTATTTGATGCAGCTATGGTATGTTAGATGAAACTACTGTGAGATTTGCCTCTTTATTTCTCTCCATATAGCCTAATGGTGATGGCCCTTTTTGCAGAGATACAAATCTGAGGGCCATGCCACCATAATTCTCGCCGGTGCTGAGTACGGTAGTGGCAGTTCTCGTGATTGGGCTGCCAAGGGACCGATGCTCCTAGTAAGTTCTACTCAGATTTGCTGTTCTCACTTGACTCAAACCATCGCATTGACCGATCTGGTGTGCATTGTTTTCAGGGAGTTAAAGCTGTGATTTCCAAGAGCTTCGAGCGGATCCACAGAAGCAATTTGGTGGGGATGGGAATCATTCCCCTCTGCTTCAAAGCTGGTGAGGATGCTGATTCACTTGGCCTTACTGGACATGAGCGGTACAGCATCGACCTCCCTACCAACCTCAGCGAGATCCGTCCTGGTCAAGATGTGACTGTCAGGACCGACAACGGGAAATCCTTCACTTGCACCCTTCGCTTCGATACCGAGGTATATACATTTCAGAAGACATCTTTTTGTATTCCCGTCACCATGCTTTTTTGTATCGAGTATTGAACTATGGCTGAGTGAGATTGGTTTACACATTACTTAATCACATCATTGGTTATGCTGCAGGTGGAGCTGGCATACTTCAACCATGGAGGCATTCTCCCATACGTCATCCGCAACTTGGCACAAAACTAAGGCAGATCATACCGTTTCGCCAGTGAGACAGATGGAAGGCTTGTCTTTCCCAGGGTGTACTGCCTGGTTCGATCTAGAGAGTTCGCAATGGATCTCAGGTCCTTTGTTGATTCAGTCATATAAATAAACTGTGAAATAAAAGCCGGAGGAGGCAGGAACCACCAGTGGGTGTGAGCGCTGATTGAGGAACAGTTTTGCCTGCTGTTTGGTTATGATGATGAACCGTGCTGTTGAACATACTGTCCTGAAATAGCTGTTTCTTAGACGCAGCTCGCGGTGTAAATGCTTTCGGTGCAAGTACTTTTGGTTGTGACATTGCTTATGCTCTGTACCTCTAATGTTCCATTTGGTATTTTTTGTATCTTGAATCTCATTTCTACCCATAGATGATGGTATGTTTGGTTCTTTACCTGATGATGTCGCTAATGGACAAGATTTCAAGGTTTTGTTTGGTTTGACCCGGAGGCCGTGAATTTGAAAGATCCCGTGCCAACGCACGTTTATTAAGCCGGGATTATTTTACTAGCGTTCTTGGGAATTCTTGCCCTATTTTATTAGCAAGGCTGAATGTTGTGAAAATTGAATTTGGAAGTTCAAGGTTCCTGAAATGTTACGGAGTTAGTAGATAGGATTTTGAAATGCCTGACCCGTTTTTTCTCTCTAGTAGATAGGATCGATAGATTTTTAAATCGAGGATGTTGGCAACTGGAAGATATCTGGCCCGTCCGTTGTCAGTTGTCACAATGAACCGACCATATCCTCAACCTCAACTGCCGTGATGGGCAATTCCAGGAGATAAAGCCAAATAATGCATCGAATTTTGTTATCATATACTAGATAGCATGAAGATTTCCAATGGTTTCCCTAGTTTACTAGTATACATCTCGATCAAGTTTCCTTTGTTGGTTCTGAATTTTGACTGGGATATCACTAGCCTAGTAGCCCAGCAGCATTGCCAGTCAAAGAATCAGCCATGGCCAGCTTCTTGACTGATTGGTGAATTCATAGATATATACTTATGATAATCAATGTCCGAGTCATTTGTCTATCTTTTCAGCTTAAGATCATGAAGCAATCAAATAATTGACCTGAGTTTTTATACAGCGGTGATGAGCATGAACAACAGCGTGTCTAGTCGTCATCAATCCTATCTGATTGGAATGCTACGCCTCGTTTATTTAGGCAGGCAACTCAGCTAAAGGAAGAAAGAGTTGGGCCAAATTAGCCCAAACATTAGAACTCGGCCCAGAAAGGAGGTGTGTCGGTCACCGACCCGTGTTTCGGGCCTGGCCCAATGAGTCAGGTCCAGATCTGCTAAAAGCATCCGGATCGCCCAACCCGACCCGAACCCGGCACATCCGACCCACCGCCTTCCTCTCCTCTCTTCCACGCTACCCCTCTCGCCCCCGTCCGGTCCCGGAATCCCAACCCCAGGAACAGCGAGGAATCGGCGGCTGCGGCGGCGGCGATGGTGTGCGCCAAGTGTAAGATCCCCTCTCCCTCGCGGTCCTAGATGTTTCTCCTACCGAATTCGGCGGATTCGTCTTTACCCTAGAGGTTCCGTGCTGGGATCTGTTCGTTTTTTTTTTCTCGTTTCTCTCCCTAAAAAAGTTTCGGTGGAATTTGGGATGCAGGCGAGAAGAAGCTCGGGAAGGTGATCGTGCCGGACAAGTGGAAGGAAGGCGCCAGCAACACTAACGAGAGCGGCGGCCGCAAGATCAACGAGAACAAGCTCCTCTCCAAGAAGAACAGGTCAGCCTCCCTTCTCCATCTCCCACCGAGCCATCTCCTCTCCAACTAGTTATTTGCTGCCAAGGTTGAGCGAATAGACGCGAATAGCTGATGTCTGTTGCTTGGGCTCCCAGTTTCATTTAGTGCGGTATCTCAAATAGGTCAGGTAGGGGATGTGGCTTCTTTATCTAAGGGGCAAAGTCATTTGAGCTAATGGCTCCATCAGTCACATGAAGAATTGAAGATATACAGTAACCAACCAATCAAACAAGCTGTCTGTTGGTTGAACTTAATGGACAGGCTGGTAGACTTGATTACTTGAACTTTTGAGGCACCTAAAGGATTTTGTTTTAGAGATTTGTGGAACCTCTCATTTTGCTCTCAACTGAATCTGGTTGATAAATTGATGATATATATCAGGCAGTACAACTGTACAAGGGACCATCGTCCAGCTGCATGAGGTACTACAATGGTGGTACCGCGGTAGCCTAATGCCCCCCCCAACAGTCATGTCTCTTCAATGCAGGGCCTTAGTACGAAAAAGCCTTCTCAACTGAATAGATAGTGAAGTATTTGTTTGAAGTGTAAGATCTGGATCACAGCATGCTACGTATACCATATGGGATTCTATAAACGCTAGACTATTCTGTTGCTCATTTGGTGTTATCAGAGAAACGGTTACGCCGAGTGTTATTTGGGCTCACATAGGAATAGGAAGACATCACCTGTCAAATTAATGAGCCTTTCATCACTAAATGTTGGAATTGACGGGGGAAGAGTAGAAAAGGCAAGGAGAAAGAATATGAGTTTTGATTCTGTAAGGAATGAAAAGTTGAAAAGAGGTCCTAGCTGTTGTTTCTCATGTAGGTATGGGGCAGTAGGGCGCCAAGGTTTTCAGTTTTTATTCAGGCATCTTTGACTCAAATTTTATATTAGGTTTAATCCCTATGTTCAATAAAGGTGTTCTTGAATTTCCATGGAAATATCACACGTTGCCATTGGTTGGTCTGTATTCTGTGTGTTTGCTCAGGAGCCGCAATCTGCTGCTTCTAAATGTTCAGCTTAAAATTCTAACTGAGTTTTATGTATCTATGGATTCTTTAGCCTCTTTGGATATATTTCAGAACAAGCCATCTGTTTTTCTTGCATCTATTGTAGTCGATTTATGTTTTTTTTTGTGAATTATAAATGTTCCAAGTCATATCATTGTGATTGTTGTCTAACTCTACACCACTTCTACTTAATCACAGGTGGACTCCCTATGGAAACACCAAATGTATAATCTGCAAGCAACAGGTGCACCAGGACGCGAAATATTGCCACACCTGTGCTTATTCTAAAGGTAAGAAACTCACGCCATTAGAGTCCAAGACTTCACAAGATGCTGTCTGAATTAAGTTAATTCCTGATTCTGATCATAGTACATTCTTTCAGGAGTGTGTGCGATGTGCGGGAAGCAAGTGCTGGACACTAAGCTCTACAAGCAAAGCAACGTGTGATCCTAGCTGTACTAAACTGCTAATAACTTGTATCAAATCTTATATTCGCAATCTAGCTGTCGAAAAATAGTGATGTGTTATAACAGAAACAAATATGTACGTGGCTAACAATTCTGGAAGATGAAACATTTTTATGTGTGAAATCATTGGGAGTCTGTTGTGGCTGTTGCAATTGAAAGCCGTGTGTTCTGTGGTCTTGGTTCCGCAATTGGAACTAGTATGTATTTTCTTTTTATATCAGAATTTATATACCTCCATGGCAGCAGTTTCTGCAGAGGTTTCCATTTGTGTATATCCAGCATTTTTAAACCAAAAACACAATCTCAGAGGTGTTGCAATTCTAAACATCCAATGGCACGGTTTATCTGAACGATGCTTCTTGTTTGCTGCTACATTACTGGTACACTTTGTCTGAACAATGCTTCTTGTTTACTGCTACATTACGCATAAAGACGACACTATGACCTGTCAAATGTACTGCCACAATTAGACAGATGCATCAACTATGGCCAGGTCAGTCTATAAGGCTACAGCTAGCTATATAGTTCTATGAAGTAGAAGCCAGGAGACTACATTCTACAATGCACAAGGGAAATGAAGTAAAAGCCTAATGCTTAGAATTTTATTCCTGGATGCCAGCTGTGGTTCTTAGGTTTTCTGGTTGAGCACATGACGGAGCTGAATCTTCTGACTTTCCATCCGGGCTTCTAGAAGCTTCGCCTTGAGGCTCTGCCTCTGAACCAGCTCCATGCAGCCTTTGAAGCCACGGTTGAGCTGGCAGTTCATAGAGTCCGGTGAGCTCCACTGCACTGTACTTGGGGTGCTGTCTTCCATATCTAGGTTTAAGCCTTTGGTGGTTGAGTACACACCGTTCGGAAGACTTGCACTTGATGATCTCCCATTTATCATCTCCACAACGTCTTTCGTGCGGAATTCACAGTTTTTCAGAGGGGATGACTTCCAGAGCTTCGATATGGCAGACTCTTTCTTCTTGGGCTGTTTCATGTCCGTGAGGTATACATTACTCAAGTCATCACACAGCCTGTTGGTCTGCCCACCCTCAGAATCATTTCCACTCGTCCATGAAATCCTGTCAAAGATCTTGTTGACTGAAGGTTCGCTTCCATACGGCGAGTGGCTTGAGCCCTGCATCTCTTCACGGCTCATGGTGTCCCAGCTGCTGCCATCTTCCGTCTCACTCTCATCAGAATGGCTTCCATCTGGGAACAATTTGGCTCGATTTTCCAGAAATATATCACCCCTTGGGCTAGCTTCTTGGATTTCTGAATCACAAATTGCATAGCTTTGCTTCGGTAATGGTTCAGTCTCCTTTGTCCCAATTTCATCACTTGGGCGTAATTCTTCAAAGATGGACAATATATCTTCTGATGCACGTGGTAGCTCATACGTGAATTCAACCTCCTCTTCTCTGACCGCTTCTATAGCCTGTACGATATTGCATGCAGCTTCAACAACTGTGCTGTCTCCTTTGGAATTGCTGAAAGTTGAAATGAAAGCCTCAACATCTTCCTGCAGTTTGCTCAACTGTTCATATTTGGCCTCAAGAGTGAGTTTGGCATCCACAAGTTTCATCTGCACTCGTTCCTCACGCCACACCTCAGCCATCTGTAGCAATTTCCTGTCCTCATCCAATTCACCCCGCAGTTTGACAGAATCCTGCTTCAAGGCTTCAATCTCTGATTTGTGTTCTTCTATCTCCCTCACAAGCTTGTTGCATACCTCCTCTGTGAGTTCCCGTGTCTTCTGCTCGTTGTCATACTCCTGCAGTAGCTGCTTCGCTGCCATTTTGACTTCTTTCAACTCATCAACAAGTTTGAAGTTAATAGTCTCCAACTGCCTCCGGTTCTTTTTCTCATGCTCCAGATCTGCCCTCATATCTTCAAGAATGGCTTGAGCCTTCTTGTGCTCTCTGTTCCGCCAAGCTGCTTTCTCCTCCGCGAGTTTCTTGAACAAGTGATCAAGTTGCTTCTTTGCTGAAGCCCGCTCAGCTTCAAGCTTGCTCACCCTATCCCGCGCCTGCTGAAGCTCCATCTCAAGGCTAGCAACATAATTTCCCCCGTGGTGTTCCTCAACAAGATTTAGTTGGCTGGCAATCACAAAAGCACCATCTGGTTCAATGCTCTTTATGTCCATAGGCTCCCACTTTGTTGTGTCCTCCATGCCAGAGGCAAGACGAAGATGTACCTGCACAGTTATCCACTGAATTAGCTCACAGCATGTAACTGAAAACAGCAACTTAGGTGCAAGTGATTTCTAGCTTCACCTTGTGGAGGTCTCCAGCATGTGGCTCCAGGACAGAGTTGGGGCTTGAAACATCATCCTTCAGATGATGGTGGTGACCAAGAGGATCCTTCCTCAGAAGCTGAGCTTGTAGATGTCTTGGTATATGCTGTCATAAAAATAAGAGAAACCAACAAGTGAATAAGAAAAAGCAACCGATTGTCACTAAAGCAGAACAAAAAATAAGCATTGATCATTTCGGTCTTTCCCAGAAGCATTACGATAATGGCTAAAAAGTTCAGATAGCTCCCCCCAGATTTACCCATTCTAGAAGTCACAGCCTACAGTTACTTCTTCATAATAAAGACGCAAATCTATACAAGCCAAATGACGATCGAAGCTGAATCGTGTGCGCAAGTGTGCCTATTGATCAGGGGTGACTCTGCTTAAAGGAGACCATTCA
>CM014275.1:56640954-56738606 GCA_004135705.1 Alloteropsis semialata
TCGCGCTTGGAGAGTGAAAAGGGGAGGGAGCAGAGGAGGGCGACCGGCGGCGTTGGAGAGGATGGGAGACCAGCGGCGTCAGGGAGGGAGGTGCGCCGTCATCGCCGATCGCGCGGCCCCCCCTGCTTTGCCTCCGCGCTAGCCGCACAGAGGAGCTCCACTAGGAGCCGGGAGCCGCTGCAAGGAGGCCCGCCGCAGAGGGGGCGCCTGCTCCTCCTCGTAACGCCGGATCCGACCGCCACCGTCGGAGCTCAGCGTCCCCTCTCCTCCGCACCGAGAGGGAGGGGCAGAGGTCAGGGAGAGGCGCGCGGTGGCTGGCGCAGAGGAGAGGAAGGGGCGCGCGGTGGCCGGCGCAGGGGAGAGGAAGGACACAAGGCTTCCGGTGCCGAGGGAGAGGGAGGGAGACCGGCATGGAGAGAGGTCGGTGCGGGAGGATGGGGTGCGCGGGCGCGGCGGAGGGAGAGAGGGAGGCTGGGAGAGAAAAAGGTGGGTGGGTGGGTGGGAGAAGATAAGGATGGGGTGAGGAAAAAAAATAAAAAAGCTGACATGTGGATCCCATAGGATGAATTGATTGGTAGTTGGCACAGAGTATGGGATATAAGAGTATGACAAGTGCGGGAGAAATGAGTATACAAGAAGGAATCTCAATGACTAGAATAAAATATTCCTTTTAGAGGATGAAAATAGAGTATGATGAGTACGGACAGCCTTAATCACTGCATGAACCACTTTGATGCCCTTGACCACCTGCACTGCCTCTGTCGCCCCATCACGAGTGGAATATTTTGCTATCGTCCAGCACCCTCCCCTTGGAGCTTTCTTTGGCTCTAATAGGAATAGGAAAAGCTGGTCTCATGCCACCCTCACTCAGAGCTTTCTCCAGCTCTAAAAGAAAATATCCCTCTTGAATTCTCTTTATCTCTGACAAAACAGGTAATATGAATGCTGAAACACCACGGTGTTTTTTTTAGCTCTGACAAAACACGTAACATGAACGCTGAAACCTAATGTCGCTGAAACACCACGGTTGGTCCAAATCTAGCCAAAACGGAAGGTCGTCACGACTATTATTATTTTTTGTCTATTTGTTTACTACTTCCCTTCCAGGGACTAAACGAAGCCGACATTTTGCCTCACGTGCTTTGTTTTTCAGTAACAAGAAGACATCCCATAAAAAAACCAAGAGACCGTCATGTTATGCTAATAACAAGAGCATCCTCATTTTAGATTTAGAGGTTTCTAGGGGAGACGGCCGATAAGGCTCAGTCGAGAGCCCCATCCACGTCCGATACTTATCTCCACCTTGTAATAAAGAAAATTGCATCCTGTCTGTTGTCTTCTTTCATCCTTCCCTCTCGTCTTCATTCATCCTCTCCCCTCTCGTCTTTCTCCATCATTCACCCCGCCGTCTTCCTGTCCCCCCGCCTCTTGCCACGACTAGCCAACGCCTCACTGCTTGAAAACTTTCCTCTCCTATCTCCTCCCCTCTTGTTCCCTCTCCCGGTCTAATCTAATTTGAGCTCCCCCTGCTCCCCCGCCACCCATCCCGATTCGATGGCGCCATCGCAGTTGGATCTGCCACCATTCGATCGCCGCCGCTAACCTATATGGCCATGACGGCCCGCTATTGACCCTTCTCAACCGGTGTCCACCATCCCGGTGGCACCCACCTCCCACACCATTGTCACTTGTCCGGCAACATACTCATACATTTTTTTAGATCCTAGATTCGACGATCATAGATTTCTCTTGTGAACCGGAACCATCCAAACCCTAACCCCAACACAAACTCGAATCTGAATCAGAATACGATAGAGTTGGTTTTGCTGTGTGGAGAAGATGAGATGCTCGCCGGAGAAGGAGGATAAGGAGAAGGTCGCCAGAGATTTCCGTATCCCATTTGTTACTTGTTTTGAATTTTTGATTGGTAACAATTATTTTTTTCTCTTTCTGTCATCGACATCCTATCTCCTCTCGTACTATTCAAATTGGAAGGTTTCATGAGTTAAGCTGAAATCGAGAACCCTGCCGTGTTTTGTGAAACTAGTGGAGATGCACGTGCCCAGGCACGTGTTTTAAAAAAACTTGGCACATGAAAATTTATATTCATAAAAATTAGTAAAGAATAATACACATAATAAGGATATATATATTTAAAGATAATGAAGCGTACTATTTATCATTTAATTATTTTTATTCACTTCAAGTTAAACTAACAACATATATAGCTCACAAATATGTTAGATACAACAAATCATATAGGTCTAAAGTCTAAACCCTCCGGCGCCGCCCACCTCCTCCCTCCCGTAGAGCCGCGCCGCTCCCTGCCCCCTCCCGCGGCGACGCACCGCCCCTTCCTACCTCCCGCGCTGCCCCCTGCCCCCTCCCCCAGCGCCGTCGAGGAGGCCGTGTGGCTCCTCCTTGCGCCGGTCGGATCCGCAGGAGGCGGGGACACGGTGGCGCGAGGTGCTCCGGCGGAGGAGGTGGGTCGTCGAAGGAGCTCAATCGCGGGGGCCGGTGGAAAATCCCACGCCGCCAAAATCCCCTCCACCCCCAATCTCCCACGCCACCAAAATCCCCTCCACCCCAAATCTCCCATGCCACCAAAATCCCCACCCATGCGGCCACCGAGAGGGTGCGGCGGAGGCCGTGGCGGCCTCCCTCAAGCAGGGGCGTCGGAGGCGTTGAGCCGCTCGCTGTACGCGGTGAAGCCCAACTCCACGGGCGCGCCGAGCGCCGACCGGGGCTCCCACAGAGGCACGGGCGGGAGCGTCATGGCGTTGGCGGCGGACGCGGCCGCCCCGGCCTTCTTCTTGCGTGCGCCGCGCTTCTTGGGCCCGACGCGGGACTTGATCCGCATGATGCGCTCCTCGAAGTCGTCATCCGCGGTGGCCATCTTGGCGCTGGCCGGGGACGGCGGCGTCGGCTCCTGGTCGGCTGCTGCGGTGTTGAGGTATCGGCCCATCTCCCAGAGCTGCCTCTTCTTCTCTACCTCCGCCC
The DNA here is from genome assembly GCA_004135705.1 of Alloteropsis semialata. NCBI lineage: Eukaryota > Viridiplantae > Streptophyta > Magnoliopsida > Poales > Poaceae > Alloteropsis > Alloteropsis semialata. Next base: position 56,643,955 of record CM014275.1, read on the forward strand.
GCCGTGTTGAGGTATCGGCCGCCGGCTCTGGTCACGAGAGCCTATGTTGCTCGATGCGTCCTCGCCGTCGTTCGTCGTACGCTGCTTGCCGCGACCGCTCGTTGTGCCACCGAGGAGGTGAATGAAAAGACAAGCATCTTCTTATAGTCCACAAGATCGGTTGTGCCTTTGCTTGCATCGGAAGGAAGGACATGAATCGGTGACGAGATTTTAGGCGGGGAAGAGGGCGGCAATTGCTAGCGAGATTTTAGGCAGGGAAGAGGGCGGCAATTGCCAGCGAGATTTTAGGCGGGGAAGAGGGCGGCAATTGCTAGCGAGATTTTGGGCGGGGAGGAGGGCGGCAATTGCAGTGGACCTGGTGGGTATCGATCTTGGTGAGAAAAAAAGCGACGCGTTTGGGAATTTTCACAGGGAAACCACGCTGAGATGGTTCTCCCCCCCTTTGGTCTTCGTCCTACCTGACGGGTGGGCCCAAAAAGATGATTAGTGAGGTGAGGGTAGGTTTATAGCTGTGTAGATTTTGACATCAAATCTCTCACTCTTTATAGTATAGATTCGTTTATACTACCTTCTGATGAATTTCCAGGCCATCCCATTCCCATCAACGGCACCACCCATTGACCGGCGGCGACAAAAATATCTTGCCTGGCCCCACACGCCTAGAAACGTCCGATCCAAACCCACCTCCACCCCCTTCCTCCCTCGCCCTCGCCCTCGCCTCACCCTAGGTTTCGCCCCTCCGCTCGCCGCCGCCATGATGCCGCAGCCGCAGCCCGGGTTGGCGCCTCCTCCTCAGCAGCCCGCACCCGGCGCGCCGCCGCACTGGGGCGGCATCCCGCCGCCGATGCCCCCGCAGCACCAGTACGCGCCGCCGCCGCCCCAGCAGGCCCCGCCCCCGCCGCAGATGTGGGGCCAGGCGCCCCCGCCTCCGCACCAGGTCGCGTACGGCCAGGCGCCCCCGCCGTCCCAGGCCGCGTACGCCCAGGCGCCTCCCCCGCCGCAGGCCGGCGGATACTACGGGGCGCCACCCGCGCCGGCGCCCGCCCCGGTGGCCGCGCCGCCCGCCGGGCCCAGCGAGGTCAGGACGCTCTGGATCGGGGACCTGCAGTACTGGATGGACGAGAACTACATCTTCGGGTGCTTCGCGGCCACAGGGGAGGTACGCGCCTCTCGATTCCTGCACTTCTTGCGGTCGGAATCTGCCGGGTGCCCGCCCGTGGCTTAGTTCGATTCGTTTGATTTGGGACGCTTGATGCTTGTTTCCAGACACTATTGGGTGTAGATGTCTATTAGTTGTGCTTATCGTTGTTGTACGATTATTAGAGTTTGATGCAATATATGATTGATTGTGAATTCAGATTTGACTCTATATTTCATTAACTGCGAATCCTTAGGGAGCCTTGTTATTGTTTCTAGACTCTATTGGTTGCAGATGTCAAATTGCTATTATTATGGTTGTATGATTATCAGATTTCACTGCAATATGAGATTGATTGTGAATCAAGATTTGGTGCTATATTTGATTAAATGTGAATCCTTATTGTTTTAGTATGACGTCATTGGTATTAATCGTGGATTTGGAATTTCTGTCCATTTATGCATATCATGGTATGGCACAATTCAACGTGTTCAAATCCGAAATCATAGAAATTGAAGAGAGCCATTTCCATATTTCATTGAGATTTTGCTTCAGATGCACTGATGCTTTTTTTTTCCCATGGTTAGCTAAAACAATATTGTACTGGTGGCTGTGACCGTGATGTTTGCAATATATGTTGCATTTCTATTTTAAGTGCCTGGTTGAATGACCGTAGAATGCTTCTGTGACCACACATACAGTGGTTATTGACTTGTGGTTGTACTTTTTGCTCCAAGTTTTTTTTTAGGTTTTGTGCATAGGAGTATGCTGATTCTTCTGTTTTTATCTTCAATTTGTAGGTACAATCTGTGAAACTTATTCGTGACAAGCATACTGGACAGCTTCAGGGCTATGGTTTTATTGAATTCATAAGCCGTGCCGCAGCTGAAAGAGTTCTTCAGACTTACAATGGGACAATGATGCCCAATGTTGAGTTGCCTTTCCGATTGAATTGGGCTACTGCTGGTGAAAAACGTGATGACTCCCCTGATTACACAATTTTTGTTGGTGACTTGGCTGCTGATGTTACAGACTACATATTACAAGAGACATTCAGGGTGCATTATCCTTCTGTCAAGGGTGCAAAAGTTGTAACAGACAAACTAACTATGCGCTCAAAGGGTTATGGCTTTGTGAAATTCGGTGATCCTAATGAGCAAGCTCGTGCAATGACTGAAATGAATGGGATGCTCTGTTCTTCAAGACCCATGCGTATTGGGCCAGCTGCAAATAAGAAAGCTACAGCAGTTCAAGAAAAAGGTGAGAAATTACTTAACACCAGTTGAATTATCTAGTTTTACCTGCATTTTATATTTTCATTGCACTGACATAATCACATTTGATTTCTAGATTATTTCTTTCATCAATTTTGTTACTGTGTTATGTTTGCTGTTACTTGCTACTTCAGTTTCAATTTCTGTGGTTTTGTTTTGTATACTTGTCCAAATGTATGAAAGCTGGTTGCAGTCCTTGAACAAGTCGATAACTCCACAGCATTTCGTTCCTGAATTCGGATCATTTGATACATTAGGATTCTGATGAAATACTCATGAAACTCCTATTGTCTGGAAGCAGGATACCACGAGGCTCTTCATTAGGAGCCTTGGAACTGACTTGAGCTGCAATGCATGTCTTGTATAATGCGTGGCCTCTGTTAGGTCAGTGTTAATTGTTTATGTCCTAAATTTGAGCTTGGTTCCTTCGGTATCTACTTTATGTCTTAGTTTTTTCCCTTCCTGCCACAGTCCAGTTATTTCCTTCTTTCTTTTATGAAATCTACTACTCGTTTAAGAACCTTTTCCTTTCGTTTCCTTCCTCCCACAATCCACATATTTCCTTTCTGTTCTTTTTATTAAAGCTATTACTGGAGTACCTTACCACTCAAATGTTCCAAGTTGGAATGCTTGTATATAGTGCATAAGCTTCAAAGCCTAGTGATGGGAGCCTACACTTATTTTCATATGAGTTCACATTTTCTACATTTTTCCTTTCCGTAACCTTTTCTTTTTGGCAAGGATGCTGTGTGTAAACATCTTGTAGGGCACGGTTTAACATTAATCTGTTCTGTAAACTTCCATTTGGCACTGCCTTATTATTTCTCATCATATATTCAATTTACCTTCATGTCTTCAGAGTAATAACATCAGAAAACATGACAAACTGCTGATTCTTTTACAGTGTGTTTAGCTATAAGTACCAATATCACGTGTTCTATAAGTATACCATTTTTTCATGCATTGCCTATCCGCTGGCAATGCTTCTGTGCAGAAGCTTTCAATTTCCTTTCTTGGAGAGGAGCTTCAATGTGAGATTTTAATAGCTTAAACCTTTTCATAATATGTGTAGTTCCTGGGGGCTCAAGGGAGATTCTAGAGTAGAGTATGGATCATTACAACGTGTGCAAACAAACAGGAAATTTTTTTTTTAGAAAACAGTTAAAGTGGCTATATTTTATTCGCTAACCTTCCGTTTGTTTGGACATCTATTTTCTTTTACTGTTCTTTTTGGTTCACATTCTGCAAGTCTATTTCAGTTGCCTTAATGATAGCTAAGTCATCTGGGATTTTTTTACTTTTTTTATGATTTTTTAATGATTTCCTGTGTTTTTTTCCTTGCTTTGAGCCTTTGAATATATTTTGAACTTCCAAGATGTAATGAGTTTAGATGAACGTAGTTGGTTGCTGTGCCTAGTATCAACCTTTGTTGAAACAAAAACTGTTCAACTTTCCTAGACTTCTGATTTCAGGTACACTTGATACAAGCCTAGTTGAATGCATTTAAAAATTAATTGCTAGAATTGATTGTGTGGCTATCGAAGTCAAATGATTCAATGTGAGGTTGATGAGAATGCAACCAATATTTGATATGCCTTTTTAATTGACTGTTCTTTTTACAGGTTTACACTTTCGTCATCAGCTTGTGATTCTTTGTGCTTGTTTTTGTGGTTAATGCCTTGTGAGCTAGTAATTGTGAACCTGGTTGTCTGAAACAATGCTTTTTTTTTTCTCCAATGCAATATGTCATGGAATATCTGCATATGAATGTCTTAACCAAACAATCTTTCACAACTATTGAAGGCCATAATGTACATGATAATCATATCAACATTTTACTCTCAATGTTTAGTAAGTCTTACATTATGCTTTTCTATGTGTTTTATTTACAGTACCAAGTGCCCAGGGAGTTCAGTCTGACAATGATCCTAACAATACCACTGTGCGTTCTTTATGCTACTTTCTTGTCTGCAAGTAATTGTTTTTTAACTAGCTACTAATAACCTGTTGCTGTTGTTGAGCACAGATTTTTGTTGGTGGCCTTGACCCCAATGTCACTGAAGATATGTTGAAACAAGTTTTCACCCCTTATGGGGAAGTGGTCCATGTTAAGATCCCTGTTGGCAAAAGATGTGGTTTTGTTCAATATGCTAACAGGTTGACTGAATTTCTGCTCTGCTTTTTCTCTGGTTTGTTGATATCTTCATTGTGCAGTCAAGTAATCAAACTTCTGTTACCGTGTGTCCAGATCTTCTGCAGAGGAGGCGCTGGTAATTCTACAAGGTACCTTGATTGGAGGGCAGAATGTGAGGCTCTCTTGGGGTCGCAGCCCTTCAAATAAACAAGTTCAGGTTGGCTCTCATGCATTAACTCACCTTTTCCATACCTACCAATTCCTAACAGCTGGAGCTGATGCGCATATATTTCCAGCCTCAACAGGATTCCAACCAGTGGGCTGGTGCCAATGCGGGATATTATGGCTACGGGCAGGGCTATGAGGCATATGGATATCCTCAATCTCAGGACCCTAATGCATACGTTTATGGAGCTGGAGCTTATGCTGGCTATCCAAATTACCAACAGCAACCAGTGGCGCAGCAGCCGCAGCAGCAACAGGTGAGTTTTTAGTACTTTTTGATCTCACCTGATGAATACTAACTGCTATGACATTCCCTATAATCTGTCCACCACGATTGGACGCCATCCATTAAGTAATGCAATATCTCATGTAGCTCTTGAAATTCCTAGATTTGATTGAACTTTATTGTTACAGTTGACCAATCTTTATCAGCCATCACTTAAGTAATGGTATGTTTGGTAATGAAAAGACATACTCCCTCCATAGATTCATAGTTTTTGCTGTGCATCTAGATATACGCTATGTCTAGATACATAGTAAAAAGTAAGTATCTAGAAAAGCCAAAATGAATTGTAATTTGGGACATAGAGAGAATAGAGTTACATTTTCAGGACCCTATGTGTATGTCCTCCTTTTGTTGATAGAGAGAGTACTATGGTTCGAAGTGATCAATGTTGGACATTGCTGAAGAATCTCAATAAACAGTCAAAACACTAGATCAGTTGGGAAAACTGGATTAATTGAACTAGGCCTATCTTTTTAGTTTGTATTGTTTTCTGAAGGGCACAATCCTTAAACTGTTCAATAGTGTTCTGAGCCTTTAGTCTCCTTAGTTGATAGAAAATGTATTGGCCATACGCGCTGAATTTTGTATTTATTTCATAATCTTCTATTTCTTTTAGACCAAATTCAGTTGGAAAATTGACGTTTCCCTACTGTCCTTTTTAGGCATCTTTGACCCTTTTTATCTATATATGTTTTTATTTTGAGGTATCTTTGACCTTTTTATCTACATGTGTTTATAGTTTATGTATATTACTATGAGAATCTGACGGATTGTTTCCATCATGTGCAGTGAGATCCTGTGACAATGTTCTATCATTTGGGTGCTGTGATTGATGGTGAGCGGAAGTACTGATTTGTAAGATATAGAGCGCCCGATGCATGCCTAGGTGAAGGCTATAAAAACATGATTCGCAGTACCTGAGAGGCATAGCGCCTCCTGTGGTGCACTGTCGTTCTATACCATATGCCCGAATAACTTGTAGCTAAAACAATCTGTTGCGTGTCGCAGTATGTTTTACTTACTATTGTTAATTTATATTTGCTAGCGCGTATGTCAATGTTTTTTATTACTGGTGTATTTTTTTTCACAATATCGTATATCAAATTTCGTGTCGTACGGATGTTTGCCTTCGGGGTTTGCTGTATATTGTTAGCCAATGAAGATGCAGATTTTGCTGTACCTTGGTTCATTTGTCTTTGGTGAGGGAATTAGTCTGCAGCTGCTGGTATCCTTAATAGTCCGAGTTCCTCTACGCAGGCAATTCGTCGCAGCTTTCTATTGCTCTTTTTCAGGCTGGAATGATGTGTGAATGTGGATCGAAAAAAGTTGCCGGGCATACGCCGTGGTTCCCTCCCGCTTGATGGTCGTTTGAACTGCGGACGTCGAATCCTGCAGCCCAAAGCCTACATGGAGAGCCTCCTTGTTCGGCTGGAATGATATGCGCTGTGTAGGACTAAAAGAAGTTGGGTGGTAATACGCCGTGGTTCCCACCCGTGTAGTCGTCGGGAGAACTGTTGATGTCCGATACATCAATGCAAATCCGACAACGAGAGCGCTTTACGAGGAAGAGAGGAGACAACGAAAGGCAAAAAGAAAAAAAACCCAGAAAAGTAACAAACACAGAAAAGCAATACGAGGAAGGGAGGAGATGATGAAAGACTAAAGAAAAAACCCAGAAAAGTAGCAAACACAGAAGAATCCTGCGCCGTTGCAAAGAGTTGGAGGGGACGGTGGCTAGGTGGAGGTTAGCAGAGGGGAAAGGGCGGGATGGGGCCAAGTGGTGGGTGGAGAAAGTGAAGATGCAAAGTTGGGAGAAGGTAAGTGTGGACGGATGAGTTTTATTTTTTCGGTCTTTTTTGGGGGTGGGGCAAAGTCGTGGGTGGAGAATGAAAACAAAGACGCAGAGTCGAGAGAAAATAAGGTGAGGACGGATGTGTTTTTTTTTTTCGAGTAGATAAATATCGAGGGAGGGGTCTCCACTAATCCTTAACGGAAGACCCCTCTCTCAACTCTTGTTAAATCCATCTCTTAATCCGCGTGCTGTGGACGGATTTCACTTGGTTAGCTTCCAACGTGGGTTTCTAGGGCTTTTTGGGCTTCTATTTATGGTTTTCTAACACTATGTTTCCATTATAAACATGTGTTGTTTCGTAAGTGATGGATTTTGACGTTTTCTTAACAACATTAGAAAGGAGAAAATGTACATGCAAAAAACATTAAAAAAAATCAATATTTGTGATTTTGACACCAATTTTAAGCATAGGAACCTAACATTGATTAGAAGGAAGAATATATAAGTAGCACTATTTTGAACATGAACAACTTGTACTGGCGTTGTCAACAATTGGTGAAAGGAACAATTTATATGTAGCATAGAATAAGTATTCTAAACATGGAACAACTTGTACTTGCATTATCAACAATTGTTGTGGAATTGTTCATGGAACGAATATTCATGGAGGAACTAAACTTTGAATGGAAGGAACAAATTACAATTAGCACAAAACAAATACCCCATTTTGTTGAACAATTTATACTAGTAGCGGGAACAATTGTTCATGGAACGAAAAACAATAATGCATAAACATGGAACATTTATTATTCACTTAAATAGTTAAGTATTATTTATGAAATTTTAAAGGAAAGAAACAAAATTAGCACCAGACTAATCTTCTTAGAGATGGAATAGTAATATAACAGGAATATGTGTTCACGGATTGAAGAATAGTAATTTGTACACTTGGAACATTTGTGGGCAACTAATTTAGAGAACATTTGCTAGCTAATCATACTTCAGGAGCAAAGAAAAACTTTGAATGGAAGGAACATACTACGAGCACATAATGAATATTCATAATGAGAAACAATTTATTGCCATGGGAAAAAACTTCAAATAGAAAAAATAAATTACAAGGTGTACAGAACAAATATTCTTGGATGTGGAAAAGTTTGTACCACTAGTTGGAACAATAGTTCACGTATAGAAGAGCAATAGTATGTACCACTAGTTCGAACATTATGGCAGCTAATTGATAAAACATTTGCTAGCCAATCATACTTTATGAGGGAAAAAGTACCATGAATGAAAGGAACAAACAATAAATCTGCGGAACAAATGCTCTTGAACGAGGAAAAATTTATATTGCAAAGAGATCCAAACTTCAGATGCAAGAAATACACTATAGGTAACATGAAAAATATTCTTGAAGGTGTGGAACAGTTTGTACTTGTAGTGGTAATAATTGTTTTGGGATCGAAAAACAATAATTTTGTACACTTGGAACATTTGTGAGCAGGTGATTAACAGAATATTTGTTAACCAATCAAACTACGAATGGAAGAAACAAACTATATTAAGTGCAGAACAAATACTTGTGAATAAGAAACAAAATGCAAAGGGAACAAAATTCTAATTGTAAGGAACAAATTTATATACCAATTAGTATATAAATCATGTAAGAGAAGTTATATCAAATGTTAGATGGTCTGAAATTTGCTCAAACTTGGCCAAATAAAAATATATAGTAACCAAGAATAGAGGGAAAAATAAATTCAATGAATGAAACATAAAAATGAGAAAATATGGAAAATGAAATGCAATCAAAGCAAAGGACAAGAAAAAAAGATATCACACCTAAACACGTTCATGAGCACTCTCCTTTTGGATCTAATTAAGTATATAAGTACCGACCACAATAACTCCGCATACTTGGTTGGGTGGTCTAAAGAAGTTATCCAAACACACCTTGTTATGGCTCATGCATATTTCTGCATTTGAAATTCTGAATAATTGCATCATGACTAAGGTGTCATCATAAAATTTTCTAGAGAACTCTATGCAACTATCCTTTAATTAATGTAAAGGGAAACACACTACTACTTGTACACCATTAATGGAAACACGCTCTATTTTCCAATGACTTGAGGGCCGTAAACATACTTGATATAGAACTCCATACATGCCATTTATATTTATTATTTATTACATACTATAGATTAATCACGTGTACATCCAGAAGATTCAAGATAGGAATCATCTCACAAAGCCACCATGTCAAGTTATTAGTAGTGGTTGTTTTCCCATAACTGAGCCTGGAGCCAATCAATTGTGCCCTTCTCTACCTGGAATGCCTTTGCCAAAACATCATCTGAGATCGGAGGCTGTGATCCAAAGACCGCGTTGGCGATGGTAATAGCCCCCGGATTCTAGCTGCTGAGTGCGGCAACAGCAACCGCTGGCTTGTCATGGATGGGGTTAAATTGTAAGTGAATGAGTCCTTCTGGGAATACAAACACATCACCCTTGACACATATTGTTACTGATCGCAGAGTTAACAAAAAAAGTTGTGGTGGTTAATTGGTTATTCCTTACACGAGTCCGACCTATGTGATGGAAATTTATGCACGTCATAGCTCAGTTTTTGATCCTATAGTATAATCCTCCATATTTTGAATTCCAAACCTTTAGAGTTTTTGTAATCCCTAAGGTGATCTCACACTCTATTCACAAATTCAAATTAATATTAGTTTTGAATTTCAAGATGAGTGTGAGAGGTACCTTAGCCAATGTAATATGAATTTGTCACGTAGAGTCATAGAAGATAAATGTGTCCAACATGGACATGGTCACTTTTCTCTCAATTTGTTGGAGTGGTTAGTAGAGAACGAGAAAAGGGGCGCTGTCGCACAAGCCTGTGATTTGAACAAGGCTTCTATGAACCCCAGATCAAGATCAAGAACCACGTGATTTGCTTAACTAGTCAGCCTCCTTGACTTGTTCATACTATACCTGCACCTGCTCCTTCTCCCGAGGCAACATGCGGCTGCATATCAAACTGCTGTTTAATTAATCCAAGTATTTAGCTGCTACATAAAGGTTAGTATTGATATATACCATACTCATGAATTATAGAATACTGATGGTTAGTTAATAATCAATACCGACAAGTAAGCTATGCCCCTTCACCTTAAAATCCTTTGAGTAAAATACATGAGCGATTCTCAAACTTGCCTCGAGGTGTCATCTAAGTAGGGTCATTGAACTCTCAAAATACATTTTTAGACCTGTAAAACTTGTCCAAGGTGTCATATGGGTTCAAAAACTGTTTAGATATGTTTTCAGATTGCTGAACTTGCTCCGGTGTGTCATTTGGGTCCCCAAACTCTAAAGTACATTTTTATATCTTGAAAATTACCATGAATTAATTGTATTAAGAATAGACAAATTTTTTGGACTATTTTAATTCTGAATTTAGCTACTTACTAATCATATTCAATATGGATTAATCAAGATCATTACACCATTAAAAATATCAATGTTGCATCTCATATTTTTCTGGATTAACAGTGCCTATGTCAATCTTGAATTTTTCTATTAACTAATTATACATGGGCTTGTATAACTTTAGTAATATAATTTATTCCTAATCTCAATAGAAATATATTTTTCATTAACATTTAAATAGAAAATAGCATCTTTCATTAAATTAGAATAACATATTGAGAGTTTAGGGAACTGGAGGACACGGCGGGACAAATTTGTGGATCCAAAAGTGTATTTGGGAGTTCAGGGAACTTTATTACACTTTGGAATATGTGATGGACCTGAAAATCCATTTTGAAAGTTTAAAGACCTAGATGACACCCCTAAACAAGTTTAGGGACCGCTCGTGCACTTTACTGTAATGGTTTTTCTTCTAGTGTTTGTAAATATAGAAAACAACACATTGGTGAACATGAAAATACAACTGTCCACATAATGAATATTTTTCCAATTAATCTTAGCATGGAATCCATGATTACAATATTCACTGATGATGTACCGCTTGACTTTTGTTGTACACATGGATGATATGATCTCTGTACGTAGTATCAACTTTGAAAGCTAGCTTTGTTTTTCTTGCATTTGCATACTATCAAACTAATCCGACATGTGGTCAATGATGTGTTTTGGTACACTCTGAGGTCACCCTTGAGCAAATCTTTGCAAACGAGAGAAAACTTGTTACTCTGATTGAAGGCCTTTGAAATATTATCCGTTGCTGTGTATGGCTCTAATGTGAATTTCTGCACTTGAAATTCTGTATAATTGTATTATGAGCGAGCTCTCATCATAAAAATTTCCATAAGAATATTGTGCAACTTATTAATTTACTAATGTAAAGGGAAATAGATAAGTACATCATATACCATTAATGGAATACAAATTCTATTTTCCAAATGATTCAGGGGCCGTAAACATACTAGAGTTGGAAATCCATACATAGCATTTATTTTTATTGTCTGTTACATATATATTAAACACGTGTGCATCCAGAAGATTCAAGATATGAATCATCTCACAAAGCCAACATATTTTAAGTTTTTAGTAGTGGTTGTTCTCCCAGAACTGAGCCTGGAGCCAATCAACTGTGCCCTTCTCCACCTGGAATGCCTTTGCCAAAATATCATCTGAGATCGGAGGCTTTGATCCAAAGACAGCATTGGCGATGGTAATAGCCCCAGGGTTCTGGCTGCTGAGTGCAGCAATAGCAACCGCTGGCTTGTCGTGGACGGGGTTAAATTGGAAGTGAATGAGTCCTTCCGGGAATACAAACACATCACCCTTGTTGAGGACCTTGGCGAACAACGTGTTGTTTGGGTTGGAGGTGACAAACCCAACGTACAGTGTCCCCTCGAGCACCGTCAGTATCTCTGTGGCACGTGGGTGCGTGTGCGGCGGGTTCTCACCTAAGGGAGCATAGTCGATACGTGCCAGAGAGATGCCAAGGGTGTTGAGTCCAGGGATTTGCATGACATTGATCAAAGTGACGTTGGACCCAACCTTGCTCTTCATGGTATCCCTAGGCTGGTCAAGTTTAGCAGCCATGAAGAAGTCATCTGCGTTCACCGCCATGGGATCCTTGCAGACAAATCCATTCACCTTCACTGTATGGATTATAGAAGCAAAATAGATACGCAAATATTAGAAATCAGGCTGTACATATAAATGCTTATAGACTTATAGTACGTTGATGCGCAATCTACTGGATGATTATTGTTCTGATGAGTAATTTAATACAAGAACATCTGAACTACGTACAGACGTACCAGGAGAGTGCTTGTCAGCAACACAGAAGTCCTGGAGCGGGCTAGGATCCGAAGCAATGACCTGAGAGGCCACCAATGCAAGAAAAGCTGTGACAATAATAAGGAAGTAAGAGGAGGCGGCCATTTGGTTTCAATCTATTTAGGTTTCTCCTCCCTTTTGTGTATTGGTGCTCTCGTCAGTAGGCTAATTATGCACAGGTGAGTGTGTGTTTGTTTGGGTGATGGTTTGGCAACAGAGGGAGGTTGATGTGCTTATATAGCCACGGCACGCGACAGCGTGAACTAGTGAGCAACAACTGAACAAGTCATGCTGAACAGTCCATAAGAAATGGTCTCTTGGTTCTACGAACCTGCTGATGAAACTGCACAGTTATTATCTTACATGATTTTGTCAAAGCTACCTCAACTTTCGATCTTTTCTACTCTACTAATTATTCTGACATAGTCTCTTTTCTTGATCATATTTGTACTGTTACAAAAATAGAAGTCGCTTCATCAAATGTTACAAGGCCTTCTCCAAACACACCTTGTTACGGCTCTCATGCATATCTGCATTTGAAATTCTGTGTATTTGCATCATGTAACACAATACAAACTCTATTTCCCAATGATTTTTATTTAAAATAGGGTTCAAACCCCAGCCATATAAAATGGCTTAATACTTGCAAACTGGGATTTGAACTATGGTTGATAGCTACAACCCGCTTGCTCACAAGTAAATCTATCCTATCAATGGATTGACATGGTCTGCCTCTTCGAACCTGATGTGAAACAACGTAGTTAACTTGTAGTATCAACTTTATTAATCCAGATTAGGTCTTTTCTAGATACATCATGACCGTACCATAGTACTACAGAAAATAATGTTTTATTTCCTCTCAATTTCATGTTTGGTGACCTGCTCATCCAGAAGAAATCAAAACTATAATTTTTTTTTCAATATATCCCATGCTAAGTAATTGTCGGTAGTTCAAAGATCCATAAATGCACATACATACATAAAGAAGAGTTCAAAATGTTAAGGAAAATCACAAGCATTGATTGACACATATTGTTACTGATGATCGCATGAGTTAACAAAAAAAAGTTTCAGTCATTTACTTGGTTAGCATTTTATAAATTTGTTGTGGTTAATTGGTTATTCTTTCCTTACACAAATCCAATCTATGTGATGGAAATTTATACACGTTCTAGCTCAGTTTTTGATACTATATATAGTATAATCCTCCATATTTTGAATTCCAAACCTTTAGAGTTTTTGTAATCCCTAAGGTGATCTCATACTATTCACAAATTCAAGTTAATATTAGTTTTGAATTTCAAGATGAGTGTGAGAGGTACCTAGCCAATGTAGTATGAATTTAAGTCACAAATGCAGAGTCATAGAAGATAAATGTGTCCAACCTCGACACGGTCACTTTTATGTTAATTCATTACATTAGAGTGGTTGGAGAACTAGTACACGGGTCGCTGTCGCACAAGCCTGTGATTTGAACAAGGCTTCTATGAACCCCAGATCAAGAACCAAGCGATCTGCTTAATTAGTCAGGTTCCTTGACTTGTTCATACTACACCTTTACCTGCTCCTTCCAAGGCAACAAGCTGGGGCATATCAAACTGCTGTTTAATTAATCCAAGTACTTGCCTGCTGCATAAAGGTTAGTATTGATATATACCATATTCACGAATTATTGAATACAGATGGTTAGTCAATAATCGATACCAATAAGTAATAAGCTATGCCCCCTTCCCCTTAAAATGCTTTGAGTAAAATACCTGAGTGATCCTCAAACTTGTATCAAGGAGTCATCTAGGTCACTGAACTTTCCTCAAAATGCATTTTTAGACACCCCCCCCCCAAAAAAAAACTTGTCCAAGGTGTCATACGGGTTCAGAAACTCTTTAGATACATTTTCAGATTTCCGAACTTGCTCCGGTGTGCCATTATTTGGGTTCCTAAACTCTAAAATACATTTTTATATCTCAAAAATTACCTTTAATTAATTGTATTAGGAATAGGCAATTTTGTATTATTTTAATTCTGAATTTATCTACTTACTAGTCATACTCAATATGGATAAATCAAGACCATTAGTCCATTAAAAAAAAATCAATGGGGCATACCATATTTTTCTGGATTAACATGGCCTATGTCAATCTTGAATTTTTCTATTAACTAGTTATACATGGGCTCTGTATAACTTTAGCAAGGTAATTTATTCCTAATCTTGAATATAGGGAGGTTGATGTGCTTATATAGCCACGGCACGCGACAGCGTGAACTAGTGAGCAACAACTAAACAAGTCATGCTGAACAGTCCATAAGAAATGGTCTCTTGGTTCTACGAACCTGCTGATGAAACTGCACAGTTATTATCTTACATGATTTTGTCAAAGCTACCTCAACTTTCGATCTTTTGTACTCTACTAACTATTCTGACATAGTCTCTTTTCTTGATCATATTTGTACTGTTACAAAAATAGAAGTCGCTTCATCAAATGTTACAAGGCCTTCTCCAAACACACCTTGTTATGGATCTCATGCATATCTCTGCATTGAAATTCTGTATATTTGCATCATGAGTCAGCCGTCATCATAAAATTTCCATGAGAAAACTCTATGCGACCTATCCTTTTATCGATGTAAAGGGAAACACACTAATAAATCATACAACATTAACACAATACAAACTCTATTTCCCAATGATTTTTTATTTAAAATAGGTTCAAAACCCAGCTATATAAAATGGCTTAATATGTGCAAACTGAGATTCAAACCATGGTTGATAGCTACAACCCTCTTGCTCACAAGTAAATCTATCCTATCAATGGATTGACATGGTCTGCCTCATTGAACCTGATGCGAAACTGTTGGGTTAGTAGCCGAAGCCAATGGACCCAGACAACGGTTGAAACTGAACGACTGGGACAAGCAACAAAATATTACTTATCAACAGTATTCTTGGAATCAACAACCTTTACATGAAGGGGAGGGGTCCCCTTTTATAGGGAGACCAAGGGTCTTTTCATTCCCTTTGTACCCCTGGGATCAGGCATCATCCTTTAGACTATACAATACAAATAACCTATGGACACTTTAGTACATTTACTCCTCCCCAGTGTGAATGCGTAGACTTGCGATTCCGTGTTTGACTTGACCTGGACCTGGTCTTGTTGGACTTGGTCCACGCCTGCTTCGGCGGCTGCAGAAAGCTTCGCAGCTCCTGAATTCAGCTTCTTCCGAGTTGAGATGACCAGAAACCGTCCCTCTGCATCCAAAAGCCGATGGCTCCAACAAGAACCTGCAATATAGAGCAAACCGAAGCTAGCCCGTGACTCAATCATAGCTTTTGGCATTCAATAACATCAATACTTCACCAAATTGGCTTCTAACTTGGTTCCGACAACGTCACTTCGACATACTGCAAAGCGACTACCGAAGCCGATTGGCTTTAGCATACAGCGAAATATGATGACCGAAGCCGATTGGCTTTAGTATATAACGAGACTTGATCACCGAAGCCGATTGGCTTTAGCATACAGCGAAACGTGATGACCGAAGCCGAATTAGAGATCTGCAGAGTAAATGAAGTTAAATTGGCTTCATCTCCTTTGTTCATTGCTGCCCTTACGCGTGAGATAGAGCGAAACAAGTAGAAGGCGTTTATCAGCTGGCCAAATCCCCAACAGTAGCCCCTCGAGGACGAGGGCTTTCTTCAACAGGCCGAGCTCCACGAAATTAGGATTGCTTGCCAGCCTGAGAAACGCCTCCTCCTTGTTGGAGAAAGCCCCTTAGTGCTTCCATTGTTTATTGGCTTTTTCGTTTTTCTCAACGGTTGTTTTTTCGTGCCATTGACGTAACTTTTGCTTCGGTGTTTTTGAATTTGAAGTGGTGGCTCGTTTTCCGAGGTTTTTAACGGTCAGATTTTACTGCCCTATAAATAGGACCGAAGGGGGGGGGTGAAAATCACTTGCTTCGCTTTGCGAATTTTTCACCTGGCTTGTGTTTGAAGCTTTCGCTTTCTTTGGAAGCTGTTAAACTCAAGCTTTGGCTTTTCTTCTCGTCACAAGTAAGCTTTTTGCTTTTTATACTATTTGCTTTTCTTCGCTTTTGTTTTCATGACTCTCTGGTGTTTCTTTTGCTTATTTTTTCTGATCGTTTCAGCGGCTCGCACGAAGCAAACCGCTCGTCTGATTGGCTACGTCTCTGACGAAGACAATTCGGACGCTGTTAACATGGATTCTACCGAAGCTGCGGCTTTTGCTCAGGAGATTGAGGGCAACGTTGCCGTGGCCCCCGAAGCTGGAGCTGCTATGGTTGATGATCGAGGCAAGGGACCTGCCGAGGAAGATGCAGCTTCAGGTGACAACACAGAGGATGCTGAATCTGCGGCCGGAGATGGCCTTGAAGACGTAGAAGCCGATGCCTCAGATCTTGTGGATTATCGGAAAAAGCCAAAGACCAATGTCTTTGGTAGGTCTAGTGTTACCCCTTCGTTGATTCGCTTCTATGAAGAAAAAGGGTATTTTGAGGCCGGTCAAGGACGAGCCCCTGGCACAGAGACTACCCCGACGCCTGAGCCAGACAAAGCTGTGGTATTCAAGGAATTCTTCACTGCTGGGCTTCGGATGCCCATAGATAATGTCATTGCTGATATCCTTGGGAAGTTTGGCTTGCAGCTCCATCATCTTACCCCCAATGCTATTACTCATTTACTCCGCTTCTTTTGGGCCGTGAAGACCAACGCCTCAGATGTTAATGCGGACTGCTTCGTCCGTTACTTTGAAGGGCATCAGTAGACAAAGAGTGTTAAGGTTGACGGCTTTGATTACGAGCCGGATTATGGTAGTGTTACTTTTTGCGCGCGGTGGAGGCAGACTGACAAGCAGAAAGTAGAACTTACCTTTTGTCAGAGAAACACGTGGGACAAGAGTTGGAAAAACTATTGGCTTTATGTCAAGGTGTCCGCGCTGGAGAATGTGCTGGATGATGGAACGAAGCTGATGGCTTTTTCTCTGCGTAGTTCTATTGGTCCTTGTGATTTTGTGGCTTGCCCTTCCTTCGATAGAAATGCCCCCGGCTTTGATCGCTGTGGAAGTGCTTTTTTCAAAGCCAGTCGGGTCTCGAGCAGCCGGGACTTGATTGAGGAAGGACTTGCTGTTGGAGTCAATATTTTATCTGCTTCGTGGAAGCCATTTGCTGTTGAGACTAGGCTTTACAGAGGTATTCCTCATGTTTGCTTTCCCAGGTTTGGGGTGAAAAAGCCAGAGAATATGTCTGATTTTGCCTTCGTTCAGTCCATTGAGTTAATGGCTGAAATTATTTGTGGAAAGTACACTACCAAGGAGCATGAGAGTTGTTTGCCTTTGGTGGATGGGGTCCGGCTTAACAGGGTGTTTGATGAGATGGGCGTTAGCTATCCTCAACGTTCGGCCCCATCGAAGCCGTCGAAGAAGTTCGTTTCTCAGGATCACCCCAGCGTGCTACCAGTTCCGAAGCCAGGTCGTGGCCGTGGGAGGAAAGGGCGTGCTGGAGGCCGTGGTAGCGGCCAGTCGGATGAGGGCGGTGACAAAGCCGGAGCCCCTTCGAGCCGCTCAAGGGTAGCTGTCACGAAAAAAGCGGGTTGGTTCTTCCTTGGAGACTTCCAAGCGTACTTCTGCCTTGGAATCCTCCAAACGCCAAAAGCTTGGGAAAGCTCTTCCCGTCGTTCCGCTTGCCAGCGCGCCTCCTCGTCCTATTGCTTCGGCTGCGGAAGCGCCTACCACCGCTGCACTTATGCGAGTTGATCCTGCAGCTTCCGCTGCAGTTGCTGTGCCCTCTTCTGGAGGTTGGTTTCTTGTATAACTTGTCTTTTTATTTTTGGCTTCGTTTTGCTTTTAGCTTCGGTTTGTTTATTTGTTTTTGTCATCTTATTAAAGTTAAAGATGCTGTTCAACCTCTTCGTCGTGAGCGTGTACTTGACTGCATTGACGACGATGATGAAGTGAGCTTCAGTCGGCTTTTGAGGGAGGATGAGACAAAAGATTGTCCTTTGGCTGATCCTGAAGTATCGTCTATTCCATTCCAACGTTGGCTGGTGTAGCTGCCACGCCCGAGGCGCTTACACTGACGGCTTTTCAGCCAAATGTTGAGGAGGTAGCTCAAACGGCTTCGGAGACGTTTACGCAGGAGGCTTTTCAGCCAACTATTGAGGAGGTACAGCGCACGGCTTCTGCTCTTGAGATTGGGCCGGGCTCTGGCGATTTGGCTCCAACAGCCAGTGAGCCAGTTAAGTTGGCTCATACAGCTATCGCCGAGCAATCTGCCCCTGCCAAGGACGTTGAACCAGCTCCTGAGGAGCCAGCTCCTGAATCGAAAGGTATGTTTCGCAAAGCAGTTATACTTGCAATTTTAACTCTAATGATGGCTTTTTGATATATTGATTGTTTTGCTTCAGATGCAAGTTATGCTGGGTATGGACCCTTTACAGATCAGCTTCGTCAAGGCAGCTTTTGTCCTCCAGATGATATTCCAATTGTCGCTCCAAACGGTTGGTAGTTTTTGACTGCTCATATCAAGCTGATTGATTTTTGCTTTTTTGTCTTAATATAGCTTTCTCTTTTTCAGAGCTTCAGACTCGTGTCAAATCCTTGGATTTGGACACGCTCTCTGTTTCCAGCCTTAGTGGCGGTATTCAGGTTTGTACCTTTTGCTTCATTTTTGAGTTTGCTGTCTGGCTTTTTGGTACTTATACTTTTCTTGTTTTAGTCTATAATGTCTATGCAGGAGCTTTTCGCTCGCCTTCCGCTTCGTCTCAACGATGTTGAGAACGAGCGGGCTGAGCTCAATGCTTTAAGGAAGGAGCGCGAGGGCTTTCTTCAACTTAAAAGATCTTTGGACAGTGAGAAAGAGCAACTTAGTGAATCTGCCTCATCAGAAGTTGCTTCGCTCAAAAGCCAGGTCGCTTCACTGGAGTCTACGCGTGCACTTAACGCTCAGACCATTGAGGGGCTTCGGGATAAGGTAATCGATGCTGCCACTTTAGAGCATGACTTAAAGAATCAAGTCAAGTCTCTCAAGGCTGAGAAGGAAAAGGCTACTTTAGATGCTGAAAAATACAAGAGGGAGCTTCTTGTTGCTGTTGACTTAAAGAACTCTCTTATTTCCGAAGCCAGTCAGCTTAAGACTCAAGTGCATCAGCTTAAGGCCGACAAGGAGAGCTTGGATTCTGAGATACTCAACCGTAGCTCCAGTGTCTACGCCGAATACGAAGCTGCTCTAAAACAATATGGAGCCGAGCCGCTGCCCTTTCCTTTTGATGACTTTAGCATTGGGAAGCTTTTCGACTGGCTTGATGATGAGTTCAAGTCCTTGCCAGACGTCTTGTCCAGAGTGGGTGATTACGCTGCCCGGACGTGCATCACTAATGTCTTTAAGATGCTGGCTGATGACGGGTGCTCTCATTACAAAGGCTTTTTAAGAAGGGACTTTCAGTTTCCTTCGGCTTTGAATCCTGACAAAAAAGTGCTTTTCAACGAGGCTGTTTTGGCGACTCGCGGCCTCTTTCTTAGGAAGTTTTGGTCTGTAACAGGGAGGAAGTGTGCTCGGCGCACTGCATGTGATCGTCTGGTTAAGGTTGGCTTCTTTTATCATTTCGGCTATTTATTTTGGCTTCAGGCGTATCCTGTTAGGTTTGCTTTTGGCATTGAGCGTTCTGTTTAATTTCAGTACAACGAGGAGCTCGCCCTCGAGCAGCGGCAGAAAGCCCAATCCGAAGCTGCTGCCGCCGCCGCCGCTGCTGGGGCCTCAACTTCAAGAGCCGGTGCCGAAGCTGGTCGTGATGGTGCTGAAGCCGGAGCCTCTGATGCTGATCCGAAGGTTTAGCTTCAATAGAGCTGATGACTTTGATTCTTTTATTGAGAGATGTTAAAACTTTGTAAATTTGTATATACTCAGATCCCTGATGAGGGAGGTGTTCTTGAAATCATGCCAATCACTATGCGCGATGGCCCCTTGTGTGTGTCTGGCTTCGCATGGGAACAATATCGGAAGTTATATGCAAGTCAAAGAATCGACGATTTCTGGGAATTTTGCCACGAGTTCTTTAGTCATTGCGAATTCGATGTGTTTGAGTTTTTTAACTCCTTCATCGTTCGGTGTTCTCCTCGTGTCGAACTCGCTCGTGCAAGAAATGCCGAAGCTGCTCGTCTGCTTCCAGTTAAGGTGGAGCCAGAAGATTTAGATAATGATAGGGATTTTGCTTATGTATTTAATGCTCCCAGATTTAGGAGATCTGAACAGCTTTTTGATGGCTATGTTTTTGAGATGTTTTGATTCATCTCTTTGTAAAACACTATGTAATTCGCTAGGGCATTGTCTTGATTGAAAACACTTGAATGAATGTAAGCTCGATTTGGCTTCGTTGCGAGAGAAACGCCTCCTCCCCCCCCAAAGCGGGGTTTTATTCGTTCAAGTGTTTTGTACTTGCAAGAGTTTATGGTTCGAAGCCCCTTTGACTCTTCTGAGCATTGTATTTGCGTGAGAGAGTGCATGATGTTATGCTAAGTACAAGGTCTAATAGGTTGTCGAAGCCCCTATTAGTTGTGCTTGTCTGAGCCAGTTTCGTTTGTTCGTTTGTAATGCTGCTAGCCGAAGCTATTTTTTTGTAAAATAGTTGTCTGAGCCCAAGGCCTTTTTGCTATTTTTAGAGTACGGGTTTTTGGACCGAAGCCCTTTTTACTCCTTTTTGGGGTGAATTTTTCCTTAGATCTGAATTGGCCTTACTCTCGGTAGGGTCAATTCAGTTCTATTTAAGTTATCGAATACCAGCGACTTGGTCGAAGCCGATCGCTTTCGATGCTGCTTTTGTGGGTTTTGACAAGTTGCCGAAGCCCCTATAGGCTTTCAGAGTACTGTTAGCCGAAGCTGTTTTTGTTTTACATTAATTGTTTGGGCCGAAGCCCCTTTTACTCTGTTTAGAGTAAGCGTTTCTGGACCGAAGCCCCTTTTACTCCTTTTCGGAGTAAGCTTTTCCTTAGATCTGAATTGGCCTTACTCTTAGTAGGGTCAATTCAGTTCTATTTGAATTGTCAAATATCAGCGACTTGGTCGAAGCCAATCGCTTTTGATTCTGCTTTTTTGGGGAATACCTCGTTCATATATGATTTGACGAGTTACAGTAAGCACCGCCTCGTTAAAAACCTCACCCCTTGGTCAGGGTCCCCTTGTGAGGAAAAGAGTACGGGCTTTTTTGAAAGAAAGTAAAAATGCTATTCTACTCAATGACTTCGTTTATAGAGTACGAAGCCATTTTACATCTTTTTTGTAAGTAATATTTGCGTAAGCTGTCTGCATTCCATGAATGCGGCAGCTCATTGCCTTCGTCGTCGCCTAAGCGAAATGAGCCAGTCCTGTTGCTTTTGATGACCAGAAATGGGCCTTCCCATTTCTGTTGCAGCTTTCCAGCGGGCATGCTTGGATTTTTCCTTAGGACTCAGTCCCCTGCCTTGATATCTTTTCTGACTACCTTTTTGTCTCGCCACTTTCTTGTTTCAGCTTGATACTTGGAAATATTTTTTGCTGCCTGGAGCCTGTATATCTTAACGAGATCCTTGTCAACGGCTTCGCTCTCTTTGGGAGCTTCTTCTTGGGTGCGAAGCCCTTTGTGCAGTATTTCTTCTGGGCATACTGCTTCTTCACCATAAAGCAGTTTGAATGGAGTAAACTGTGTTGCCCTTGATGTGGTGGTGTTGTGAGCCCAGATCACCTTCGGCATCTCTTCTACCCACTTGCCTTTTTTCTTACAATTTGCGAGGCACTTTCGGATGGCTGTAAAGATTAAGCCATTGGCTCTTTCAACTGCTCCATTTGTTTGAGGGTGATAGACCGAAGCGAATTTCGCTTTCGTTCCAATTGACATGCAATACTACCTGAATTCGTCACAGTCAAACTGCTTCCCATTGTCCACTGTTATTTCCCTTGGTACTCCAAATCGGCACACGATTTGCTGCTAGAAGAATTTGATTACTGTTTTTGCTGTGATGTTAGCCAAAGGTCTGGCTTCGATCCACTTGGTGAAATACTCAACTGCTACTATGGCGTATTTGAGATTTCCTTGAGCTGTTGGAAGCGGGCCGACCAGATCTATGCCCCATCTTTGCAGAGGCCAAGTTGGAGTTATCAGCTGTGATTGCTCCGAAGGAGATTTTCTGTTTGCTGCACACTTTTGGCACTCATCACACGTCTTGACCGTGTTTGTTGCATCCATGATGATTGCAGGCCAGTAAAATCCTTGCCTCATTGCCTTGCCCACTAAAGCTCTTGCCCCAAAGTGTGCCCCACATAAGCCACTGTATATTTCTTGAATCAGTTCTTTTCCTTCGTTGTGAGAGATGCAACGAAGCCAAGGAGCTACAACTCCTTTCTTGTAAAGGACATCATCTATCAACTGATAGCATCGTGCTCTTTGTTGCATAGCTTTTAGATCGTCTTCGTCAATTGGCTCATAGTATCCCCGAAGAAAAGCTATTATTGGTGATCGCCAGTCCTCTGAGCTTATTGCATTGATCAGCTTCGGTGGGTCATTTGAATCTTTTATCGATGGTGATGTTAATGTTTGAAAGAATACATCAGGTGGTAGCTTATCCCCCTTTGCAGCTGCCTTCACCAAAGCGTCTGCCTCTTCATTTTTTGCTCTTGGGATGTACTCCACAGTGAAACCTTTGAACTTTTTCTCCATTGAGCATACAGTGGACAAGTATTTGATGAGTTCTGGTTGCTTCGCTATGCTTTCTTTCTCAATGTGATCTGCTTCCACCTTAGAATCTGTTTTGACAGTGAATCTCTGAGCTCCCAAAGCCCTGGCTTTTCTGAGCCCAAGTAACACAGCTTCGTACTCAGCAACGTTGTTTGTGCTTCTGTCGCTGCATTTGCAAAACTCTAAATTTGCTGCATATCTCATTTTCACGCCCGAAGGCGATTGCACAATTGCCGCGATGCCAGCTCCTTTATCCCCCCAAGCACCATCACAGTGTATCAGCCAATTTTCCTCTCTGATAGCATTTTGTGGCGAAGGCGATGTCCACTCTGCGATGAAGTCAGCTAGGACTTGCGATTTAATTGATGTTCTCCTTTCAAAATCCACGACGTACTCTGAAAGCTCCGCTGCCCACTTGCGAATTCTCACCGAAGCTTCTTTGTTGTTCAAAAGCTCCTTGAGTGGCTGATCCGTGAGGACTTTGATGTTGTGGCCCTCGAAATAGTGTCTGAGCTTTCTGGAAGCCATTATCACTGCATAAATCATCTTCTCAATCTCTGTGTAAAACAGCTTCGACGCATTCAAAGCTTCGGATACATAGTAAACTGGCTGTTGAATATTTCTGCCATCTACCAGCTTTTCTGTGATGAGTGCTGCACTAACTGCTGATTGTGATGCTGCAATGTACAGTAGGAGTGGTGCTTTTGGGTTTGGTACTGTTAGCTTCATGAGTTGCATCAAGTATTGCCTTAGCTCATGGAATGCTTTTGACTGCTCTGGCCCCCATTGGAACTTAGCTGCATTTCTGAGTGTTGCAAAGAATGGCAAGCTTCGCTCTGCTGCTTTTGCGATGAATCTGTTGAGTGCGGCTATTCTGCCCGATAGCTTCTGCACGTCTCTCATGCACTTTGGCTCTTCCATGTCAAGGATTACATTTATTTTGTCTGGATTAGCTTCTATCTCATGAGTTGAAACCAGACAACCAAGTATTTTGCCTTTTGTCACTCCAAATACACACTTTTCTGGATTTAGCTTGAGACCGGCCTGTCTCATGCGAGCGAAGGCGGTTGCTAGATCTGATACGTGATCTCGTCTTTTGGCACTTTTGACCAAGATGTCATCAACATATACCAATATAGTTTTGAACAATTCGTCCTTGAACACTGTGCTTGACATTCGGCAGAAACTGCTTCCTGCATTTCGAAGCCCCTCAGGCATCCTTACGAAGCAAAATGTGCCAACTGGTGTGATAAAGCTGGTTTTCTCCTCATCCTCCTTTTTCATCCAGATTTGGTGATAGCCAGAAAAGCAATCTAAGAGGGACATCATTTCACTTGCTGCTGCTTGGTCAACAATCTTGTCAATTCTTGGTAGTGGGAAATCATCTTTTGGGCAAGCTTTATTGAGGTCTGTGAAATCAATACATATTTGCCATTTTCCATTCTTCTTCTGTACTGGTACAGTGTTTGCTAGCCATGTTGGATATTTGACTTCGCGTATGACATTGGCGTCCAGCAGCCTTTGCACTTCGGCTTTTACTGCATCAGCTTTTTCTTCTGACATCTTTCTCAACTTTTGCTTTTTTGGCTTCATATCAGGACTGATTGCCAGCTTATGCTCAACTATGCTTCTGTCTACACCTGGTAGATCTTTGCTTGACCAAGCAAACACATCCTTGTTATTTCGGAGGAATTCGATGAGCCTATCTTCTTCGTCCGGCTCTAGATCTGAGCCAATGATCACTTCTCTGTCAAAGACATCTGGCTGCAGCTGCACCTGCTTCGTCTCTGCAGCTTTCTGCATCTTTCTGCTATCTTTCTCAATATTTGGCTTTTCTTCTGGGTAATATGGATCTTTCTCTTCAAGCAAATGCACATTTCACTGACCAGGTGCTCTGGCTTTTTCGATGTTTCTGGCTTCCCTCTGGTCGCCATATACAGTTATAACTCCTTTGAGAGCTGGCATTTTCATGCATAAGAATGACTGCCTTATGATGATGTCAAAAGCATTTATGACTCCTCTTCCGAAGATGACATTGTAATCAAAGACCATGTCCACTACATCAAAGGTGATGTATTCTGTTCTTGCATTGGATGTGTCACCGAAGGATACTTGCAGTGAAATTTTCCCGAGTGTTTGGGTTCGCTTCCCCCCGAAGCCGACCAATGGAGTGTCTGATGGCTCCAGGTTATCTGGGTTGATATTGGTCATGTTTCTCAGTGTTTTTGCTAGGATGATGTCAGCAGAGCTTCCTGTGTCCACTAGCACCTTTCCAATCATCCAGCCAGCAATATTGGCTTCGATCGACATAGCATCGTTGTGTGGGTAGTTGTGGAGCTTGAGATCTTCCTCAGTGAAGGTGATGGGCATATGAGACCATTCCGACTTTTTGTACGGGCCATCAACAGAGATGTTATTGACTTGGCGGAAGTAGCTTTTCCTTTGCTTTTTGTTCTCAAAAGCAAGCGATGATCCTCCAGAAATGGGCATGATGTGTCCATAGCTTGGGAGTGGACTTGGAGCTTCTTTCTGATTGGCTTTTTGTTGTGAAAGTGGTGGTGGTGGTGGCAGCTCCTCAACCTTTATGTTTTGCGAAGCCACTTGTTGGGATGTTTGAGGGTATAGGTGAGGATATATGGCTTGTGGGTAGTAATGCTGAAATGTTTGCGGCGAAGGCAAATATTGGGTTGCCATCGCTGTTGATGGATGCACAGTGTTTGAGTTTAGCGAAGGATATACTAGGCAGTATGGTTGGATAGCTTGGGAAGGGTTTTGGGTATTTGGCTGCGAAGCCGATATTGGCTTCGTTTGTGTTGCTTGAATCTTCTCTGCTCTTAGCTTTTCTATTGTTTTCTTGATGTCTCGGCACTGCTCTGTGCCATGGGTGTGATTTGTGCCGTGGTATTGGCAAAACAGCTCAGGTCCCACTGGACCTCTTCCTCTTCCTCGGCCTCTGCCGGCTTTTCCACCCCTTTGAGTGGACTCATTTCTCTGGTTGGTGTATTGGCTTTCTGGGTACGGTGGTTTGGTTTCGTAGGAAGGAGGCGGATTGTCTACCTTCATGATTGTTTGGTGGGAATAGTTTTGGTAATTGTGGCTGTGGTGATGGGTTTTGGCTTGTGACTCATATTGGTTTCTCATGATGGCTTCTCTAGCCAATCTCATTCGGTTGTCATTGTCAGAGCGACAGTATTTTTTGAACTCCTCATACAGGTCTGCCAGAGTAGCTGGTGTCTCTCTTGCGATATGCTGTGCAAACAATCCGGGGCGAAGCCCTTGTATTGCTGCAAATTTTGCTGCTTCATCAGGGATATGTGGAGCTTGAGCACGTAGAGTGACGAATCTGCGGAAGTAGTCCTCTAGGGGCTCCTTCGGCTGCTGGTGTAGTGTGAGTTCAGCATATGAGAGTGATTGGTCTCCCATGATGCTAAAGTTTTTGATAAGCTCCCTCTTCAGATCATACCAGCTGTTGATTGATAAGCCAAGCAGCTTCGTGTACCAGTTCATTGCTGTGCCATCGCAGACAATGATGAAGGATTTTGCTAGAACAACATCGTCTCCCCCTGCCGAAGCTATTGCAGCTTCATAGCTCATTAGGAATTGCTTTGGGTCGGTGAGGCCGTTGTATCTTGGTAGAGAAATGGGTTTGTAGGAAGGTGGCCATCTTGCCAGTTGGAGGCTTTCTGAAAGTGGGCACATATGATCGATGGGACGAGTATGGAGTGTTTGGAAGCCAGTTTGGGATGAAGAGTTGTGGTTTGGTGGGTTGATGGTGTTTGGCTCATTAAGCTCTGCTTGGAGCTCAGCGACTTGCTTTTTGGCTTTCTCGAGTTCTTGGCGCAGCTTTTCAGCTCTGGAGCTTGTGTTGTTCAGCCTCCTCTGCTTCGCTTGCCTCAGCTCCTCGAGCTGCTTTTTGACTTGCAGCAATTGGTGCTGCTGCTCCTCTTCCTCTTCTTGCATTTGTTGCTCTAGTTCGAGCTGTGCCGCATCCAGCTCTCTCTGCTGCTCGAGGCGTCGAAGACGAAGCCTTTCTTCGAGTCGGTGCATTCTCTCCTCGGTGGTAAGGGTTTCTTCATCGGTCTCTTGATCGTCGAGAATGGCTTCGGTTATTGGTGGTGGGTTTGTTGGTGGAATTGTGGGTCGGGGGGCAGCTTCGATGCTGAGGGTTGCATTTGACACGGTGGTGGTTGGTTTGGTTGGTTTGGTTGGCTTTTTTGGTGGCATGGTGGTTATCGTGGGTTTTGTTCGTGCACTGCACAAACGGTGGGCGCCAGTTGTTGGGTTAGTAGCCGAAGCCAATGAACCCAGACAACGGTTGAAACTGAACGACTGGGACAAGCAACAAATATTACTTATCAACAGTATTCTTGGAATCAACAACCTTTACATGAAGGGGAGGGGTCCCCTTTTATAGGGAGACCAAGGGTCTTTTCATTCCCTTTGTACCCCTGGGATCAGGCATCATCCTTTAGACTATACAATACAAATAGCCTATGGACACTTTAGTACATTTACTCCTCCCCAGTGTGAATACGTAGACTTGCGATTCCGTGTTTGACTTGGCCTGGACCTGGTCTTGTTGGACTTGGTCCACGCCTGCTTCGGCGGCTGCAGAAAGCTTCACAGCTCCTGAATTCAGCTTCTTCCGAGTTGAGATGACCAGAAACCGTCCCTCTGCATCCAAAAGCCGATGGCTCCAACAAGAACCTGCAATATAGAGCAAACCGAAGCTAGCCCGTGACTCAATCATAGCTTTTGGCATTCAATAACATCAATACTTCACCAAATTGGCTTCTAACTTGGTTCCGACAACGTCACTTCGACATACTGCAAAGCGACTACCGAAGCCGATTGGCTTTAGCATACAGCGAAATATGATGACCGAAGCCGATTGGCTTTAGTATATAACGAGACTTGATCACCGAAGCCGATTGGCTTTAGCATACAGCGAAACGTGATGACCGAAGCCGAATTAGAGATCTGCAGAGTAAATGAAGTTAAATTGGCTTCATCTCCTTTGTTCATTGCTGCCCTTACGCGTGAGATAGAGCGAAACAAGTAGAAGGCGTTTATCAGCGGGCCAAATCCCCAACAGAAACAACGTAGTTAACTTGTAGTATCAACTTTATGAATCCAGATTAGGTATTAGTCTATATACATCATGACCATACCATAGTACTACAGAAATAATGTTTTATTTCCTCTCAATTTCACGTTTGGTGACCTGCTCATCCAGAAGAAATCAATTATATTTATTTTTCAATATATCCCATGCTAAGTAATTGTCGGTAGTTCAAAGATCCATAAATTAATGCACATACATACGTAAAGAAGAGTTAAAAATGTCAAGGGAAACACAAGCACTGATGGACTCATATTGTTACTGATAGCACGAGTTAACAAAAAAAAAAACATTCAGTCGTTTACTTGGTTAGCATCTTATAAATTTGTGGTGGTTAATTGGTTATTCCTTACACGAGTCCGACCTATATGATGGAAATTTATGTACAGTTTTTGATACTACAGTATAATCCTCCGTAATTTGAATTCCAAACCTTTAGAGTTTTTGTAGGTGATCTCACACTATTAGCAAATTCAAATTAGAGTAAAGTTCACCAGCGGTCCTCTAACTTGTCATGCCATGTCATCCCGGTCCCCAAACTCACAAATTGCATATTCGGGTCCCTAAAGTTAGCTCCGGGTGTCATCCCGGTCCCTAAACTTTCAAATTGCAGATCTAGCCCCTCAAACTCAGCATTGGGGGTCATCCTGGTCCCCAAACTCGCAAACATAATTGCACCATAAATCAACACATATGGAGTAAGGTTGTACACCTACAAAATGTCTCCCAAATATCCATTTCCCTCGAAAAAGTAGTACCATCATGATTTGCGATGGAAAAGACAACAATGGATGAAAGATTCTAGCTTAGGTATATGATCTCAATATTCAGAATATTATTTAAGATGAGGATTAAAAATTAGATAGTTTCTTATCTCCATTCTGCTAGCCACTCTTCTTTTTAAATAGACATTCGAATTCAATTTTCCTAGGTAATGCATAATAAGTTTGTTATTATTAATTAAATTAAACAATTAAGTTATCAAAACTAGGTAGCTATGTAATGGAACTTCATAACTTATCACACATTTGGCCTTATCTAAGTAATCAGTATAGAAAAAATTACACAAGTGTTTTCATTGAACTTATATAGGTTAAATATATATCAATATAGTTTGAAAATGCATATTTGTAAGTTCGGGGATTGGGATGACAGCCGAAGCTGAGTTTGAGGGGCTAAATCTGCAATTTCATGTTCGGGGACCAGAATGACACCTGAACCTAACTTTAGGGACCCAAATATGCAATTTGTGAGTTCGGGGACCGGGATGACACAACGTGACAAGTTTAAGGACCGCTGGTGGACTTTACTCTTCAAATTAATATTACTTTTGATTTCAAGATGAGTGTGAGAGGTAGCTTAGCCAATGTAATATGAATTTCACCCGCAAAAAAATGTAATATGAATTTAAGTCGATGCACAGTCATAGAAGATAAATGTGTCCAACATCGACACGGTCACTTTTCTGTCAATTTGTTGGAGTGGTTAGTAGAGAACGAGTACATGGGTCACTGTCGCACAAGCCTGTGATTTGAACAACACTTCTATTAACCCCAAATCAAGATCAAGAACCACGCGATCTGCTTAATTAGTCAGCTTCCCTTGACTTGTTCATACAATACCTGCACCTGCTCCTTCTCCGTACGAGGCAACATGCGGCTTCATATCAAACTGCTGTTTAATTAATTGCAGTATTTGGCCGCTGCATAAAGGTTAATATTGATATATACCATACTCATGAATTATCGAATACAGATGGTTAGTTAATAATCGATACCAATAAGTAAGCTATGCCCCCTTCCCCTTAAAATGTTTTGAGTAAAATACATGAGCGATCCTCAAACTTGTCTCTAGGTGTCATCTAGGTCACCGAACTCAAATGTATTTTTAGACCCCCCGCTCAAACTTGTCCAAGGTGTCATACGGGTTCATAAACTCTTTAGATACATTTTCAGATTCCTGAACTTGCTCCGGTGTGTCATTTGGGTCTCTAAACTCTAAACTACATTTTTATATCTCAAAAATTACCATTAATTAATTGTTTTAGAAATAGGCAATTTTCTATATTATTTTAATTCTGAATTTATCTATTTACTAGTCATACTCAATATGGGTCAATCAAGACCATTAAAAAAAATCAATGGGGCATACCATATTTTTCTGGATTAACATGGCCTATGTCAATATTTAATTTTTCTATTAACTAATTATACATGGGCTCTGTATAACACTAGTAAGGTAATTTATTCCTAATCACTATAGAAAACATAATATCTTTTTCATTAACATTTAAATAGAAAAAAATAGCATCTTTTGTTAAATTCAGAATAGCACACCGAGAGTTTAGGGACCTGGATGACACGGCATGACAAAGTTGTGTCAAAATGCATTTGGGAGTTTAGAGACTTTATGACACTCTAGAATAAATTTAGGGACCTTAAAATGCATTTTGAAAGTTTAGGGACCTAGATGAAATTTCTAAACAAGTTTAGGGACCGCTCGTGCACTGTACTCAAATGGTTTTTTCTAGTGTTTGTAAATATAGAAAACAACACATTGGTGAACATGAAAAATACAATTGTCCACATAATGAATATTTTGCCAATTAATCTTAGCATTGAATACATGATCACAATGCTCACTAATGATGTATCGCTTGACTTTCCTTGTACACATGGATGATATGATCTCTGCAATATCAACTTTCAAAGCTAGCTTTGTTTTTCTGCATTTGCACACTATATATCAAACTAATCATACCTATGGTCAATTATGTGTTTTGGTACACTCTGAGGTCACCCTTGAGCAAATCTTTGCAAAAGGAGACAGATATTGTGTGCATGAATCTACATATACTCAGCTACAATTCTATCAAAAAATACATTTTTTGTCATATAATATTAGAAAATATTGTGGACACCTTCTTAGTTGACCAAAAAGGAAAAAAATTCACCAGATGACAATGACACTTATGAGCACTCTGATGCAGCCATAAAATGTTTTGGTGTTTATGAGTCATGAACAGTCTTAATTTTATCTCAAACCACTTATCTTAATTTCACCTGCAGAACACGTTAATGCTCTTAACCAAGTATGATAGTACCTTAAGGCAACAAAACCTGTTTTTCCATAAAGCCCGTTTTGATGGTTGCTAGGATAAGTAGTTCTCGGCAACACAATGCCTCTTCTTGCGTGACGCAGCCCAGCCATGCAAGCAACACAAACCGTTGCTGTGTATGACTCTAATGTGAATTTCTGCACTTGAAATTCTGTATAATTGTATTATGAGCGAGATCTCGTCATAAAATTTCCATAATAACATTGTGCAACTTATTACTTTATTAATGTAAAGGGAAATAGACTAGTACATTATATACCATTAATGGAATACAAATTCTATTTTTCAAATGATTCAGGGCCGAAAATATACTAGAGTTGGAATCCACACATGCCATTTATTTTTATTGTCTGCTACATATATATTAAACACGTGTACATCCAGAAGATTCAAGATATGAATCATCTCAGAAAGTCAACATGTCAAGTTTTTAGTAGTGGTTGTTCTCCCAGAACTGAGCCTGGAGCCAATCAATTGTGCCCTTCTCCACCTGGAATGCCTTTGCCAAAACATCATCTGAGATCGGAGGCTTTGATCCAAAGACCGCGTTGGCAATGGTAATAGCACCTGGATTCTGGCTGCTGAGTGCAGCAATAGCAACCGCTGGCTTGTCGTGGATAGGGTTAAATTGGAAGTGAATGAGTCCTTCCGGGAATACAAACACATCACCCTTGTTGAGGACCTTGGTGAACAACGTGTTGTTTGGGTTGGAGGTGACAAACCCGACATAGAGTGTTCCCTCGAGCACCGTCAGTATCTCAGTGGCACGTGGGTGCGTGTGAGGAGGGTTCTCACCCAAGGGAGCATAGTCGATGCGTGCCAGAGAGATGCCAAGGGTGTTGAGTCCAGGGATTTGCATGACATTGATCAAAGTGACGTTGGACCCAACCTTGCTCTTCATGGTGTCCCTAGGCTGGTCAAGTTTAGCAGCCATGAAGAAGTCATCTGCGTTCACCGCCATGGGATCCTTGCAGACGAATCCATTCACCTTCACTGTATGGATTATAGAAGCAAAATAGATACGCAAATATTAGAAATCAGGCTGTACATATAAATGCTTATAGACTTATATATAGTATGTTGATGTGCAATGTAGTGGATGATTATTCTTTTGATCAGTGATTTAGTACAAGAACATCTGAACTGCAGTTATGTACCAGGAGAGTGCTTGTCAGCGACACAGAAGTCCTGGAGCGGGCTAGGATCAGAAGCAATGACCTGAGAGGCCACCAATGCAAGAAAAGCTGCGACAATAAGGAAGTAAGAGGAGGCGGCCATTTGGTTTCAATCTATTTAATTAGCTTTCTCCTCCCTTTTGTGTGTTGATTGGTGCTCTCGTCAGTAGCTAGGCTAATTAAGCACAGGTGAGTGTGTGTTTGCTTGGGTGATGGTTTGGCAACGGAGGGAGGTGGATGTGCTTATATAGCCGCAGCACGCGGTAGCGTGAACTTGAACATGTGAGCAACAACAGAACAAGTCAAGTTGAACCGTCCATATGAAATGGTCTCCGGGTTCAGCGAACGAACCTTCTGATGAAACTGCACAGTTGTTATCTTACATGATCTTTTCAAAGCTACCTGAACGTTTGATCTTTTTCTACTCTACTAACTATTCTGACGTGGTCTCTTTCTTTAGCAAAACTTATAGTAAAGATGTAACCGTTCTTTTTTACTCCCTCCATTTTTTAATATATGTCGTATTAGCTTTGTCTTAAGTCAAAGTAACACAACTTTGACCAAACTTATAGAAAAATATAATATCATTTACAATATGAATCATACATACTATGAAAATATACTCTATGGTGAACTCAACAAAACAAATTTGATATTGTAGATGTTTTTATATTTTTGTATAAACTAGGTCAAAGTTGAAGAACTTTGGCTTAGGACAAAGCTAATACAACATGTAAAAAAAACTGGAGGGAGTATGTTGTGTTTGATATTCAAGATGATTATTACCCTTGTCAAATGTGATCTTTCAAAAGCTACCATCGCTTTTATTTTTTTTACTCTACTAAATGTTCTGACGTGGTTTCTTTGCTCCTAGCAAAATATTATTAAAGGTATGGTGTACCTGTTGTTTTCTTTAAGATGTGTGGCATACTTATGATGGTTACCGTGAAATTAGAACTTAAAATGGTACTGTTTGTAATATTACTTGGTTCCCATTGTGTTAGAGTAGATACTTGCAGGAATTATCCACAGTGCAATAATGTATGTGCACCAAAAGACTGGAGCGTATGAGTAGCTGTCACACACGCTTTGCTTGCTGGTTAAACAAGGTTCTATCAATATAAGGTAATGAGCATGCTTGTTTAAGTTTATATATATGTGTCTATTTAATTTGTTAGCATAATTTTTATTTTTTATATTTACTTAAACTAACTAGTGAAATTTACCCCAGCTAGTTTAGCGAAGTATTCTAATAGACTCTAATTTGCATTGGTTAGAATACTCAGCTCAAACTAACTGGTGAAAAAATTCTACCAGTTACTTTGCTCCCCACCCACTATATATAGAGCGGGTTACAGGGAGCACCTGTACCATAACCCTAGCTCACTCAACTCCCTCTCCATGCCACCGCCGCCTCCTTGAACTCCTCCGCCTCCTCCGCTGAGCACTCTCGGCCTCCGCCTGTTGGGATCGAAGCCAATTAACCTATGTGTGGTTCGTTTACATTCGTTGTGAGGATTCAAGATGAAGGTAAAGGTTGTTGTGCCAAACATGTGAGCATTGGACCTTGACTCCTTAATGAAGGTCATGGAGGAGATGAAACATTCCCAACAAAAGCTAGCCCAAGCTTCGTTTGCCCAATGGCAAATAGAGGCAGGAGGACGGAGGTGTTCAACAGGGAACAAATGGTGGCTACATGTCTGTTGTGAAGGTAGCACCTGTACCCTAACCCTAGCTCACTCAACTCCATCTCCATGCCGCCACCGCCTTCTTGAACTCATCTGCCTCCTCCACCGAGCACTCTTGGCCTCCGCCTGTTGGGATCGAAGCCAATTAACCTATGTGTGGTTAGGTTGGAGGTGCCTGACGATGCTATTATCTTTGTTTTGTAATTTTACCCAAGCTGTTACCTTCGTTGTGACGATTCAAGACGAAGGTAAAGGTTGTTGTGCCAAACATGTGAGCATTGGACCTCGACTCCTTAATGAAGGTCATGGAGGAGATGAAACATTCCCAACAAAAGCTAGCCCAAGCTTCATTTGCCCAATGGCAAATAGATGCAGGAGGACGGAGGTGTTCAAGAGGGAACAGATGGCGGCTACATGTCTGTTGTGAAGGTGGTTGAAGGGTGACTCTGAAGGAGCAACTCGATTGCCGATACCGCGTTGACCCGGTCAGTGACCGAAGGTATTATTGGAGGAGACATGCATGACATGAACTCTTTGGGGGTATCACATGTATAATGGGAACTCTTTGTAAATTACCATTGTAACCTTTTTGACATTTCTGTACCAAGGTCACAAGGAACACGCCGGATTTTCCAGAGGCAAAGCTGGGAATGTAAGAGTCCCTTGGTCTCCCTACAAAAGGGGGCCTGCCCCCTATGTGTAAAGGGCTGAATCTTTAGTGAATAGTGAATCCCATAGAGTTCCACGCTCCACTCATTGCTTTACCTTCGTGTTCAATCCACTGCTTGTTGTTACCTTCAGACCTAGCTAACACCAACTCCGCCTCCTCCCCGACCTCCTGCTCGGCCTCCGCCTCCTCCCTTGCTTCCTCCCTGGCCTCCACCTAGGTGATGGCCCTGAGTTACGAAGCTGAGGCCGCAGCCACCACTGCCAAAGACGTTGTGGCGGCCCTCACGGTTGTAGCCACAGCTGCGGCCCGTGCGGTGGTGGCTCCAGCAGCAAGGGCTGGCACTGCGGTTTGTAGTGACGGAGGCCTCACATCTTGCTGCCTCCTCGTCTGACCCCACGTTAGAAGTGCGCAAGGCCCTGTGGACACCACCCATGCAGCAGCTGATGCAGTGACATAAATTTAGAGTTTTGGTAATTCTAAAGTTGATACTTGTTGACGCTCGTTAGCGACTCCTTTTTAGTGCTAATTAAGTGGTGTTTTGGGACCTATTCATATACTAACCTGCCACTTGGCACTTGAAATAACCTTGTTTTCGCATATGCGTGTATTTTTGGAGGATTTTGGTTTACGCAGGTATTTGAGCTATAAATGAGCACTTTTGGACGAAGACCAAGGTCATGTGTAGCATGGAGGAATATGAAGGCCAAAAACCTAATACGACTCGGATTTCGTTTGCTCTCATCTATGGTGAACCAACCTCCAAGAATGTGGAAAGGCAAAGACTTGAAGATAAGGTCGGATGGCTTCGGGATCAAGGCGAATCAGGCAGACATATGGAAAGCTATCAAGACCCAATCTTATCCCGAAGCAACCGACGTCAAATATCCGCATGCATTGGCAAATCAATTCCTGGAGGATCTAGAAGCTTGCACGCAAAAGATGAGACCGAGGGGCCACAAAAAAGGCCTAGGCCGGCTGGCCCAGGGGGGCACGTGCCAGCTGGCCTAGCCTCTTTCTGCGCCTCCACGGCCTCCCCTTCGAGCTAGGGTTTACTCGGACTATTTATAGCCCCGATGCCCGGAGGCACGCAGATCCATCCACTAGAACTCGGTGAAACCTAAGGCATACACCAAAAGGAGACGATGGCCGCTGCAAGTCCTCGAAGTTGTCTAGGGGATGGCTTAGGCCAACCCTAGCCGCCATGGCCTCCCTGCGTGGTTGTGCCATGGTGGAGTTCAAGAGCTAGTTGGAGTCATCAATGGTATGTACTTGGTGGTGATGATCCAAACACATCTATTATATGACTAACGTTCTTCATGTCATCCGATCTTTTAGCGACTCAATATCTCCTTCTATGCTTTCTACCTATCATGAATATGATTGTTCCTTAGTCTAATCCTAGGCTAGACTATATAGCATGCTTTATATAATCATGGTGATTAGATCTGTATGTCGACCCTTAATGATATCTAGACACGTTCACTTGTGGACGTGCCCTTGTAACTAACCATGCCGATAGGGAGCATCGTGACAGGGTGTGATCCCGTGTAAGGTGGCGTTCTCGGGAGGTTGACCGGAGGTAAGAGTTTAAAGATTGCTTTGGATGAGATGCATGATGTGCTTACTCTTATTTGCTAGAACTACAGCTAGAAGACGATAGGCCCGTTTATCCTTTGGTTGCTCCTTACCTTTGCCTATGTTCATGGGTGAGATCAACCTATACACTCCACTCACATCTTATAGGTTTACCCCTTTATATGCAATCATCGCTTAATGGTAGGAATAGATCCGTTAGATTAGATAAGAAACCCTAGTAAGTTCATTGCCGATCCACGGATTGATAAACTTTGGATGGAATACTCTAAGGGAAAAGCTACGATGATCCGTGCACTTGCGGTTCACAATTGGCGCGTCTATGGACCGTCAACAAGCTTTTCTGGCGCCGTTGCCGGGGATCGGCAACTCGAACCCTAGGGAGATCTATCTAATTTTTCGGACTAACCCTAATTTTATTATTGCATATATCCTGTTTTTCTTGTTTATGTCCATGAATGCAGGTAAAACCCTAAACACAAAGCGA
Organism: Alloteropsis semialata; assembly: GCA_004135705.1. NCBI lineage: Eukaryota > Viridiplantae > Streptophyta > Magnoliopsida > Poales > Poaceae > Alloteropsis > Alloteropsis semialata. The sequence goes on from CM014275.1 coordinate 56,680,690, forward strand.
TCGAGAAGTTCTCAACATCCGGACTTTCACAAGTCCAAATCTCCCTCAAGCAAGTTGATGGCTATATAAAGATCCGCTCTTTAGTGGTAGGTGCTAACTTTTGTTAGTGGCCCATCATCCGATATCGAGCCCACACCCAAAACAAATGAAGATAAACAAGGTATGCCACTGTGTCAATTAATTTTTAAGACTAATATTTCTTGAAGATTTGTTTGTCTAAGCTATAGGTGATGAATCATGCCCCAAAGAAGTCGTGAGATCCGATCATCAACATCTCTGGAGGGTTGCTGTTGAGACCAGTTTTTCTCCAATGATTAGAGAGGTACCATTGAGTAAAATTAGAAAATATGAAGCTACATCAAGTCGTCTTTCCAATGCATCAAGAATCATAAATTTTGGAGATCGGTGCGAGGAGTTATGGTAAAATCTTTCAACACTACGCGCTCTGAAATCGCTCGGGACAGAACGTAGTGCCGGAGTAAAATAAGCGTAACTCTTTCATCCGGAGTCCGTTTGAAGTGAATGAGCACTCGTTGGAAAGAGAATTTGATGCACATTGCAATGGAGTAGAAGTTTAGTACATGTTCTGCACTGAGTGAAGAGAAATTTAATGTAGAAGAAGCAGCAGCAAACAACAGAGAAGGTGATAATGATGTCAAGGGATGATTGGAGGTCCTTGAGCACAAAAGATGATGGTTTGAAGTTGATCAAAACTGGAAGCAACAAGATTAGAAGCACCATGACACCACCAATCTTCTCCAATAGGATGCTCAAGAAGTTTTTAATTGAGTGATGCTACCAACCAAGGAAACCGCTCAAATCATCGACATAAAGAGCAAGAGCCCCCTACGATCCTGACACCTTGGGTAAAGCAAGAGCTATAGAGAAGACTCATCATTGGAGCCATGCTACTCACTGGTGAATCAATGGTGATGACCTTGAATACTAAGGATGGACAACACGACACTCCAAAGACCACAAGATCAAGATTATCAATATCTCTGAATCAATTTATAAGAAGGTACTGTTCTCATCAAAATTTTGCACAACCTCTAACGAGAATAATAGAATATTTTTGGATATTTAAAAGCCCCATGAAGTTCTGGTTCCAACGAATCAAGAATCAAGTCAATCAGAGATTCTTACAAGCGGTTATGATCAAAACATCAAAGGTCGTGCATTCTGAAATTTTCTGGACAGCACGCAGCGCTAAAGTAAAATAGGCATAACTCTCTCGTTTGAACTTCATTTAAGATGAATGACCACTCGTTGGAAAGGTAATTTCATAAATTTTCAATAGAGCTATATTTTGATATATGTTCTATTCTAGACACAGGGGAATATCCATGAAGAAGAGGCAGGAACAACGTGATGAGAACAAGGTAGAGGAAATAATGATGACAACAATGAAGAGGAGCTTGGGCAATGCTTTTGTTGAGCGCACATGATCAAATTCAGAAGCTTATAACAAAAGAAAGACCCCAAGAGCATTGGCAAATGAAGACGCAAGCCAGCGACATTTAATACATGAAGATGTTTAAAGCAAACTATGATGGATTACAAAAGGCAACATCAAGCTGCATGGATACTTTGGATTCTCGCATAAAGGACCATGACTTCACAACAATGAGAAGGTACGTGAGAAGTCTAGCTCTATGACTTTAAATGAAGTGCTTTGCGGGAGGCAACCCGATCTTTTTATCTATTAGGAAAAAGTCTACTTAACTCCCTGACCTATTGATGTTCGTCTACTTAAACCCCTCACCTATAAAACCGGGTATTCTACCCTCTGAACTATCCAAAACCATGCAATGGTTTTCAAAAGTGGTTTTGCCTACGTGGCATTGCATGTGGATGTGACGTGGCAACAAAATATTTAAAAGTCTATTTCACCCTCCAAGCTATTGAGGTTTATCAACATAACCCCCTCAACTACATAACAGGATACTTAATCCTCCAAGTATTCAATACCGTGAGTCTGCAAGCGCTCCTTTCTCGCAGAGGAGAGGAGCTGCAGCTCGACAGTAGAGCAGAGGGACGAGAGACGCCATTTCTAGGGAGTTCATTCGTTCCTGGCCTGCGCGTCGCAACTGAGCGGCGCAGGGGTCACGGAGCGCCGGCGCCGGTGTCCGTCGTCGAAATGACCTCATTTTCAGAGCTATGCCCCCCCTGTCACACCCGATTTTAAGGACAAAATCGAATGCATCGCATATGTGTGCCAGGATCCGTTCATCACACATATGTTGATGTCATCAGTGAATATATCAAAAGACAATGTTCAAAAGCGTACAAAAGAGAGTACATAACTTATTACACTCATCGATAAATAGACACGAAGGTCTTAAACATTCACCGACAACCTAAAACGATAAAACAGCTCCTTGACTTCATCCACAGGCACTTGACTGGTTGACGCGCCTAGAACTCATCAAAGTCGCTGAGGTACTCCACTTCATTGTTATTTTCTGAACAACAGTTTTAGCAAGGGTGAGTACACTTATGGTTGGTACTCAACAAGTGAGGGAAATATGCAAGGCCATCAAAGGGGGTTCAGGCTCATGCGGTTAGCACTTTTAGTTGGTCAAGTTTTATTAGCAAGCACCTATTTACTAGATGTAAGTTTATACCAACCCAAATTTAAACAGGATAACCCAAAATTATTCCACCAAGACCAAGAACCACAAGTTAAGATCAAGTTTAAGTTCAATTATCATGTGAGGGTCCAAGCCGCCCTTAACCGTGGGCATGGCTGATATATCAGTTTTACACTCTGCAGAGGTTGTACACTTTCCCCACAGCTCGTGTTCCCTTTGTCGCCGGGTTTGCAAGGCCCTTAAACACTTCCTTTGGTGAGTGGCGAGGGTTCACTACGAAGCCTTTACAAAGACCTAAAATTAACTAGCAGCCCGTTAGAGTTTCAGCCGCGGTGAGGTCCACAGCCCTCCCTAGAGAGGACGTACCTTAGTAAAGAATACTCCTACAAGAGGACCGGACTATGACCCCTCACCGTCCCCCTCCTTGCCCTTTCGGTAAGGTCACTAGCTAACCCCAAGTCTAATTAATTAGCTAAGCCAGAGCCATGTGATACTGTGGTTGTACTGTTTTCTTGGGTGGTTCTCCATGTTCCAATTAATCACGGTGATCTTGTAATTAAGCAAGAATATAACAACATAATTAAATCATGATTAACATTGCATAAAAGGTAACAGAACCATCCCAAGTTTAAGCAAGCTAAGCATTTCTACCCATGATGTAACCAGGTGATTCAAGGTTCAAGGTAAAAAGATCTAGTCATGTCCTAATGGGTGACCCAGAACCAACCCAAGGTATAAGCAAGCTAAGCATTTCTACCCATGATATAACCAGGTGATTCAAGGTTCAAGGCAAAAAAAGATCTAGTCATGTCCTAATAGGTGAACCGTCAAAATTAATGCATAAACAGTAAAGTAAAAGTGAATTTCATGAATGTAAATGGGACAAAAAGAATGTTCATGAAGAGGGAGGCCACTTGCCTTCCTCAACAAACTGTTGTTGGTCCTCTTCAAACAGCTGCTGCTCCTGATCTTCCTCGAACGGCACATTCTCTACACGTTCACACAAGACATACAACAAAATAAATAAAAACAGTACACCAAACAGTACTAAAAACATAGAACAAACACCCTATACTAAAAAGCATGCAAAGACGATCGCGTGGCCGCAAGAATCGCCCAAAACGGATTTAAAACGACGAAGTTACACAAATAACATGGTTGCAGGGACTAATATGCAATAAAAACTAAGTCTGCGTACTGTTTTGATTAAAACCGAGGGCCTAGACATAATTATTCATATACCAGAAGGGCTAGCAAGTGAATATAGCATGAATAGGATGGTGGGTTTGAATATATGAAAGAACAGGGGCCTAAACAGATAAACCAGGGGCATATATATGAATATTTTCTACTGTGAATGGACTGCGGGTAAATAACATGAAACTGCAGGGGCTCTTATACAAAAATGATAGGACGACGGCGGGTTTGACAATAGTTGACCGGTATCGAAGGATTTGATCCGGCCGTTGATTAACAGATGGACGGTACAAATTAAAGGGGACGGCCGGCGGTGGTGTTCAGGGCGGCGCCGCCGCGAACCGCGGCGGGGAATCGCCGGAGTCGCTACTGCAGGGCGCTACAAGCCTCGGGGAGATGAACAAATGGTACCGGGGAGTCGGGAAAGACATGGCGAGCTCTCCAGAGGACTTGTGGGCGTGGGAGAAAGGTTGGAGGGTGGTCGGCGATAAGAAGGGCAGCGACGGGCTCTGTCGGACGGCGAAGAGGGACGTCCGGTGTCGGTCGCGTCGCCTAGGCGCCGGGGATGTGCTCCTGATGGACCTGCGTACGTGCCAAAGGGGTAGGGCGGGTCAGAGAGGCACGAACGGGGAAGAACAGAGACGACGTCGAAGGCAACCTTGCCGGCGACGATGACGTGCTCCGGTGAGCGATTGCACGAGAGTGAGAGGTGATTTCGGCGTGGGAAGTGTTCGTGCGCGAGAAAGGAGCTTCAACAGTTTTTATAGAGGACCGTGGAGGAGCGAAGGGTGCTCTGGTGCGAGGAATCGAAGGCGAGGCGGAATCAATGGCCATTGAAGAACTTGAGATCAATTTGGCCGTTGCCGAGAGGAGGAATGAAGGAGGGTGAAGGCGTCCTGGTGCAGTGAGTGCCGAGTGAAGAGAGGGAGGGGATTGCGGGACGCGCGGGTGGTAGAACCGGGGACGTGGGTGCAGCGATGATTACGGCAGCGGCGGCTCGGACGTCCGCGGGCGTCGGGAGGAAAAGGGCGACGCTGACGCGCGGGCCCGGCTGATCAGTGAGAGAGGGAGCGGGAGAGAGAGAGGCCGACGGTGGGCTGCGAGCTGGGCCGGGTGATGGGCCAAGAACTAGGCCTGGCGGGAGAAGAAGCAAAAGAAAAGAAGAAGGGGGAAGTTGGGCCGGGCCAAAAGAGAGGATAGGAAAAAGGGAGGGAAAAGAATTAGTTTGAACTTTGTTTGAATGGGATTTGAGAAGTTTGAGAGGAATTTGAGTGGAGTTTGAATTTGGAGAGGATTTAGGAATTCACACAAACAAACAAAACACATGCAAAGGCATGAGATGCAACATTCACTTGTTGAACTAAAATTAATTAATTAATGTTTAAGTAATTAAGGCCACAAATTAAATAAAGGAAAAGAAACTCTTTTAACCTTAGATAAACCTATACAAAAATAAAGTTGCTATAATTTATTACATGATGGAATTTGGGTGTTACACCCCCCCACTGTGGACTCCTTCAAGGCCAAATTTCAGGTTGAATTTGCCTGGGTTATCCTAAGAGCGAAGAAAAGGTATCTCCCTTCGATCTCCGAATGGCTGCAGAACCTAAATAAGTAGTGCTCCACATCAGAAAATAAAATGTTTATAAGCAGTCCGGGTGTTAGGGGGGCTAAGTATCATGTTATATAGTTGAAGGGGTTATGTCCATAAACCTCACAAGTTTAAGGGGTGAAATAGACTTTTAAATATGTTGTTGCCACGTCACATCCACGTGTAATGCCATGTAGGCAAAACCGCTTCTAAAACCACTCAAGGGGGTTATTTGCATGGTTTTGGATAGTTCAGGGGGTGGAATACCCGGTTTTATAGGTGAGGGGGTAAGTAGACGAACATCAATAGGTCGGGGTTAAGTAGACTTTTTTTCTATCTATTATCTATATAAGATGACAGTCTATATTGTGCTCTTTAATCGAATCATCAAGTAACATTGTACCATAGCTCTAATAAATGCCACAACTTTATGTTGTATGATCTAAATATTATTGAGAGAGCACTTTGTTATTTGATCTTGGAAAACTTGTAGACCCTTTTGTGTGCCTATTAGTGTTTAGAGTCTTTTTCTTTGAGTCTTTTTAGAGAGAAATATGAAGTATGGCATCACCCTTTGATTCTAAACTTGTGGCTAGTTAATCTAGGCTAACTTTTGTTTTGTTTTTAGACCACCACATCATGTCATTTTGTTCATTCACCTCATGTTGCACTTCATGCCATGTTGTTCTCACCCTTGTATTGCATTGCATATTTGTTTTGATCTGACCTTTTGTTAAACCCATGTAAGCATTTCTATCACCCCCGCAAAAAACCAGAGCCAACAAGGATAGGATTGATTTGTGTTGATCAGCTTGCTGCACCATTCAGATTAGCCAAGTCTGTCTCTATTCCTTGCCCTAACTGAAAACTTTGACTAGCCTCCCTACGAGATCCTAAATCCTTAGGAAAAATCTCTCATACCTATAGCCATCCTAAAACCATAGGTTTTGTTTTTTTCACCCAATGAAACAATCTTTGTTTTTCTTTTTGTTTTCAACCACCTTAGGTAGATTTTCTAAACTTGACTGCTCTCTTCAAAATTCTTGTTTTAAGCCAAAAATATAGGATACCCATGAACCTTCCCCTAAACCTCGTTAGCTAGGTTGTTCGGTTCTTATCGATGAACGATTTTCTTGTCGACAATGCTTCACTTCTTATGAAGTGGTTGGCCAAGCTTTGTCGCTCTGAGCAATAACTTTTTGAGTCAATCGATTGCGGAACAACATTGAAAGACCTTTCAAACCTTGCTAAACCTTGTTTTTGCTAACTCTTTGCATTTACATCTTGCATCCCTTCAACACCCACACTTTCGTTAGCATGATTTGGTTTTCTAATCTTTTTCGAGCGCTTGAATTCTTCGGCTTTAACATGGTGTTTGATCCGAGAATTTCAGCAACATAGTAGTAAACATGGTGTTTAAAACTTTGTTTGATCTCTATTAAGTTTGGTCCCCGCCTTTCATGTTACTAACTTTATGCATACACTTTGCACACACGCACACCCATTAGGTTTTTATTTTTCTCTTTTACTAGGTTAATTATGCCACAAGTTAAGGTCTTAGGGATGTCATTGGTTTATTGGTATTTGCTTATACTCCCGACCGTCACCCCTGGGGTAGTTTGTGTGTCTCAATTGTTTTGCAGGCATGACGAAGGAATCCCATGAATTCAAGATCAAAGTTGCAACCAAGATCGTTGACATCTCCGAAGATTGAAAGGGACTCTGCTGTTTTCATAAAAAATATCTGCACATGTTCAGAGATGTACAAGGAACAAAAAGTTGATATTCAGAGGCTCCATCAAATTCTAGTTCCAACGCATCCAAGATCAACAAGTTTGAAGACTCATACAAGGAGATACGACAAAAGCATTGGGCGTTGCGCGTTCTGAAATCAGCTCGGGACAGATTGCGGTGCTGGAATAAAATAGGCATAACTCTTTTTTTCGAAATCCATTTTGGGCAAATGATGACTCGTTGGAAAGAGAAATTTGTGCACTTTGCAATGGAGCAATGGTTCAGTACATGTTCTGTTCTAGAAATAAAGGAAAAATTCATGGAAAGTGAAGCAGCAATAAAGACAACAAGCAAGGAGGTGATAACGGTATGAAGAATGATTGGGACCATAGCTTGATGACAAGAAGAGGTTGAAGAAAGTTAAGATAAGAAAGGTGAAGAAGCATAAAGATAACCTCCAAACACATGGAGGAAGAACTTCAAGAAGCACATGGCGGTTCACTATCTTTTTCCACGCTTAGCAACATGCTAAGCATGGGGGAGGACTTCTTGGACGAAAAGGAAAAAGCTATATGGAGTACAAAGATCGTGTTCACCACGAGATGCTCATTTCTTTTTTTCCATGCTAAGCACAATGCTTAAGCATGGGGAGGCCATGCTACACTTCAATGCAAGCATCGAAAAGGATGGTAACTCTTCCTCAACCCTCTCTTTGTTCTTCTCCTTCCAAATGTTTGTATATATGTATGCCATTGACCATAGATTAGAAACCTTTGTATATCTCTCTTGTTAATAACATGGCTACTAGGAGGACAACCTAGTTTTGTTTTTGTTTTCTATAAATAATGATCACCATCACTTTTTGCTCACCACGATGCGATATTTTGAATGCTTTGCTTATGGAAAAGTGATGAAAGTTGCCGCTTTGTTCACCTACATGATGTTGTATATGATTTGTCTATTTGCTCTCTATAAAATGATGTTAATTGATTAAATACCGGCACTTTTATTTGTGGAGGTTAAATGACTAAATTCTAGACCCACATATTCCATGTTGCTCTTTGATTTAAGTTTACCGATGACCTTATGCCTTGTATTATTTAAACTTGATTCTTATGCTATCTACATTCGTGAATCTCTTGCAAAGTTCTACCTACCAAAGCCTTTACATATACATGATCTTTCATGATGAAACCTTTAGAATTGTAAACTTATATTTTGATGAGTTGGATTAAGATTGATTTGTATGGTTCGAGACTAAGAAGCTGACCATTACATTTTGCGTACCCTCATTTTGTTAGCCTTTCTATCCATGCATTGTGAATTTCTATACCGGAAACTTCTCAAACTTCACTGGATATCCACCCTAAACCCAAATATCTTTTTGTGATTACGTCCTTGACCACAACCCACAATTGAGTATGGATCATTTTCCCGATGAAAATCCACAAGAATCGAGAGCTTAATTTAGAGAACATCAATTTGGGAGGCATCGAAGAAACTCCCTGAAGATTCAAGTGCTTTTCTAGAAGATCAAGATGGACTTTGTGTACTTACTTCAGCAATTATCGACCCTCACTTCTATGCTCGAGGACGAGCAATCGTTTAAGCATAGGGACGGAGGATGCTGAGTAAGCACTATGTTGCCAAAGGTTCTAAGGAGCAAAAAGAAAGAAAAATGTGGAAAAAGAAAAAAAGAGAAAGAAAAGGAACAAAGATGAAAGAAAAAAATGAAAGAAAGAAAGAAAGAAAAAAGAGAAATAATGCTCCTTAGTTCTTTTAGCTTCATCAAATTTCAAGTGCTTTGAAGACAATTCCATACTCAATTTTCTAACCATGTGCAATCCGATAACGAGAACTTCATTTGTGCCTCGGGATCATCCACTTGCCATTTGCACATGTCCACCTATCTAAATGTGTGTGTTCCATCCCTCTCTCTCTCCAACATTTATTTTTCATGGCCTTTTTGACTAGTCTTGGTAATTCCAATAGATCTCTCTCTTAGTTTGACAATATTTGAGATATAATGTTTTGCTAGGATTTTTTTACCTACCAAGCTTCACATAAGCCTTCCACTTTCATATATGAGTAGAATAGGTTGAAAATAATCTAGTATAGGCTTGAGCGACTTGATGAGATGAGTGTTTCCATGAGCTTTTGCAAGAGAATCTCACTTATGTTGGCTTTGCATCTTTTTGAAAACACTTCACGATGGAACAAGGTAAAGGTCTAAAGCTCACTTAAGTTCAAGAGCATTGCATTTAGTTTAATTGTGGCTTGTTCTTTATTGCTAGTCTATCTTCCATAAATAGCCGGTCACAATTTGAACTTTAAATGCTAAACACTTGAGAGCAATGTGTCTTGTTATGTATAACTAAGTGTAGGAAAGACATGAAGGGCAATGCTGATTTCCTTGTTAAGCAAAGATCCTAGACTTACTCAAGGATGAGCAAGGTTTAAGCATGGAGAGATTGTTGACGCTCGTGAGCGACACCTTTTTAGTGCTAATTAAGTGGTGTTTTGGGACCAATTCATATACTAACCCGCCATTTGGCACTTGAAATAACCCTATTTTCGCATATGCATGTATTTTTGGAGGATTTTGGTTTACGCAGGTATTTGAGCTATAAATGAGCACTTTTGGACGAAGACCAAGGTCATGCATAGCATGGAGGAATATAAAGGCCAAAAACCTAATATGACTCGGATTTCGTTCGTTCTCATCTACGGTGAATCAACCTCCATGAATATGGAAAGGCAAAGATTTGAAGATAAGGTCAGATGCCTTCGAGATCAAGGCGAATCAGGCAGACATATGGAAAGCTATCAAGACCCAACCTTATCCCAAAGCAACCGACGTCAAATACCCACATGCATTGGCAAATCAATTCCTGGAGGATCTAGAAGCTTGCACGTAAAAGATGAGACCGAGGGGCCACAAAAAAGGCCTAGGCCGGCTGGCCCAAGGGGGCCCGTGCCGACCGGCCTAGCCTCTTTCTGCGCCGCCTCGGCCTCCCCTTCGAGCTAGGGTTTCCTCGGAGTATTTATATCCCCGATGCCCAGAGGCACGCAGATCCATCCACTAGAACTCGGCGAAACCTAGGGCATACACCGAAAGGAGACGACGGCCGCCGCACGTCCTCGAAGTTGTCTAGGGGATGGCTTAGGCCAACCCTAGCCGCCATGGCCTCCCTGCGCGGTTGTGCCATGGTGGAGTTCAAGAGCTAGTTGGAGTCGTCAATAGTATGTACTTGGTGGTGATGATCCAAACACATCTATTATATGACTAATGTTCTTCGTGTCATCCGATCTTTTAGCGACTCAATATCTCCTTCTATGCTTTCTACCTAGCATGAATATGATTGTTCCTTAGTCTAATCCTAGGTTAGACTATATAGCATGCTTTATGTAATCATGGTGATTAGATCTAGTATGTCGACCCTTCATGATATCTAGACACGTTCACTTGTGGACGTGCCCTTGTAACTAACCATGCTGATAGGGAGCATCGTGACAGGATGCGATCCCGTGTAAAGTGGCGTTCTTGGGAGGTTGACCGGAGGTAAGAGTTTAAAGATTGCTTTGGATGAGATGCATGATGTGCTTACTCTTATTTGCTAGAACTACAACTAGAAGATGATTGGCCCGTTTATCCTTTGGTTGCTCTTTACCTTTGCCTATGTTCATGGGTGAGATCAACCTATACACTCCACTCACATCTTATAGGTTTACCCCTTTATATGCAATCATCGCTTAATGCTAGGAATAGATCCGTTAGATTAGATAAGAAACCCTAGTAAGTTCATTGCCGATCCACGGATTGATAAACCTTGGATGGAATACTCTAAGAAAAAAGCTACGATGATCCGTGCGCTTGCGGTTCACAATTGGTGCGTCTATGGACCGTCAACAATACTCACCCTCGCACAAATTCAAGTGAACTTTAGTTTAATTTTAAGATGAGTTTGAGAGGTTTGACATAATTTGAATTCATGTCCTTCTGTCATAGAAGATAAATGTTTCCAACATTTGCATGGTCACCATTTTGTTGGAGTGGTTACTTGCACGAGAAAGTCCCATGAATGCATCTCAAACCAACTAGAGAAGTACTACATGGGTCGCTGTCACACGTACCAGCTTGTGATTTGAACAAGGCTTCTATGAACCCCAGATCAAGAATCACGTGATCTGCTTAGTGAACTTTATTGACTTGTTCATGCTACACCTTTATTTATTGACTTGTTCATGCTACACCTTTACCTGCTCCTTCCAAGGCAACAAGCTGGTGCATATCAAACTGCTGTTTAATTAATCCAAGTACTTGGCCGCTGTATAAAGGTTTGTATTGATTTATACCATACTGATGAATTGTTGGACCACTTGTGGTTAATAATGTCCGGCAATTCAGATGCTTAGTCTATGTATATATAGAAAACAACATATGGGTCAACACGAAAATACAATGTCCACATAATTAATGATTATTTTTCCAGTAATTAATCTTAGCATATGGAATCCATGGCCGATGTACTGGTTGACTTTTCTTGTAGATATGATGAAATGGTCTCTGTAGTATCAACAATGAAAGCTAGTTTTCTTTTGCTACATTTGCACACTGTCAAACTAATCTGACGTGGTCTATGATCTGTTTTGGTACACTCTGTGCTCACCCTTGACCAAATATTTGCAAAAAGGAGAGAAGCCTTCTTACTCTCATTAGAAACCTTTGAAATATTATCCTTGCTTTCTTAGATGGTGACATACCAGCCATCTCTTCATGCATGAATCTTTATATACTCAGCCTCAATTTCATCTAAAAATTAACATTAGTTATGTTGTGGACACCTTCTGCAGAAACATGCATAATCTTCTTAGGTTATTCCCAATGGGGAGTTTCACTTTGATGTTTCCAAGATTGCCACATAAGAATAAGAGCATTTAATCGACGAACGAAACATCTCATACACTGGACTATTTTTTGTTGTTGTTTCATAGGCAATACACCCAAGACGTACACAAGGTGCGTTGGAAACAGTGCACACATAATTTCATTTAGACGAAACTCCTTTTATCTCTCTCCTCATTCATTTGTTGGCACATCACCAAAAATGATGACAAGGCACCATATTTAACAAAAATGAAACTCCCATTGGGAGTAGCCTTAATTAGCAAAAAAAAAAATCACAGACAATGATGACACTTATGAGCACTCCGATGCGTTCATAAATAAAATTTGTAGAACATATACAAAAATAGTTTCTCGTGGAAGGATGTATTTTGATGTTTGGGCGTCATGAACATTCCCTAATTAATTTATTTCAAACCATTTATGTTAAATCCATCTACAGAGCAACTGTTGCTCTTAACCAGGAATGATAGTACCCGATAACCTGTTTTACAGAAAACCAATTCTCATGGTTGTAAACATAACCGGTTCTCAGCGACAAAAATGCCTTTTTTGGTATCCTGTGGCTCGACCGGCTGTGTTGCACAAAAAATAACCATTTGTCTACATACCCGTTATGTTGCTTGGTTATCTTGTAGTGTATGGCCTAATATCATTTGAAATTTGTTTAATTGTATTCTTGAGATATCATCATAAAATTTCTGTAAAAACTTTAGGAAACTTATTATTTCATAAATGTAAAGCGAAACACACTGGTACATCATACAACATTAATTGAATACAAACACATGCCATTAGTTTGATTGTTTATTACAAATAGAGAATAAACCCTTGTACATACTGAAGATTCGAGATATGCATCATCTCATATAGCCAGCTTATTATTGTTTTTAGTAGTGGTTGTTCTCCCAGAACTGTGCCTGGAGCCAATCAATTGTGCCCTTCTCCACTTGGAATGCCTTAGCCAAGACATCATCCGAGATTGGTGGCTTTGATCCAAAGACTGCATTGGCAATGGTAATAGCCCCAGGGTTTTGGCTGCTAAGCGCAGCGATAGCAACCGCTGGCTTGTCGTGGACGGGGTTAAACTGGAAGTGAATAAGTCCTTCCGGGAATATAAAAACATCACCCTTGTTGAGGACCTTGGCGAACAGCGTGTTGTTTGGGTTGGAGGTGACAAATCCAACATAGAGTGTTCCCTCGAGCACCGTCAGTATCTCAGTGGCACGTGGGTGCGTGTGCGGCGGGTTCTCACCCAAGGGAGCATAGTCGATGCGTGCTAGAGAGATGCCAAGGGTGTTGAGTCCAGGGATTTGCATGACATTGATCAAAGTGACGTTGGACCCAACCTTGCTCTTCATGGTGTCCCTGGGCTGGTCTAGTTTAGCAGCCATGAAGAAGTCATCTGCGTTCACCGCCATGGGATCCTTGCACACGAATCCATTCACCTTCACTGTATGGATTATAGAAGCACACAAATATTAGAAATTACATATAAATGCTCATAGACTTATAGGACGTAGATGTGCGATCTAATGGATGATTATTGTTCGGATCAGTGATTTAGTACAAGAACATCTGAACTGCAGACGTACCAGGAGAGTGCTTGTCAGCGACACAGAAGTCCTGAAGCGGGCTAGGATCAGAAGCAATGGCCTGAAAGGCCACCAATGCTAGAAAAGCAGCAACAAGGAAGTAAGAGGAAGCGGCCATTTTGTTTCAATCTATTTAGCTTTCTCTTCCCTTTTCTGTATTGGTGCTCGTGTCAATATGTAGGCTAAGCACTGGTGAGTGTGTGTTTGCTTTAATTTGATGATGGGTTGGCAATGAAGAGAGGTTAATGTGCTTATATAGTTGCGGCACGCGGTAGCGTGAACTTGTGAGCAATGACTGAACAAGTCAATTTGAACTGTCCACAAGAATTGGCCGTCCATGAACCTGCTGATGAAACTGCAGTTATCTTACATGATCTTTTCAAAGCTACCTCTACTTTTGATCTTTTCTACTCTACTAACTATTTTGACGTGGTCGATCTTTTCTTTAGCCAAAATTATAGTAGAGGTGTACCTGTTCTTGTTATGTTGTGTTGCATATACAAGATGGTTGTTACCCTTCTCAAAATATGAAATTTAAAAAGGTACCGCCACTTTCATTTTTTATTCTGCTAACTTTTCTGACGTGATCTCTTTGCCCCTAGCAAAATATTATTAAAGGAACGGTATACCTGTTATTTTCTTTATGCCGAGTGGCATATTTATTACTGTTACTGTAAAACTTTGAATTTTACTTGGTTCCCATTTTGTTAAAGTAGATACTTGCAGGAATTATTCATAGTGCAATTAATTCATCTAGACTAATAGACGTACGGTGCATGTGGGTGGCTGTAGCACACGCTTTGTTTGCAAGTTGAACAACAACTACGGGTTCTATCAATATAAGAGATCAACAACCACAATATGCTCTACCTAGTCAACTTCTTGACTTGATCATATCGTACCTTCCTTACCTGCTCCTTGTCAGGAAACAAGCAGCTGCAACATAATGTGAACTTATGCTTAGGTATTACTCCCTCCGCCCCAAAAAGTATGCAACTCTCGCACTTCGAGGAGTCAAACAATTTCAACTTTGACTAGATTTTTGTAAAGTAATACTAACATTTATGGTACAAAATAAGTATAATTAGATTGATCAAGGAATATATTTTTATACTAAATCTATTTAAAGTTACAAATGTTAGTAATTTCTTGTATAAACTTGGTCAAACTTTAAATTGTTTGACTTCTCGGGGAACTAGAGTTGCATTCTTTTTGGGACAGAGGGAGTAGGCCTGTATATGGCTGTGGCATAATGGATGACAATAATATATATTTATCTTGTGAATGAATTGTAACATTGGACATAAATATGCGTTATGGTTCATAAAACATGCCTTATAATTGAGAGAATTCATTTACAGTATGTAACTAAAATACTTTTCGTGCAAACTAAGTAAATGTTTAGATTACAATGTTAAATCTGAATTAAATCAAATGAACGTACATGTGTCTATTAAATAAACATGTAGAAATTGTACATATAACTGTTATTATTTTTCACCATTAATCGCATAGGAGCATCCTTGGAGGCCCATGTCTATCTTATCTCAGCACTATGACTGACCACCAAGGTTGTATCATAACTTTTGCAAGGCTTACATTAATGTTTAGAGTAATATGTGAAAATAATCCGTTTCCGTATTCAAATATCAGATGCAAAATTCTGGGCAGTGAGTAAAGTAGGACATCGATCTAATTCCCGGTACTAAATAGTAACCTCGGTTTGTTATTAAATTTCTGATTCAGAAAATGAGCCCCTATAGGTAATAGCGGTTAGATATTACCGGTACATGTATATTTTAATGATGAAATGTTCTAACATCCCATCGAAATTGGTTAACATAGCAAGACCTAATCACATGTATGGTAAAAGATATTAGTAAGCTGGTGGATTGCGAAGGAAATTGATGTGCATCATTCAATCCATGCATGGACTCATATGTACCAAAGAGTTGACTGTGCCGAGAATGACATTACAACAAACATGGTAATTAATGATGGTTTAATATAATATCTTTGCAAACAGTAATGAGGTATATGCAAATAAATCCATTCACAAGCACTGAGTGCATGCATCAGTGTGAACTCATGGGCAGTGGAACAAGTCAAATAGATCGATCCTATCAATGGTTATGGTCTGACTTCTCGAACCTGATGCGCTGATGTAGCAACATAGTTAACTTGTAGTATCAACGTTACGAATCCAGATTAGGCCTCAGGTTACATGCATCACGACCGTACCATGGTACTACAAAAAGTGTATTTTTCCTCTCACTTTCATGTTTTGTGACCTCACTGCTCATCCAGAAGAAATTAATTTTATTTGTTTTTGTCAATCTCCCAGGCCATTTAATGGTCAATATTTCAAGGATTCATAAATGCACATTCCAGATACTGGATAAGGAATCTATTTTCCCCCACTACCAGAAAACGCTCCATCCGTCCACCCTCATAGGTCACGGTTCATTATGGCCCGGTACCAATGCAAGCATTGGTACCGGGTCCAACGGCTACATTTTTTGCGCGCTCATAGGTAGCGGTTGGTGGCACCAACCGGTACCTATGAGTCCACATTGGTACCGGTTGGTGCCACCAACCGGTTCCAATGTGCCTCGGTGGTACCGGTTGGTGCCACCAACTGGTACCAAAGAGGCTCTGCGTATAAAGCCCCTTCTTCCTCCCCCAGCCCGAGCCATGGCTCATTTCTTCATCCTCTATTGAGCTCGGGTTGGGGGAGGTCATGCCCAAATTTTTCATAACTTTTGGAGATTTTGCAAACCAAGTCCGCTAGAAGGTTAGCAACTTCATCCCCTCTCTTATGACAGTTAGTATGGTCTATTTCATGCTCTATGTTTTGAGTAATTTAGTGTTTTGTGGAATGAATTGAAATAGGAGATTTTAGATTTAATCTTCATTTGTATTATGAAATTGTAATAGAGAATCACCATATAGTTAGTTGTTGCATGTGTAGAGATGATGCACAAATTTTTAGACATTGATTAGATTATTTGTAGAAACTTTAAATGATTTTTATATTTATGCTTATTATGATTTTTAGAGATTATAAATGATATTCATATTTAGGCTTATCATGAACTTTAGAATTACATATTTTTAGAGGCTTCAAATGATGTTGATATTTAGGGTTATTAGGATTTTTAGAGATTATAAATGATATTCTTATTTAGGTTTATTACAAACTTTAGAAATACATCTTTTTGTGGCTTCAAATGAAGTTCATATTTAGGGTTATTAGGATTTCAAGAGATTATAAATGATATTCTTATTTAGGTTTATTACGATCTTTAGAAATTCATATTGGGGACTAAATTTTTCATTGTATTTTGTGAATAGATGAATCGGCAATGGATGTACAACGCGGATAGACGCTCATCTGACTTCATTAATGGCGTTCATCAATTCCTCGACGCGGCAGAGGCTAACTCGACCTCGGGTTTTATATGCTGTCCGTGCAAGGTCTGTGAGAAGGATTATCACATTTCAAAGAAGGTGGTTCACACACACTTGCTTAGGAGTGGTTTCATGCCTAACTATATCTGTTGGACCAAACACGGCGAAGCGGGGATATTCTTAGAAGAAGGTGATGAAGAAGGTGACGACAACATACCGGACTTTGCACAATATGGTGCTTTTGCAGATGATATAGCAATGGGCGAGGGTGAAGCAGTTGCAGAAGATGAGGATGATGATGCCTTAGGTGGCATGATCTGTGATGAAGAGAAAGACTGCGAAAGTGCGAAAGATCGGGAGAAGATGAAGCGTTTGTTGGAGGACCACAAAACATTGTTGTACCCAGATTGCAAAGAGGACTAGAAAAAATTGGGTACCACACTGGAACTGTTGCAATGGAAGGCAACTAATAGCTTGTCTAACAAAGGTTTTGGAGAGATATTGAAAATGATAAAGAAGATGCTTCCAGAGGGCAACACATTGCCCGAAACAACATACGAAGCAAGAAAAATCATTTGCCCTCTAGGACTGGAAGTACAAAAGATACACGCATGTCCCAATGATTGTATCCTTTATCGGGGCAACGTGTACGAATCTTTAGATGCCTGTCCGGTTTGCAATTGTTCACGGTATAAAATCAGGCGAGACGACCCTGGTGATGTTGGGGGAGAGCCCCCCAAGAAGGGAGTCCCTGCCAAGGTGATGTGGTATTTTTCTATAATACAACGTTTGAAGCACTTGTTCAGAAACAAAGAGCATGCTAAATTGATGCGGTGGCACAAAGAGGATCGGAGGGAAGACAATATATTGAGACACCCCGCTGATAGGTCCCAATGGAGAAAATCGACAGAGCATTCCCAGACTTTGCAGAAGATGCAAGGAACATAAGATTTGGTTTGAGTACGGATGGCATGAATCCTTTCGGTGATATGAGCAGTAGCCACAGCACTTGGCCTGTGACTCTTTGTATGTACAACCTTCCTCCGTGGATGTGCATGAAGTGAAAGTTCATTATGATGCCAGTGCTAATCCAAGGGCCAAAGCAGCCTGGCAACGACATTGATGTGTATCTAAGGCCACTGATTGAGGACCTTTTGTTGTTGTGGGGCAAAGATGGTGTAAAGGCGTGGGATGAACACAAGCAAGAGGAATTTAACCTACGAGCATTACTGTTCGTGACCATCAATGATTGGCCTGCACTTGGTAACCTGTCGGGACAGCCAAACAAGGGATACGAAGTGTCACACCCGGTTTTAAAACAAAACCAAGTGCTACCTATATGTATGCCAGGATCAAGTTTCATACATATAGTGACATCATAAGTGAGTAACAGTAACAGTATCACGTAAAAGAATACAAGAGACTTACACTCTATCAGAGACACAGCAGATCCTGGAAACCAAGGCTCCAAAACTTCACAGGCAATCGACTGGGGTTGCGTAGGCCTAGCATCATCTTCAACATCTTCACATTACCTTTCTGAGCAGCAGTAAGCAAGGATGAGTACACTTATGGTTGGTACTCAGCAAGGCCACAAGAAATAACCAGAATATAATTTATTATCAACTTCAAATAAATTAATCATGAGAGGGTCCAGGCCGCTCTTGACCGTGAGCACGGCTGTTATAACAGTTTTTTTAACACTCTGCAGAGTTTGTACACTTTCCCCACAAGAAGCGTAGACCCAACCACGCTGTGCTGATCAGGCACGTATCACACTACCTTTGGTGTGATTGCATAGGGACGCTACGAGGCCTTTACAAAGATCCCTCAATTCATAGCAACCCACTAAGGTTTCAAGCCATAGCAGAGCATAACCTTTTCTAATCGCCGAGTTTCTTACCAAAGCATACTCCCAAGAGATCCGGCTATACCCCATCCATGCTTCCCCTCTTGCCCTTTCGGTAAGGCCACTACAAATTAAGGTTTCTAATTAATTAGCCAAGACCAGAGCCCATTAGCGCTTGTGGTTGCACTGTTTTCCTGGGTGGTCACTCCATGTTCCAATTAGAATCATCATTATATTTAATAAAGCATAGATAGAAGGATGGTTAGGGACACTTGCCTTTCCGCAATAAAAAATACCACGTACTGCTCAGAGTCTTCAAACTCTTCTTGTTGAAACTCTTTTCTTCAAAGCACCTGAATTGCGTTCCTTCTACTCGCAGCAACATCGGCACAAGCACACACTAACAAAGAGACAACAAGCACAACTAAGAACAATACACCAAACGAACAGAAAACAATAAAAGAAAGCACAAAAAGGCGGGGCTTGATGCTAAGGTCACGAGGGCTCAGGAAACGACGATAGCGATGATAAAGACGAAAAGACAACTATCGTAACATTTATGTTATGAGAGCACAAGAGACTATATGCTTGGTTTATTTTAGTCTAATAAAAACAATATAAAGGATATCTCAGAAAATACCCTAAATTAGAATTATGTCATATTAGAGTTTATTTACAAAACCGAGATAAGACTAAGTCAACTTTTATACATCTAAATGTTTATGTATGAATTAGACCAATTAAACACTTAAATAGAAATAAAACATGTGTGAACATCTAAACGTATAACTTTATGATTCGTGTTCTACTAATCACATTATTATTGAAAAGACATGCTTTGAGTATTAACCATATTAACAATAATTATGAAAACCGATGTTTAACTCTAAATAGCTTTTAATTAGTTACATAGCAATTAATCAAATTAACTTGCCGAGATATAACCTAATTAACTTTTAATTAGAAAACTAGTGAATAAGTATTTAATCATATTAACATTTTAATAGAAACTAAAAACAACAAAAGAAGATTATCATTGTTGCTAACGCATAACTTTGACCGATATGAACCTAACGCAACAAAGACAACTCGAAAAAGAGCTAAAACGAGCGACGATAAAGGCACAGGGACAGAACGACAAGCTTTGATCAAGACATATGTAGCGTGCAGGCAGCAGGTAGTGCTCGTATATCCATGAAAGGCTCTGCATGGCTGATCGATGAAGGATAGATTGTGAATAAATTTGATAACGTGAAGGGAAAACTGAATTATAATGTTCGTGACATAAGCATGACATTACTGGAGTTCTGCATGTCGTCAAATATGTTGGGCAAAGGATCATACGGTAGGGAGGAAAATTGGAATTTAGTTTGTCTCTTAATTAGCCTTAGCTGACTACGAAGGACACGAGGAACAATTAACATGCTACTTGCAGATTAATGTATTACTTTAATGGCTCCCACTTATGCAATAATGCAACGGTATAGAATAATTAAATGCTACACCATTGTCAAAACATAATGTTAACCATTAAATAATACAACTAATCCGTAGTGGGCAACATATTATTTCACTTGTAGGATATTGACAAGTAATAAATGATTAATGGCTAAAGGAAACGATTGATACATTTAACATATGATCTTTACAAGCTTATACATTATTTAATAATGCAAACTTATAGTGCAATTAAATTGGAACCAGTAATTAAAATCCTGGGTATCATTGCAACAACATAAATTTAATTATTAAATAGATGCTAACTTGCAAGGATTTATTGTCAACTATCAAAGCTTTACTAAGTCTGGATTAGAAAGGACAGGCTAGCATAATAACATTTGCAAGACACTATAAATAGAGCTCGCAAGGGAAGGCGACGGCTAATAAGGTTTGATTTGGTGAAAGATAGATTGAGAAAGAACTTTGCAACGTGAAGGAAAAACTAAATTATATCATCCATGGCATAGGCAAGACATCAGTGTGATGTCATCACCTCGCATGGCCGGGTTTGCTTGTGTATAGGAACGTGTATAAAAGACACAACAACCATTGATTAGCAGTCTGCCCATCACGCAGAGGCCAAGCTACTAATGCGCGTGCCTAGCTTGCTTGTGGTGGTAGCCACAGGTGACTCGGCAGGGTTGGAATTGCATGGCCAGTGCAGCAGAGTTGGAAGTACGCACTGCATGCATATGGGTGCCTTCGTCGGCTTTGCCATCCACAGGGTAAGGCAGGCGGTAACAGTTACTGCCATAGAGACAACGACAAACTAAGATGGCTCGTCTTGGACGGCAGCACGCATGCATGGCGACGGTGCAACTAGCAGGATTGAGCAGAGACAGAAGAGACCGTATGCTAATAGGAACACAGATTACAGATATGTAAGCGAGAGACAACGATCAGGGCCGGTGACGCTACGGGACATGAAGGGCATGACTAAGATGCAAAACGAGACGAGCGAAAGAATTGGAAGGAGGATGATGTTGTGCTCACCGACAACGAAGATGTACAGCAGCGGCTAGAGTCGATCGAACGTCGAGGACGGAACACAGGGCTTCACGGTGCAGCGATGAATGGCAGTGGGGCTCCGACAGCGCGGCGAAGCTCCGGGCGTCGAATTATGGTGTATGCTCCTGGTGGCTGGGAGCCCGGCAGCTTGCGCCGGCGGCGTTGCTGAAGCAGGTCATAGGGCGGTGCCGCGGTGGTGCTCGGCGACGGCAACCAATGCAAAAGCTTCAGAGAAAAGCTGCAGTGGCATGGATCGGTGGAATACAGATGAGGTGCAAACTGGAACAAAGACGGCAAGACGGACACGATGATGATGTGCTTATTACCTACGTAGTGGCCGTAACAGCGACGTGAGGATACCGAACTCGACTAGATCGGCTGAAGTTCTAGCTTCACGTGGATGTGCTCCTCCTGCGGCAACTCGGCAACGGCGTCACGAAGTTCTGGGTGCTGCTGGCTTGCTCGATGTGCGGCGCGGTCGCAGACCAGCACAGAGTGTCGGCGGCCAGGACGTCTCAACGCCGGCAAGCTGTGGAAGCTGGGGGCGACGATGATCGGCGGAACGGGTGCAGCTCGATGCGGCGGCGCGGCTAGGAGAGGGCAGCGAGGCGGCGCATGCAGGGGCGGCTTGGCGTGGCGAAGCTGGTGATGGCCACTTGCTCCGACGGCGGCGTACGCATCTAATCCAACCAGCATCATCGGCAGCCTTCTCATGGACGAGGAGCCCTGGCTGTGGAACGAGAACAACGAGCAGTCGCCGGACATGCTACTCGGCCGGCGTCGCAAAGCTTCGGGTGCTGCTGGCCTGGTCGGCTCTCGCGAGCGCGGAGGGCGGCGGCGAGATGCAACGGCCAGGCGAGGGGTGCGGCGGTGGAAGAACAGGGGCATGCGGGCCGTTCGGATGCGCGCAATTTATAGGGCGCGGGGTTAGGCCTTGCGTGTGGCACGCACGCCAAGGGATCGGCGGCGGCGGCGCGAGCCTGCAGTCAAGAGACCGAGATGACACAGGTGGCTGCCGGGTCTATCTGGGCTGGACCAGGTCGGGCAGGCACTGGGCCTCGCAGGCTCAGCTCAACAAAGGATTGGGATTTTACAATTCGTCAAAATAAATTCTTAGTTTAAGAATAAATCTAGAAAAGTCTAGATAATTCTTTCAAACCGTGAATAATATCCTAGGACATCCAAATTTCTGAGAAATGTCACAGAGATAGATTTGGACACGAGGAATCCCAAATAAATTATTTGGAGTTAATGAAAAGATTTCTAGAAGCTCTGAGATAAAGGATTTAGCTCTAGAAAAACAGGAATAAATTCCAGAGAATTCCGAAAAAATTCCCAGATGAACCTATTTGATATCTGAGAGGACTTGGAACGCTAAACGCTAAAGACACACCGCAACAAGAACAAAACAACCGCTCTAAAGCCTATGTTGTTTTAATTTATTCAAGAACAACAATATTTTCTTATACTAAATTCCCTGTAATGAAAGATAAATGTTGGAAGATTTTAGAAATTCTCAAATTCTTTAGATTGTTTAGTGTAATCTATTCACATCCCAAAATATGAAATTTTGGGGTGTGACACGAAGCATGCACACATTGCCTAGAACACACCAATTGCATTTACCTGAAACATTGTAGAAAGTGTGTGTGTATATGGGTCATCGTCGATTCCTTTCTGAGAAACATCCGCTAAGAAAGAAAGGAAAGCATTTTGAGGCGGAAATTCGTAGCAAACCAAGGCATCGGGATGGAAAATATGTATTTGCTATGGTAAAAGATGTGAAGGTGGTCTTTGGGAAGGGACCTGGCAGCCAGCCAGCGGCAAGTGAAAATGGAAAGGCACCCATGTAGAAGAAAAAGTCAATATTCTAGGACCTACCATATTGGGATGTCTTAGATGTCTGTCACGCAATTGATGTGATGCATCTGACCAAAAATCTTTGCGTAAACGTGCTAGGGTTCCTTGGTACTTACGGAAAGTTGAAAGATACGCTAGAAGCACGACAGGACCTGAAACGTATGAAACAATGAGATCCCTTGCATCCTGAGAAAAGAGAGAAAGGGCATTGGAACTTACGTCCCGTTAGCTACACTCTAAGCAAGGAGGAGAAGACCAGCATGTTTGATTGCTTGAACAGTATTAAGGTCCCGTCCGGCTACTCATCGAATGTAAAGAGTCCAATAAATATGAAATAGGAGAAATTCATACACCTCAAATCTCATGACTGCCATGTGCTGCTCACACAATTGCTTCCGGTGGCGCTGAGGGAAATTCTACCCGTTAATGTCCGAACAACTATTGTGAAGCTATGTGCCTTCCTCAATGTAATCGACCAGAAGGTAATCGATCCCAGTAATCTAGCAAAGTTGCAAGATGATGTGGCCCAAAGCCTTGTCAGCCTTGAGATGATATTTTCTCCGTCTTTCTTTAATATTATGATGCATCTCCTGGTCCATGTTGTCAAAGAGATTGGTATTCTTGGTCCTGTATTGCTACACAATATGTATCCTTTTGAGAAGCTCATGGCTATTATAAAGAAATATGTTCGTAACCGTTCTCTTCCAGAAGAATGCATCACCAAGGGGTACAGAACAGAGGAGGTCATTGAGTTCTGTGTTGGCTATATCCCCGAACTGAAACCGATTGGGCTACCTGAGTCACGCCATGAGGGGAGATTACTTGGAACAGGCACGTTAGGAAAGAAACAAACAAGGTGTAGCGACTACGATTTATTCATGAAAGCCCATTACACTGTATTACAGTCATCAACTGTTGGCGGCACTTAAGCGCACCAATTACGAACCGCAAGCGCACGGATCGGTTGTAGCTTTTCCCTTAGAGTATCCCCCAAGGTTTTATCAATCCGTGGAACAAGTGGATTGCTACGCTTAACTAAGCACTAATCTCGTTGATTGAAAGATCTTTATCGAATGATGTGTGTGTATGAGTAAAGAACTAAATCTATCTAAGAGAACAACATAGAGAGCAATAATATGGAGAGAACAAGATATGTAGAATGCTTGTCCAAGGGATCTAGGATCACTTAAAGATGTAACCACCGAGCAAGAACGAACCGATCTAATAAATCAAAAGTAAAGGTGCACCAAGCTCAACCCTTTCCCTCCCGCGTACTGTCACTACACGAGGGTAATCCGTGATTGAACAATAAGAGCACAAGATTGTCGATGTATTCTAGGTATGCAAGACTACGAGCAATGCATCCCCAAAGCAAAGTCATCCGACTATTAGATTAAAAGCACCAACGACAAGAATATGATAGCAAAGATCCAAAACAATGGTTCGGCGATTACAACTTAAGATCTCCCTTCAACCCCAAGGACAAACAAGGACTTTACCCCATAATGTTTCACATTGTAGCGCTGAACATGGTGTAGAATCCTCCAAAGTAGATGCAAATCGATGGGGAAGACGATCCGGAGGAGGGAAATCCCTACGCCGGGGCGGCTAGTGGGTGTTCTTCCTCCTCTCGAGCTCCGCCTTGCTTGCTCCCTTGTAGATCCAATCTCCTCCTTGTTCTTGATCTTGTGGCGGCACCAGAGGGACCTTATTAGGGTTTCCTGGCGTCACCCCTCTCTCCGAATGTGGCTCCCTCTCTTTGTTGATCCTCCAAAATAATCGGTCCTTGATGTGGTCGACCTCGGGGGCTTTTATAGGCGGCTCTGGCGCTTGGCGGCGGGCATCCGACCAGGGTTTCGCATCAACTCTGCACTCAAGAAAGATGGGGACGTTTGGGCCCAAAAATGGGCTAGGCCGGCCGGCCTAGGCCCTTTTTGGCTCCTCTCGCCTCCATCTTTTGCGTGCAAGTCCTCCTCCGCGATGCTTGTCCATGTGTGCACTTTGGTCCATGTCCAACCCCTCCAAATATGTTGTATTTCCTGTCATATCACAACATACTCCAAAATACAGCACATATTCGAAAACAGGGTCATTCTCGTGCCAAGTGGTGGGTTAGTATATGAGTTAGTCCAAAAACACCGCTTAAATGACACCAAAAGTGTGACAATAACGAGCGCCAACAATCCCCCACGCTTAGCTCTTGCTCGTCCTCGAGCAAGTCAAGTCACCACAAACTTCCTTTGGGGTTAAACAAAGATCTTGTTTGCAAATCATACCTAAGCAAGAGAGTCAAATACCGAGTCCTTCAAGCAAATATCAGAGGAGTAGCAAAGATAATCAAGGCATGGGCATTCAAAGATTTATCCAATCAAAAATTACCCCCACAACTTCTCACCTTTAGCTAAGTAACTTCATGGATCAACGGTACTTACTTTCTTGCTTTTCTTGGAGGGTTTTTTTTTCTTTCGTGAAAACGATCTCCCTGCAACAAGAATTAAACCAAGTTCTCTTCCAAACATTCACATGTCGCTCAATATAAGTTGGCTATCCTATTCGTAGCAATCTCTCATCTCTCAAAAATAATCACTCACTTATATGGTGGAGCTTTAGGTAGGGCTAGCAAAGTAAATACACATATTGTCAAATTAAGAGAACTCTCTAACAGTTGCTTACCTTCCGAGCCAATGATCATGAGAATATCACCATAATGTGAGGGGTTTCAATGATAAGAAGATTTAGAATGGTGGACATGTGCAAGAGCATATAAAAATTGACTTCAAGGCACGAGCGACGTCCTCGTTGTCGGATTGCACATGGTTGGAAAAGAAGATTTGTTCTCAACAACAAGGCGATCTTCCTTTGCACTTTTTCTATTCTTCCAACTATAGAATTCTCCCTCTTTTATTACATTTTTCTCCCTTCTTTCTTTTTATTTTCTTTTCATATTTATATATTTTTTTCTTTTTCTTCTTTTTCTTTCTTTTTCCTTCTTTCCTGAATTTTCCTTCACTTCTCCGAACCTTCCTTGAACAATTCCTCGTGAAGATAGGCAAACAAAACACCGAGGCAACTCCACAATTTTTCGGAGCCCAAGCTGCAGCTGGAAGGGGCTGGGCCGGCCGGCACAAAGAGTCTAGGCCGGCCGGCACAAAGAGTCTAGGCCGGCCGGCCTGGGGCTCTCCCAGCTCGGTTCTGGTTCATTTTTTTCTGTACTCCTTCCTTGCTTTCTCCATAAATTATATTTTATTCAAACTTCGCCCAGAAAGAGAATAAATCTTCTTGTAGTGGGTTGTGTTCAAGGAAAAGATAATAAAACAAGATGTATTTGGGTTCGGGTTTTGGAATCCGGTAGATCATATGAGTTGTTCCAATGCAGAACTCTCATTACCGAATATTGACGAGGCTAGCAAATAAGAGATAAGATAATCAAGGACATGATCATTGCTCAAAATTAAAACTTCCGAGAGAAAGAAATCCTAACTCAACTCATTGCACCTCCAATGCTTACGGTGGAACGATTAAAATTAAAAATTTAGGCTTTGGATAGGATAGACATAGCTCTCAACTTGGAAAAGAATTAGTCAACCTTGTTTTGTAGGGGTTTTAGATAGGCAATAAAACAATCACCTCCAATTCAAGCCTTACTCATTAGCAAAGTCGAAACAAAAAGCCCTAGATCAAGATGAAGCATGGGTATTGCAAGAACAAATTATCTACTAAGCTCCACAACCAAGATTTTAATTCAAGACATAGCTCATGATCAAATGCTTAAAAAGAACAAAGAAAGACAAGCATGCATAGGTAGATAAAAATAAAACTCGCATGATCCAAAGATTTATTCAAATGAAAAGAAAAGACTCTTTATTTGATTTTCTTGACTCACACTAATTTAAGACTCTTCACGCACACTAAATTAAGACTCTTAAACCAAACAAAAGAACACGAGTGGTAACACCTTCCCCCCACGCTTAAAACATACGATGTCCTCATTGTAAAATAAACGCAAGGAGAAAGGAGAGACGCTCATAAAAAAATAAAGATAAAACTATTTACAAACTTACCTTGTTTTTCGTCGTTAGGCTTGACGATCCAGATCACCTTCCAAGATATAGACGTCGATGTATTTAATGGGCACGATGTCCGGTTCCAAGAACACCTTGAGTCGTTGTCCATTCACCACATATTGATCTTCCTTGACGTCCATGATTGTTACCGCTCCCGAAGGCGACACCGAGTGCACGACATATGGTCCATCCCATTTGCTTTGCAATTTTCCTTTGCCAAAGACTTTGTACCTAGAGTTGTATTTGTCTCCTTCTTTGAATTCCTTCTTTGCAATCTTTTGTCGTACCATCTCTTCATCCTTTCTTTGTAGATGCTTGCGCTACGATATGCCTTCAATCTTAGCTCTTCAAGTTCACTTATTTGAATCCTCCGTTTTAATTGTGCCGCATCAACATCAAAATTCATCTCTTTTATTGCCCAATAAGCCTTGTGCTCTAGCTCTACCGACAAGTGACATGTTTTTCCATAGACGAATTGATATGGAGTCATACCTATTGGTGTTTTATGCGCGGTTCGGTATCCCATAATGCTCCGTCTAGCTTCTTTAACCAATCTTTTCCTCCCTTAGTCACCGTCTTCTTGAGGATATCTTTGAATTGCTTGGTTGAAGTCTCCACTTGGCCATTTGTTTGTGGGTGATAGGCGGTAGACACTCTATGCTCAATTCCCAACTTCAACAAGCATTTGCCAAAATCTTTGCCCGTAAAATGTGTGCCTCCATCATTTATTAAAACTCTAGGAACACCATATCTAGGGAATATTACCGTCTTGATCATTTGAATAGATTCTTCCATAGACGCTTTCCGACATGGAATCGCTTCAACCCACTTCGATACATAATAAACCATGACCAAGATGTGTTCATATCCATGCGAGTTCATGAACGGTCCTATGAAGTCGATTCCCCAAACATCAAACATATCAATTTGCAAATTATAATTCAGCGGCATGGCATTCCTTTGTGACACATTTCTCGTCCTTTGGCACTCTAGGCAAGTTGCAACGTACCTCTTCGCATCTTCGTGCATCTCTAGCCAATAAAATCCGCTTCCCCATACCTTTGCGTGCGTTCTAAAATGCCCATAATGTCCTCCATATTCCGATGAGTGGCATTTTCTTAGAATTTCTTGTCTCTCTTCCCGCGGTATGCATCTTCTTAGCACTCCATCATCTCCATATCTATAAAGGTATGGTGCATGCCAATAGAATTTTTTACTCTCGGCGATCACCCTTCTTTTTGCATATCTATCCAAGTGATCCAAGGGCATCCTCCTTATGCACCTTATAATATCATTCATCCATTCATCCTTATCAAGTACCCTATATAGATGATCATCTCTCATTTTATCTTCAATAGGCTCTATCCCATCATCTCCTTGATGCATTCTAGATAGGTGGTCGGCTACAATATTTTTCGCCTCTTTCTTGTCCCGAATCTCCATATCAAATTCTTGTAATAATGGAATCCACCGAATCAAACGTGGCTTGGCATCTTTCTTGGACAAAAGGTACTTGATCGCGGCATGGTCGGTATACACAATCACCTTCAAGTTCACAATGTAGGATCTGAATTTTTCAAAGGCGAATACTACGGCAAACAATTCCTTCTCCGTTGTTGCATAATTAACTTGAGCTTCATTAAGAGTCTTGCTTGCATAATAAATTGCGTGTACCTTCCCTTCTTTCCTTTGTCCAAGAACGGCTCCAATGGCATAGTCGCTTGTGTCGCACATTATCTCAAATGGAAGATTCCAATCCGGCGGTTGGATAATCGGTGCACTAATGAGAGATTGCTTCAATTTCTGAAATGCTTGCAAGCAATTTTCGTCGAAGTCGTATGCCACATCTTTTTGGAGAAGTTGCGTCAATGGCTTTGTGATCTTTGAGAAATCCTTTATAAATCTTCTATAGAATCCGGCATGTCCGAGAAAGCTTCTCAATGATTTGATATCCGTTGGAGGTGGCAATTTCTCAACGGCCTCAATTTTAGCCTTATCCACTTCTATACCTCTCTCGGAGATGACATGCCCCAAGACTATCCCTTGTTTCACCATGAAGTGACACTTCTCCCAATTAAGCACTAGATCGACTTGTCCACATCTTTTTAGAACTTTATCCAAATTTTCCAAGCAACTTTCAAAGCTTGTCCGTGGACCGAGAAGTCATCCATGAATACCTCCATAATTTCTTCAATAAAATCCGAGGATATAGCCATCATGCATCGTTGAAAGGACATCGGTGCATTGCATAAACCAAAGGGCATTCTTCTATATGCGAAAGTTCCATATGGGCATGTAAATGTGGTCTTGTGTTGATCTTCCGGGTGAATAGGTATTTGGAAGAATCCTGAGTATCCATCAAGATAGCAAAAATGCGAATGCTTTGCTAACCTTTCAAGCATCTCGTCGATGAATGGTAGTGGAAAATGATCCTTCCTCGTCGCTGTGTTCAATTTCCCATAATCGACACACATTCTCCATCCGGTCACGGTCCTTTGTGGTATCAATTCATTCTTCTCATTTCTCACGACTGTTAATCCTCCTTTCTTTGGCACACAATGCATCGGGCTCACCCATTCACTATGTGGCACGGGGTATATTATTCCGGCATTCAACAATTTAATCACCTCCTTCTTCACCACATCGCGCATGGCATGACTCAATCTTCTTTGATGCTCCACAACCGGCTTGTATTGATCTTCAAGTTGTATGCGATGAGTGCAAAAGGCTAGACTAATAACTTTCAAGTCATTTATTGTGTACCCAATCACCTTCTTATGTCTTCTCAATAAATTCAGCAATTTATCCATCTCGTCCGGACACAATTCATTGCTCACGATGACCGGGTACGTCTTGTTTGCTCCCAAAAATTCATACTTTAACCCCTTGGGTAATGGCTTTAGTTCAACTTCGGGTGCTCCGGGTTCTCCTTGTTGCAAATCACCGATATCTTCGAATTTTTCTTCCTTCAAGCTTTCATATTGTGCCTTCAATCCCTCGGTTGCTTCCACTAGTTCTTCGTCTTGATCATTATGAATAGTGTCATTCTCCATCGCACGTTGGAGAGGATCCCTAAAATTGTCAACAAAACAAAGGCCCTCTACCTCTTCGTTATCAAGAGGTAGAGGTAAAGCAATATGAGAAGCGGGTAGGAAATCATATGTGTATTTAGATCCATCAAGATCAATCGTAACTCTACCCTTTCCGGCATCAAGAATGACATTAACCAACTTAAGAAAAGGCCTACCAAGTATTATATCATCATGTTCATCATGGCAAGCATCAATTACAAAAAAGTCGGTTGGAATAGCTTTACCCGAGATTGCAACATCTAAATCTCTAAGCACATCCAAAGGTTTGGTTGTTCTACCATCTCCCATGATCAATTTAATTGGTGTAGGAGCAAGATTCAAAGTTTTTCTATAATGCTCATCATAAAACTTTGAAGACATAACACTTACATGGGCTCCGATGTCGCATAAAGCTTTGCAAAATATTTCTCCATTGATCGTGCAACTTATGTGAGGTGTAGGTAGCAGGGTACCTTCAACATGATTGGCTTTTATGGCATACACCTCGGCTAGGTGTGCGAACGGAGATGCCTCCGGCTTCACTCCCATAATTTTCTTCACTTCGGCAAAGTGATCCGGGTCTATCTCTTCTTCTTCATTGAAAAGTTTTTGAATAATCTCACCGGCCGATTCTTTGTCCAACTCATACCCCGAGTGTTTCTCCGGTAGAAAGCTTGATTCTATGGCTTTCACCGATCCTTTTTGATTTGGGTATGGTCTTCTCTTCTCGAATATTTCTCCAAAGTCAATCGGGATCCAATCCATTTGCTCAAATTCTTTTAGTGGCCTTGCATTCGCCAAACTTGTTCCTTTTACTTCTTCTGGCTTGTAATTTTTGTTGCTTTGGATTGGTCCTCCTTCATCGTGAGTTGCTTCTTCAATCTTTTCTAGCTTCGGTTCTTCTTTCTTCGCTTCCGGGGCTTCTTTTCCAAAAATTCCAGCAAGCGTTCCCACTTGAGTTTCTTGCTCAACTCTTCCCGAAAGACGATTTTCCCAATCTCTTTGCATGGCTGCCCCTTTGCTTATTCTTTGTAGGATTTGGGCCGCTTCCGTGAGTGTTTTCTCCATGAGATCTCCTCTTGCACACATCCGAACAAATTGCATGCATTCAGGGGTTAGAGAAAAATAAAAAGTATGCAAGAGTATATCACCAGAGAGTCCTAGCTTTGGTCCTTGCTCGATTAATCCGTTGAACCTATCCCAAGCTTGATCTGTTCCTTCGTTCTTTCCTTGCGCAAAAGTGATCACTTGCCTCCGAATGTATTGAATCTTGCTTGTCGGAAAGAACCGTCCACAAAACTTCTTCATCAACTCATTCCAATTTCCTTTTGCCTCGAAGGATGCAAGTGCGTACCATCTTTTCGCTTCATCTGCAAGTGAGTATGGGAAAAGATTCCATCTAAACCAATCTAGTGGAACTCCATCTTGTTGTACCGTGTTGCATAGCATCGTGAAATTCTTAATGTGCCTATATGGATTGTCCATCTCCACCCCTCTAAATGGATTCGCCGCCGCATCTTGATGATTTGAGGCTTGATCTCGTACACGGTGGCTTCGAGTGCCAAATCTGATTTTTGCATGTCGAAATCCTCCGATCGCGGGCTTGCATAATCTCTTAGTGATTTTTCTCCTTCCTCCATGGGTTGAGCAAAAAGAGCCATCTAGACAACAAAAACTAAAACAAAAACAAAGATTTTTTTTCTAAGGAAAGGTTAGGTGTTAGTAACCAACAAAATTAATACAAAGATAAACGTAGCAAACTAGCTTGTTCCCTGGCAACGGTGCCAGAAAAGCTTGTAGGCGGCACTTAAGTGCACGAATTACGAACCGCAAGCGCACGGATCGATTGTAGCTTTTCCCTTAGAGTATCCCCCAAGGTTTTATCAATCCGTGGAACAAGTGGATTGCTACGCTTAACTAAGCACTAATCTCGTTGATCGAAAGATCTTTATCGAATGATGTGTGTGTGTGAGTAAAGAACTAAATCTATCTAAGATAAAGAGAACAACGTAGAGAGCAATAATATGGAGAGAACAAGATATGTAGAATGGTTGTCCAAGGGATCTAGGATCACTGAAAGATGTAACCACCGAGCAAGAACGAACCGATCTAATCTATCAAAAGTAAAGGTGCACCAAGCTCAACCCTTTCCCTCCCGCGTACTGTCACTACACGAGGGTAATCCGTGATTGAACAACAAGAGCACAAGATTGTCGATGTATTCTAGGTATGCAAGACTACGAGCGATGCATCCCCAAAGCAAAGTCGTCCGACTATTAGATTAAAAGCACCAACGACAAGAATATTATAGCAAAGATCCAAAACAATGGTTCGGCGATTACAACTTAAGATCTCCCTTCAACCCCAAGGACAAACAAGGACTTTACCCCATAATGTTACACATTGTAACGCTGAACATGGTGTAGAATCCTCCGAAGTAGATGTAGATCGACGGGGAAGACGATCCGGAGGAGGGAAATCCCTACGCCGGGGTGGCTAGGGGGTGTTCTTCCTCCTCTCGAGCTCCGCCTTGCTTGCTCCCTTGCAGATCCAATCTCCTTCTTGTTCTTGATCTTGTGGCGGCGCCGGAGGGACCTTATTAGGGTTTCCCTGCATCGCCCCTCTCTCCGAATGTGGCTCCCTCTCTTTGTTGATCCTCTAGAATAATCGGTCCTTGATGTGGTCGACTTCGGGGGCTTTTATAGGCGGCTCTGGCGCTTGGTGGCGGGCATCCGACTAGGGTTTCGCATCAAATTTGCGCTCAAGAAAGATGGGGACGTTTGGGCCCAAAAATGGGCTAGGCCGGCTGGCCCCATAGGCCCTTTTTGGCCCCTCTCGCCTCCATCTTTTGCGTGCAGGTCCTCCTCTGCGATGCTTGTCCATCTGTGCACTTTGGTCCATGTCCAACCCCTCCAAATATGTCGTATTACCTATCATATCACAAAATACTCCAAAATACAGCACATATTCAAAAATGGGGTTATTCTCATGCCAAGTGGCGGGTTAGTATATGAGTTAGTCCAAAAACACCACTTAATTGACAGCAAAAGTGTGACAATAACGAGCACCAACATCAACCATGGTGGCTCCTTACATCGAGGAGCACAAGACTATAATATGCTACCAAAATCCAAGGAAGTCTGACAAGTGGATTACACGCCATCACATAGAAACTTTCGCTGGTTGGTTGCGGCAAAAGCTCATGGGTAATGAGACAATACATACACAGCTGGCATATTTGGCAAGGGGACCATCAACCACATTCTTGACATTCCAAGGCTATGACATAAATGGGTATACATTTTACACGAGACCCCAAGACAACAAAAGCACCAACCAAAACAGTGGTGTCTGTATAGATGCCTATGACAACAAAGGGAACAGAGACTCATATTATGGTCAGGTAGAGGAGATCTGGGAACTAGAGTATGGACCTTTGAAAATACCTCTTTTTCGGTGCAAATGGGTAAAGCTAACCGACGGAGGTGTTAATATAGACCGGTACGGCATGACAACTGTGGACCTCAACAAAATTGGGTATGTAGATGAACCATTCGTGCTCGCCAAGGATGTTCATCAAGTGTTTTATGTGAAGGACATGTCTACCAAACATAAGACAGGGACTCAACAAACAAACAACTCCGAACTTAATCCAAAACGACACATTGTTCTCACGGGGAAAAGAAAAATCATGGGTGTCGAGGACATCACCGATGAAGATGATTATAATAGGTGTGACGAGGTGTCTCCGTTCAGTGTGGAGGTTGACACAAGCATCCTGTTGGCCAATGAAGATGCTCCTTACGCTCGCAACGATCATAACAAAGGCACTCTTGTAAAGAAAACATTTATTGCTGTTCAAGCTTAATGTAGTACTTATGTTGAAGCATGATGCAATGTAATTCTAATTATGTTGAAGCATGATGGTATGTGTCAGTGTGTGAAATCACCGGCAAGTGAATTTAATGGATTGCGTGTTAGGGCTCGGAAGGTTCGCGAGAGGACACGGGGATTATGGAAATGGAAATGTATAGGAATTAATAGCAAATACTAAATACTAACAAGTTAAATTGCAAAGACTAAATATAAAGAAATTAATTGCAAATACTAAATGGTGAACAAGTTAAATTGCAATAAATAGTATATATGTCAAATAATAAATACTAACAAGTTAAATTGCAAATACTAAATATAAAGAAATTAATTGTGCAAAAACTAAATGGTGAACAAGTTAAATTGTGCAAATGGTATATATGTGAAATAAAAAATACTAAAAAGAAAAAAGGAAGAAAGAGTATATACTAAAAAGATAAAAAGGAAGAGGTGCCGGGAAAATGAATTGGGGGGCCCTTTGGTACCGGGTTGGGACACCACCCGGTACCTTAGGGTTTCATTTTGGCGTGCAAAGAACCCTTTGGTACCGGGTGATGTCACCACCCGGTACCAAAGGGCCCTTTGGTACCGGGTGGTGACATCACCCGGTACCGATGAGGGGGCGGCATATATAGCGTCGCCCTGCCCCCTCCAGTGACAGTTCCTTTTGAGCCCTGCCCCCTCCCGAGCCCTCGCTGTGCGCCGCCGTCGATCCGCAGCCTCCGCTCTCCTCCGTGCCGCGCCGCCGTCCGCCAGCCCGCGCACCCGTCGTCCCCGAGCTCCGCGCGGCTGTCGTCTCCGTGCCCTCCGCACGACCGTCGTCTCTCCGCGTGCCGCCCATGTCGTCCCCACGGCCCCGCGCTGCCGCGCCGCCTGACCGCCACACCGACGNTGCGCCCGTGCTCCACGCGCCGCCCCTCGGCCGATCGCCCCTGTGCTCCACGCGTCGACCGTCCTCCACGCGCCCCCGTCGTGCCTTGTGTATGTGTGGTGATGTGCATTGTGCTGTGATGTGTGTGAATTGCAGGGGAGAAATTCATCTAGAGTTCAATGTTTATTAGGCTAACAAACTATACAATTTGATAGAATTAAGCTAAAAAGACACTACATTTTATTAAGAATTTTTGTTTTAGTGATTTCATAATTTTAATAAAAATATTCTTCTATGATAATTTAATGAAGTTTGTTGACTTTACTTAATAGTATCAAATTTCAGAATTCAACTCCTCCTTTTTATGTAATTTTAGGTTTTTTCATGTAATTATAGGAAACTATAGGATTTTTTATGTAATTATAGGATTTTTCATGTAATTCATAGAAATATGAATTTATAATTTACATTATTTCATGGAAATATGAATCATACTATATTAGAAATGATTATTAGTGTATATGACTATAGAAATATTAATCCAGAATTTACATTATTTCATGAAGGTGGAGCCTCGGGGAAGAAGGCGGCCACTCCTAAGAAGAAACAAATCGGTCAGAGCTCTGCTAGGAGGATACAAGTACAACTGGATGTTGACGACGAAGCACTTGCTCGGATGGTCGCGGATACGGGCCTCTCACCGTCAGAACTTTTAGAGGGCGAAATTCCTAAGGCAACACCAGTGACACATTGGGATTTTCGATACGGCAAACCAATGATGCCCCCATTTTCTGTGAAGCTACTTACCACTCAAGCATACCGATTCCATACGTGGTACATGAAGGTGTCCAAACAGGGTAGACTGATGCTCAATGTTTTGATACAAGACCGTAATTATTTCCGTGGGCCAGCTCTCTTAATTTTGGATTTCAAGGATGTGTATATGTTGTACCATCAAGATGCCATAGACCTCTCATTGATGAGCTGCTGGGTTGTGTAAGTTTGTTTCACTGATCTATTCTCGCAATACTTGCTTCCTTAATTACAATTTGCAACAATAACAATTTATTCGTGTCATGTAGGATGAAGACCCATACATGCCGCGAAAAATCGTATGATGATGTCGGCTTCATGATCCATTGATGGTAAATGCCGTACTTGTATCCGGTAAGCCACTACAGATGGTGGACAACATATACTTGTACCTGGAGAGACAAAGAAGCAAGAATTATATTCTTTTGCCTTACAATTTCAAGTGAGTACTTCTCTCTATATATGTATAACTTTAAGACTTTTTTCTCAATACTTGTGCATGTGTTTATATTATATATCTACAGCTTCCACTGGATACTCCTTGTGATCATCATAAACACCGGTCATATTTTTGTCTTGGACTCAATGCAGAAACCACAAGAGGATTACCAACCAGTTTTAGACCTGATTGACATGGCATGGACACGTTTCCGTGGTTCGAGGAAATTTCAAAGAAAAATTGGATGTGAAGATGGATTTTTCGGTATGTGGCTAGAGTACCCGCATATCTCGTAAAATCACACTAATATATAGTTGTCACGTCTAACTTTATTCTTCTCCACTTTTAGTGTGCCAGACAGGAACAAGGGACGAATCTATGTGGATACTACGTCTGCCAGTGGATCCATACCTTTATTTCTCCAAAAAAGCAACTAACGAAAAACTCATGGTATGAAATCAAACAATTCATACTTACATATGACTTATTCTGTAATGTGTATGATCTAGTGTTATCCAATGAATAATGAGATTAAAATATTGTTATTTGTGATTAATGCAGAGGATGTTTTACCATGAAGAGCTCCCAATGAGAGAAAAAGCAAAAGCTATTGCGGACCAACTATTTGGATTCATTATGGACCAAGTTATAAATCCAAATGGAGAGTACCACCATGACGGATGCGATATCTCTCCCTTTCCGCCTCTTCTTCTAGTTCTGCTCGTCAATTGTAAACAACTTGTGCATATGTAACTTCTGTAATATATATGTAGCTGTGATAATTTTAATTGCTGAAAGATTGCATAAAACATATGACGCGTACTTACATATGACGCGTACGTACACATGTAGACGAATTGCATCTAATAAACAAAAACATCAAACATTTTTTAAAAAAAAGAAAAACACCTTTTGGTACCGGGTGGTAACACCAACCGGTACCAAAAGGCCTCCCCCGTAGCATACGTGGGAGGGCCCCAAAGGCCGTCATTGGTACTGGTTCTGGACCCAGTACCAAAGACCGAGGGCTTTAGTCAGGGTTGCGTGGTACCGGTTCCAGAACCGGTACCTATGGCCCTTACCAACCGGTACCGATAGAGCGTTTTCCAGTAGTGCCCACAAAATGTTTTCCTAGTGTCTGTAAATATAGAAAACAATATATTGGCGAACATGAAAATACAATCAATTGTCCTCATAATATTATTTTTCCAACTAATCTTAGCATGGCATCCGGCCTATATCTTAGACTACAAGACTCACTAATGACGTACTCCGTCACTTTTCTAGTAGACATGGATGAAATGGTCCCTATAGCATATTAGCATCAACTTTGAAAGCCAGCTTTCTTATGCTACATTTGCACAGTATCAAACTAATCTGACGGGGTCCATGATGTGTTTTGGTACACTCTGAGCCCACCCTTGAGCAAATATTTGCAAAAAGGAGAGAAACCTTCTTACTCTGATTCGTAGCTTTTCAAATACTATCATTTGCTTTCTTCAATGTGGTGACATCCCAGCCATCTTTCATTTTTTTAGAAAAAGGAATGATTTCGGCCTCTGCGACCGCACACAGCCAAGTTTTTACAGAAATTCTCAGCTCACAAGCTGATAAAAAAGATGCAAAGAGTACGCAAATGATAGGAAGAAATCAAAAGCAGAGTCTATTATTGCTTCTCCATCCACCCTTGGCAAAAATATCCAAAGCGACGATCTCCAATGCCTTGCTTGCCAAATGGATGGTCTCCCTTTTGTCCTCACGCTGTAATAGGGACCAAGCTCGTAGCCAATAAGCTTCCCTGAAAATAGCCAGCATAAAAGAGGTAAATCGTTTTTTCTCAAAAACCATATCATTACGCGTACACCAAATTGCCCACATAATAGCTGCGACCCCAACAAAAATCAAACATCTATCATTCTGTGTTATGCCTGTTAGCCAATTTCCAAGCATATGTCTTATTGACTTTGGTGGGGTTAACCCCGTAGCTATATTGACAACTCTCCAAATTATTTTGGCATGTTGAGAATTAAAAAATAGATGTCTAATTGTTTCATTATGATCACAGAAACAACATTTTTGACTCCCAGATCAGTTCTTCTTAGCTAAATTATCCTTTGTCAAAATAACGCCTCGTTCGAGGTACCAAAGGAAAATCTTAATTTTTAGAGAGATCTTTAGTTTCCATAAGAATTTATTTATGTAGGGAGTGTCCTGATTTATGAGATACTGGTACATAGATCTTATAGAAAAATTACCATGTCTATGCAAGTCCCATGTAAAATTATCCCTCCCGTCAGAGAGCTGGTAAGGAGCTACCTTATTTACCAGGTTATGCCAAGCAGTCAATTTATCCCCAACTAAAGCTCTTCTAAAAGATATATTCCATGGCGTTTGATTTATAATGTTTGCCACTGTAGCGTGAGGATAATAGACTATGTTGTAGAGGTTGGGGAATTGTTCTTTGAGTGGTCTAGAGACAGCCCATGTGTCCTCCCAAAATCTGGTTTGTGAACCATCTTTTATTTTAAAACCCACAACCCAGAAAATCTTCCCTAACTTTTAACAAACCTTTCCAGAAATGTGAGTCATCAGGTTTAATTGTGACCTGAGAAAGGCATTTTGAACTCAGATATTTATTTCTAAGTAAGGTTTGCCATGTACCATCTTCATTCAACAATTTAAATAACCATTTGCTGAGCAGACATTTATTTTTAATCCAGAGGTTAGCTATTCCTAAACCTCCTTGATCTTTAGGCCGGCATAAAATATCCCACTTGGCTAAGCGATACTTTTGTTTGTCATTATTGCCTTGCCAAAAAAATCTGGATCAATAATAATCAAGTCTTTTCAAGACTCTTTTAGGGATTTCAAAGAAGGACATCATGAACATAGGGAGACTACT
This sequence comes from Alloteropsis semialata, assembly GCA_004135705.1. NCBI lineage: Eukaryota > Viridiplantae > Streptophyta > Magnoliopsida > Poales > Poaceae > Alloteropsis > Alloteropsis semialata. Next base: position 56,719,968 of record CM014275.1, read on the forward strand.
CAGGACTGAGTTCAATAATATTAGTCGTCCCAGCCATCTTCCATGATATGCATAATAACATAGGGAGACTACCCAGCCATCTTTCATGCATGAATCTATATATACAAAGCCACAATTTTGTCTAAAAATAACATTATGTTTGTCATATTGCATTAGAGCATGTCGATCTTTGGACACACGGTGCCCCCATCGGCTTGACACCGAGCCCCTCAAGCTTTGCTGCCAATCCATCCTTGATATAATTCTAGAGTTCCTCAGTTTATTCCCCCCCCCTAAGCACCACGCTCGCAGAAATCCTGTAACTCTCTATTTGGTTGAAATGGAAAGTTCAGGTGGGCACATTTCCCCTCATTGGTTCTTGGAAAAGGAAGAGAAAAGAAAAGAAGATGTTGTGGACAACTTCCGCCGAAATTAAACCTGCATAATCTAATCTTAATCATCCAGAAAAAAAAACACAGATGACGATGGCACTTATAAGCACTCCAATGCGGAATAAAATATGGAACATGCACACATATACAATAATATGCCCTTATGGAAAGATGTATTTTGGTGCTTATTATGCGTCATCAACAGTACCTATTTCATTTCAAACAGGTTATTTCCCTTAACTGTGGATGATAGTACCCCAAGGCATAACCTATTATACACCTAAACCACTTCTGATGGTGGCTAACATAAGAGGTTCTGGGAGACACAATGCCTGTTCGATCTGGTGTGTCGTGGCTCAACCGGTTATGCTGCTCAGTTCTGTAGTAGCGTATGGCTCTAATGTGCATTTATGCATTTTAAATTATGTATAATTGTATTACGAGAGTGAGCTGTCATCATAAAACTTCTGTAAGATATTTAGGCATCTTATTAACTTATTAATGTAAAGGGACACCCACCAGTACATCATAAAACATTAACTGAATACGAACTCTATTTTCCCAATGATTCGGGAGGCGTAAACATATATATAGAACTCCATAATTGCCATTTACTTTTATTCTGTTACATAGAGAATAAACCCGGGTACATCCTCAAGGTTCAAGATATGCATAATCTCATACAGAAATCATGTTATTGTTTTTAGTAGTGGTTGTTCTCCCAGAACTGAGCCTGGAGCCAATCAATTGTGCCCTTCTCCACCTGGAATGCCTTTGCCAAAACATCATCTGAGATCGGGGGCTTTGATCCAAAGACCGCATTGGCGATGGTAATAGCCCCAGGGTTCTGGCTGCTGAGTGCGGCAATAGCAACCGCTGGCTTGTCATGGATGGGGTTAAACTGGAAATGAATGAGTCCTTCTGGGAATACAAACACGTCACCCTTGTTGAGGACCTTGGCGAATAATGTGTTGTTTGGGTTGGAGGTGACAAACCCAACGTAGAGTGTTCCCTCGAGCACCGTCAGTATCTCAGTGGCACGTGGGTGCGTGTGCGGAGGGTTCTCACCCAAGGGAGCATAGTCGATGCGTGCCAGAGAGATGCCAAGGGTGTTGAGTCCAGGGATCTGCATGGCATTGATCAAAGTGACGTTGGACCCAACCTTGCTCTTCATGGTGTCCCTGGGCTGGTCAAGTTTAGCAGCCATGAAGAAGTCATCTGCATTCACCGCCATGGGATCCTTGCAGACAAATCCATTCACCTTCACTGTATGGATTATAAAAGCAAAATAGATACGCAAATATTAGAAATCAGGCTGTACATATAAATGTTTATAGACTTATAGTACGTCGATGTGCAATCTAGTGGATGATTATTGTTCTGATCAGTGATTTAGTACAAGAACAGCTGTACTGCAGACGTACCAGGAGAGTGCTTGTCAGCGACACAGAAGTCCTGGAGTGGGCTAGGATCAGAAGCAATGACCTGAGAGGCCACCAATGCAAGAAAAGCTGCGACAATAAGGAAGTAAGAGGAGGAGGCCATTTGGTTTCAATCTATTTAGCTTTCTCCTCCCTTTTGTGTATTGGTGCTCTCGTCAGAAGGCTAATTAAGCACAGGTGAGTGTGTGTTTGCTTGGGTGATGGTTTGGCAACGGAGGGAGGTGGATGTGCTTATATAGCCGTGGCACGCAGCAGCGCGTGAACTTGAACTTTTGAGCAACAACTGAACAAGTCAAGTTGAACCGTCCATATGAAATGGTCTCCGGGTTCAGCCAACGAACCTGCTGATGAAACTGCACAGTTGTTATCCTAGATGATCTTTTCAAAGCTACCTGATGTCGGGGATAGACCCCCGAGGGTACCCAGAAGGCGGATTGGCCCAACCAGCAGGGGCGGCCCAATCCGAGTGCTATTGGGCTGGTTTGTCAGACTGGGTGGCCCACCACTCGGGAGGCCCACCAGTCGGGTGAACCGGATGACTACGACGGCGCGCATGGCAAGGAAGCAGACGGCGTATCACGCAAGAAGATCGGAGATCAAGATAAACTAGCCGGAATTCTAGGGAAAGATATCTGTAATCGTTATAGGATCAGATCCTTGTATTTCGGGTAGGTTATGATCTCTAGCCGACTTGTAACTCAAGGCAACCGGACTATATAAGGTGCCTTGGGACCCCCCTCCAAAACACGAGCAATCATTCAACCTAGGACAGAACCCAACTACGGAGATCCTTCAGGAACTTCATACACAGCAATACATACACCCAACACAGGACGTAGGGTATTACGTCATCTTGACGGCCCGAACCTGTTCAATCCTTGCGTCTTGTGTTACCATCGTCTTGTGATCCTCGATCTGTCCCTCAACAAATCAACCACGTAGGCTACCCTGTGTGGACTGCCGGGTCCATAAATCCGACAGTTGGCGCGCCAGGTAGGGGTTGATCGACGAGATAAATTTACAAGCTCGATGGCATCTGCGCCGTCATCACGCCGGCATCTGCCAAGATCTCCATCGCTGAAGGGGCCATGTTCTTCTTCGGATCCATGGTCTTCACCGCTGGACCCGAGGGAGAGCTCTCCTTCAGCCGCGACGCCACCCCAGAGGAGAGCACGCCGCGACTCGAAGCTACTCCGGACGGGGTCGTCACCATCACCACTCCGCCACCAACGATCGCCACGGTTGACGCCGCCCTCCTAGTTTCCGAGGGGAACCCTCCTCCGCCTTCACCGCCGACTGCTTTATCTACCCCGCCTCCACCACGCAGGGCTCGCGAGACACCCGCGAAACGAAGGCGGCGATGGGCCGCACGCCAGCGCGAGTTTGAAGCAGACATGGACCGAGCCATCGCCTCCATCGGCGACTGCATCGAGCTCGCCGACTCCGCCCGCCAGGACGTCACCTCACCGACGCGATTCGCGTTCGGGCTCTGGAACAGCGGGGTCGTGTACCAGGAAGCACTCGGCGGACTGCCGAGCGCCGACTACTCTCCTGGCGCAAGCGAGGTGGCCAACTCCATCATGATCACCCAGATCGGATTTGCCCCGAACGTCGCGACGACGCAACCTCCTCATCATCAGGATGCGCCACCTCCGCCTGAAGAAGAACCATCGCCGACTTTCCCGCGAGTCACGCGCGTCCTCCCCCCGAACAAGAGGATCGTGCCAGCCAAGCGGGAAACGTTCGTCTCCGACATATCCGCCGACGAACCAACCGTCCAAGGAGAGGATCAAGCACACCGCGACGCCAGGGTCATGCGCAACGAAGAGAAACAGCAGCGCCGCAACGCGCGACGAGATCGCCGAAACCCCAGGGCCACCCGCAACCTCAATGACGAATTCATCCAAGAAGTCGGTGGCGTAGGCGTATACGCCACCCCGTCAGCTAACCTCGCCGCCGCCCATCATGAGCTAGAAGGGATCCCGGAAACCCCGGAGCTCAACCGGATCAAGGCCAGGCTGACCGCAGCCGTGGGCATGATCAATGCCCAAAAGGCCGCCGCTTCTTCGTCTCGACACTCCAGGTTAGCTAGCCGTCGTGAAGACCATGACGTGGTTGACTAGCAGGACCTCCGCGAACAACTCCGCAACCATGATCTCCGCAGGAACCTGGACGACCGCCACCGGCGAAGGGACGAGGAAGAGCTCCGACGGCGCGCCGAGTACAACCGCGAACACGGCGCCCCGGGGTTGGACCGCGACACTCGCCTGCGCCGAGAGCTGGAGGCCAATGAGGCCGCACGTCGCCGCGAGTTCGACCGCAAGTACGGTCCTCCGCTCGAACAGCAGAGGCCGCCACGGGCTCGCACCCCTGAAGATTTCTCCGCTGATTCAGGGCGCGAGAACGTCGAAAACCTCAACGACTGCGACGGCTTCCCAGCGTTTACCGCCCGAGTAAGATCCATTCGAATGCCTGCTAACTTTAAACCTACAGGCATAGAAAGGTACGATGGGAAGGCGGACCCTACGATGTGGCTCCGGACGTACAGCATCGCCATCCGCGCGGTGAACGGCGACCACGACTCCATGTGCGCCTACTTCCCAGTCGCCATGACCAAGGTGGGGCTGAGCTGGCTTCACAGCCTCGAGCCCGACTCCATCGACAGCTGGGACACGCTATGCCGCGAGTTCAAGAGCTACTTCCAGGGCAGCTCCATACGGCCAGGCACAGCTGGGACCTGGGGAAGGTGAAGCAGAATCGCGGGGAAAGCCTCCGCGACTACACCGACAGATACATGGAGAACCGCAACCTGGTTCCCGGCTGCTCCGAGTCCGAGATCATCCACTACTTCCTCGACGGCCTCGCCGACTCGGTAGTCTTTGAGCGTCTCTGCGAGGACCTGCCAAAGACCTCCGGCGAGTTCTTCGGGCGGGTGAACAAGATGGCCAATGCCAAAGAAGCCACTCGCCTCCACTACAACAAGAAAAGCGCTCGGGACGACGATCGTCCGCCTCGCCGAGAAGATCGCCCAAGGAAGGAGGACCCGCGCCGAACTCGGCCAGAACCAAGCAGAATGGGCGACCGAAAGCGCTCGGGAGATCGCACCATCGCCGCCATGGATGGAGGCCCACGCCCACGGACCAACTTCAGCGCCGAGTTCGAGAAGATGCTCCAAGGGCCCTGCCCCATACATAAGCAGTCCAAGCACCGCATGATCGACTGCATGGGGCTCGCCGACGCCTACAAGAAGCAAGAAGGGAAGCTGCCGCCGCGTAATAACGATAAGGGCGACAAGGGAAAAGGGGCCCCGTGAACCCCGGTTTCCCAAACGTCGAAAGGCAGGTGAACTTCATCCTCGAAGGGCCGCCGCAAGTGGACGACAAGCGCCGGGAGAAGGTGCGCGACAGGGAGATATTCTCCTACTACACATCGCCGATCCAACCACTCCGCTGGTCAGAGCAGCCGATCACCTTCTTCAGGGAAGACCAGTGGTTTCAAGTCTCCGATGTCGGCGAGTACCCCCTAGTACTCAGCCCGATTGTGAACAACGCCCGTCTCACCAAGGTACTCGTTGATGGCGGAAGTGGGCTCAACATCATCTTCGCCCAGACGCTGAGGGACATGGGCATCGGCCTCGATGCTTTGACCCCTTCCCTTCACCCATTTTACGGGTTAATTCCGGGCAAGGGTTCCAAACCACTCGGGCAGATATCTCTCCCTGTCACCTTTGGCGATCAGAGCAACTTCCGAACCGAGTACCTCAACTTCCAGGTCGCCGACTTCACCACCGCCTATCACGCCATACTCGGGAGGCCGGCGCTCGCCAAATTCATGGCGATCCCCAACTACACGTACCTGCTGATGAAGATGCTGGCACCAAACGGCGTCCTCTCCGTCCGCAGCGACGTCCACACCGCCAAGGGCTGCGACAAGGAAGGGCTCCACCTCTGCACCGGCATCGAACGCAGCGTACTCCAAATGGAAGTCGTCAACGATGCGAGAACATTCCAGGGAGATCCCGGCTCCATCCCCGAGTCCTCCAAAAAGAGAGCTGCGCCGACTACCATGAAGCCGGCCGAAGAAGTACGCGCCATCTCGCTTGGACTCGCCGACTCCTCCAAAACCGCCCTGATCGGATCAGGGCTCGACGCCAAATAGGAAAGCGTGCTCGTCGCCTTCCTTCAGAACAACGCCGACATATTTGCATGGACTCCACCAGACATGCCGGGTGTTCCGAGGGAGGTGGTCGAGCACTCCTTGAAGGTTGACGCGAACGCCAAACCAGTTCGCCAGAAGCTCCGACGCTTCGTGCAGGACCGCAAGGAGGCCATTAGGGTAGAAATTACAAGGCTGCTAGCTGCTGGGATCATTAGAGAAGTCTTTTATCCTGACTGGCTTGCTAATCTAGTCCTTGTAAGAAAAAAGAATAATGAATGGAGAATGTGTGTTGATTACACGGATCTCAATAGGCACTGCCCTAAGGACCCCTTCGTCCTGCCCCGCATCGACCAAGTCGTCGACTCCACCGCCGGATGCGTACTCCTATGTTTTCTTGATTGCTACTCCGGCTACCACCAGATCGCCTTGAAAGAAGAAGACCAAGAAAATACGTCCTTCATCACTCCGATCGGCGCTTACTGCTACACCAAGATGATGTTCGGCCTCCGCAACGCCGGCGCCACCTACCAGAGGGCTATAAACCTGACCTTGGGTACTCAGATCGGTCGCAACGCCGAGGCCTACGTTGATGACATAGTAATCAAGACGAAGATCGAAGCCGAGTTCATCGCCGACCTCTCCGAGACGTTCAGCAACCTCCACAGGCTCAACTGGAGGCTAAACCCGACCAAGTGCATCTTTGGCGTACCGAAAGGGAAACTACTCGGCTTCATCGTCAGCAACAGAGGCATCCAAGCCAATCCAGAAAAAATAGACACCATCCGGAGGATGAAACCGCCGACTAGGAAGAAAGAGATCCAAAAGCTGACTGGTTGCATGGCGGCCTTGAGCAGGTTTATCTCCCGGCTGGGGGATAAGGGCTTGCCGTTCTTCAAGATCCTCAAGAAGACCGACAGGTTTGAATGGACCCAGGAGACGCAGCAGGCTTTCACCGACCTCAAAAACTACCTCTCCAATCCACCGGTACTCGTCGCCCCGCACAACGATGAACCACTACTCCTATACATTGCAGCCACGACTAATGTGGTGAGCACTGTGATCGTTGTGGAGAGAGAAGAGGAGGGAAAGGTGCAACGCGTGCAACGACCAGTCTACTATGTGAGCGAAGTACTCAGCGAATCCAAGGCGCGCTATCCCCAGGTGCAGAAACTACTCTACGCACTGCTGATTACGTCAAGGAAACTCCGCCATTACTTTCAGGCGCATCGCATCAAGGTGGTCACGCAATTTCCACTCGGCGAAATCCTCCATAATAGGGACGTCACCGGGCGAATCATCAAATGGTCCGTCGAGCTCGCCTCCTTCGTCATAGATTTCGTCCTACGCACCGCGATCAGATCACAGATCCTCGCCGACTTCATCTCCGAATGGACCGAGAGCCAGGACGCGAAGGAAGACACTAGCGGAGAACACTGGAAGATGTACTTCGACGGCTCCTTAATGATCGATGGCGGGGGCGCGGGTGTACTTTTCATCTCGCTGAAATGGGAGCTGCTACGATATGTCCTTCAAATACACTTCTCGTCACCAACAACGCCGCCGAGTACGAAGCAATCCTCCACGGGCTCCGCATCGCCACCTCACTCGAAATAAAGAGGCTGCTGGTTTATGGCGACTCTGCCGTCGTTATAAACCAAGTCAACAAAGAGTGGGATCGCCACAGCGAGCAGATGAATGCTTACTGTGAGGCAGTACACAAGCAGGAGGGAAAATTCTAAGGAATAGAGTACCATGACGTTCCACGAGAGAACAACCTCGCGGCTGACGCACTCGCCAAATTGGGGTCAACCCGCGCGGAAGTACCAGGGGGTGTTCGTGCAAGGCCTCCTTAAACCCTCTAACAAAGAGTTGGGAGACGAACCAGAGCCAACCCCTGAACTCTGTCAGGTGATGACCATTGACGCCGAAGAAGATTGGATGGTCGAGTTCATAGATTACCTCGCCCACAACAAGGTACCAAAGGACCCCACGGAACGAAGGGTCCTGGAACGCTGAAGCAAGAACTATGTGGTAGTCGGCAACGCCCTATACCGACGAGCTGCCACAAGCCAAGTGTTCATCAAATGCGTGACGAAAGAAGTCGGCCTCCAAATCCTCGACGACATCCACTCGGGAGTCTGCGGAAGCCACGCCGCCGTAGGGTCACTAGTCGGAAAAGCATACCAGGCCGGGTTCTTTTGGCCTACTGCCGTCTCCGATGCCAAGGAACTCGTTCGCCGGTGCCAAGGATGCCAGTTTTTCGCCAAGCAGAAGCACCCCCCGGCCCAAGCTCTACGCACGATCCTGCCCTCGTGGCCTTTCGCCTGTTGAGGATTGGACATGGTGGGACCATTTCGAGCAGCCCCAGGAGGTTACAAGCACATACTCGTCGCCATCGACAAATTCTCCAAGTGGATAGAGTATAAAGCCATCATCCGAACTCCAACATCAAAGCAAGCCGCCGCCTTCATCGAAGAAATCACGCACCGCTTCGGGGTCCCAAATAGAATCATAACCGACCTGGGAACGCAGTTCACCACTTCCGCCTTCTGGGATTTCTGCGAGAGTAGATGCATCGACGTATACTACGCCTCGGTCGCTCACCCCCGGTGCAACGGACAGGTGGAATGAGCAAACGCCATGATACTCCAAGGCCTAAAGGCGAGGATCTTCGACCCGTTGAAGAAGTTCACCGGACGATGGCACCAAGAGCTACCACAGGTCATTTGGGGACTCAGGACTCAGCCGAGTCGTGCCACGGGTCACACTCCCTTCTTCCTGGTCTACGGCTCTGAGGCAATCCTCCCGACTGACATCGCCTTTGGATCACCGCGCATCGACAATTACGAGGAAGGCGAAGCAGAAGCAACTCGCGAGGTGGATCTCGACTCCATTGAGGAACATAGAGTTAACGCGCTCATACAGCATGCACGTTACCAGCAACAACTCCGACGCTACCATGACAAGAACGTCCAGCAACGGGACTTCAACATCGGCGACCTCATCTTACGACGAGTGCAATCGACAGCAGGAGCTCATAAACTCTCCGCCCCATGGGAAGGACCGTTCATAGTGACCCAGGTCATATGTCCGGGTACTTTCCGACTCCAATACGAGGATGGCACCGAAGTCCCACACCCATGGAATATAGAGCACTTACGCCGATTCTACCCATAACAAAGCTATGTATCACCAAGTTCAATAAAGATATCTCTTTTTCTTTACTTATCCTTTTAACAAAACCACTTGGCATTACTCCATCCCAAGTAGTTCCTAACTAAATGCTGTGTAACCGGGCCTGGAACGACGCCTAAGCCTTTCTACATGTGCACGGGACCCGCTCTCGACGTTATGAACTTAGGATAAGTGAAGCAAAGGGAAAAGCACATTTAAGCAAAAGAACGACTCGGGCAACCTTAAAACATAAGATGAAATCAACAAATTTTCTCATTTTACTCATTTTATAATATTTGTACATGCAAAAATCTACTCTACTATACTCCACAATGCAGGATCCTACTCCAGCTTGAGGGCCTCGCCGACCTTCTCCGCGATCGGACGAGTTTGAGCCAGTGCCTCCTCCACTTGCTCGCTTGAAGCATCCGCTGCCACCCCATCACCAACTGGCGCAAGGTCAATCCGCGGATAGAGCGTTCGAACATGCGCGAGAGCATCGTTCGCGCACACAACCGCCGACTCCTTGACTAGCTCGGCGATCCAGGCTGGCGCAGCTTGCAGTCGGGCGACAAGGGCTGTCGGCTCACCCTCTTCTGGAGCAACGACGTCCATCAGCTCCTTCGCCGCGTCGTGGATGTCCGCCAAAGCCAAGTGTGATGAAGCCAGCTCTTGCTCCAAGCCTGTTATGATTTGAGCATCATTCTGGATAGTATACATAGCTTGAAGCATCGTCATGTCCGCACCTTTTCGGAACTCCTGCTCCCTCTTCAGCTTGCCCGCCATCACCTCCTCAGACTTCTACAGATTCGTGTTCGCAAAACGCAAGTCCTTCAGCTCCTCGAGGTGACGGGCCCTCTCCATCTCTTTCTCTGAAAAAGCAGGGGAGCACTCGGTCAGGACGAAAAATTACATGGCAAAGCTTGACGGCAAAGAAAAAGCACACAAAAACTAAAAGGACAACGCCTTACCGTGAAGACTTGAGCGATGCTGCACGATGGCGTCATTCAAGTTCTTCTAGACAATGTCACGCTAACGCTTGACCCGTTTGAGCTCCGCCTTCAGCTCTGCCTCGCGCTCTCACACCGACTGCACGTCACGGAGCTGCTCTAGGCGCAACTGCCGGAGCGTGGTTAACCTCTGCATCAATTAGCGGAAAGCAGAGAAGTCAGACAAGGTACAACTAAGCACGGAAAATAAACAAAGCAGATGAGGAGACAAACCTCCATGCAGCGCCGAGATTGGTCAACTGCGAGCTGCAGCTCGGCAAGCACCGCCTCCTCCTCCGCCGCGTTGCCATCAGTCGCGGGCACCGTCATAGTCCCCGGGTCATTCGACTGCTTTTGGAGGACCTCCCCTTGAGCAGCGCCATCCCTGTCCGCGTGCAAGGCTGGTACCGAGGGATCCACTACAGGATTCCCAGCGCCACCACTCGGGGAAGCCGCCCCCCTTTCGGCCCCTCCCTGCGCATCCTCCGTCCTGGGCGCCTCCACGTTCTCCTCCGGTGCAGGCCTGTCGGGGTTCTCTACCGCCGGCAAGTAATATTTCTACGATCGCGTGTCAGGGCACCGGATGGTGGCTCAAGAGACACAGGAGATTATACTGGTTCGGGCCTCCGGAGAGTAACACCCTACGTCCAGTGAGAGTCAGTGTTCTCGAGTCCAAGTCTGTAGTAGGGGATACAAACTAGTCGGGAGAGGGAAATGATCCCAGGTCCCTGTGCGGAGGTGTGGGTGTGTTGTTGTTCGGTTGGTCATTCGTGCGTCTGTTCGTCCCCCCCATCGGTCTCCCTTTATCCCCTTTTATAGTCTCAAGGGGAGAAGGAAATGGGGAGGTACAAAGAGAGAATTACAAGAGAAATTACTACGCCGAGGTCTTCAATTTCATCTTACGCCCCGAGCCGTATGGGAGTAGGTGTTGACGGGGTGGGCGCTCCGTTTGACCCGGGATCGTACATACCTGGGTGGTTGGAGTACGGGGCTTCTCGGGCACGTCCCCGAGTAGCTTTCGGGTTGTGGCTGACTCGCACTGTGTCCTCTTGGACTCCAGGTGTCCTCCTCGGGCTCTAGGTGTCCCCTCCTGGGTGTGCATGTGTCCTTCCCCAGAACTGTAGTGTCGCTGTGTGGATGAGACGGGTGTTTCTGTGGCTGCCGTGGCGAAGGACAACACCCATCCCATTCTGACATAGTTAGTACCAAGCGGGTATGGCCAGGGAGGGGCAAAAGCGAGATGGAGCCGAGTGGTTCAGTCGGGCGAATCGGAGACTCCTCGGAGGCGGAGACTTCCCGGGCGAATCGGAGACTCCTCGGAGGCGGAGACTTCCCGGGCGAACCGGAGACTCCTCGGAGGCGGAGACTTCCCGGGCGAACCGGGGACTGCTTGGACATGGGAAACCTGCTTGATCTGGGTCTTCAGATTTTGTTTTTGAAAGGTTGATTGGCATCGTGTCGTAGATTAGGGGCCTGATTGGTCACCCCTGATCTAGACCCTCGTCAAGGCCCGGCTGGCACCTGCTCTGGTCGCGGCGCCATCGACTCCTGAGCCGAGTCCGTCACACCAGGCACCACGCCTGAGGGCGGCGTGCCAGCGGGGGTAACCGAGGGGGAACTCGACTTCTGAGGGGTAGCAGCCGATGACCCCGTCCCGCCGGCTGTCACACCATCAACATCGGAGGATTTGCTGAAAAAAGCAGTCAGAAGTTAAAATAGGAACTCGGAAATAATGACATACAAGAGAAAGACGAGAGTCAAAGACATACTGGGTACTTTTCACCACAACAACCCAGGGCCGCAAGATTGGGAGCTTGGGCCGCAGCTGCGCCGTAGCTGTCATCAGGATCGGCCTGGTCCCCAGATTGGAGACCGGCCTGGCATCCGCGGCAGCCTGGACAAAGGCTTTCGCCACCATCCGCCGCTTCTCCTCCACTGACACGCCCATGGCCCGGGCGTGCTTCTGCTCTTGGAACAAGGAGTCGGACATTACTTCGTCCTTCTCTTCTTCCCTCTCCACGACGGCCGGGGAAGCTCGTCCCAGCTCGTCAACATCGGCGTCCGAACCGGCAACCGGCTGCTTGGCCGGCTGCGCAGCCGCCTTCTTCGTGGTCATCTTCCTCGAGCGCTTCCGCTTAGGAGGCGGTGCCGCATTCACCACCGCTTCCTGGACGGAGGGCGCCTCGTCGGAGAGCGTGGCCGAGTCGTCGTCAGCCGCCTCGCCGGCCCCAGGTGCCACCGGCTTAGAAACACGGGCACTGCGAGCCCCAACCTTTGCAACAGCCACCCGCCGCTTCCGTGGGCGGGTCTCCTCCACGTCTTCGTCCGAAGGGCTCAGGGAGCCCTCCGTGTCACCGGCCGCCCACTCCAGGGGAGCAGGCGGGTCAACTGGACCTTCCATCGGGACGTTGCCTTGATCACTCAGAGCTGCTACCCCCAGGTACGCCTTCCTACGCGAGTCCTCTGGAAGCGGAGAAGGAGAAAAATATTCGAAGACCCGATCCTGCGAGGGCCACAAAATCAGATGGCCAACGGACGATCAGATCAAACTTGAAATCCAACACCAAAATGAACACGTTAAAGCACTCGGACCTAAAACTTACCGGCGGAGCAGGCCTCTTCAAGGAGAATGGGCGCGGTTGATGCTTCTCCGACACGTGGCCGAGGAAGAACCCTCCTACGCGCGCCTTCATCTCCTCCTTGCTCACCGTCCGACGGGCCCCCCGGGTAGGATCCTCCCGGCCCGAGTACTCGAAGCCCGGGTGCTTCCTCTCCTGGATCGGCTGCACCAGCCGCCGACTGAAATTGCAGGCGATGCCGACCGCTGTCAAACCCCGATCTTTGAGCTCCTTGATCATCGCGAGGAGCTCCTCCACCTCGCGCATCTGGTGACCGTTGGGAAGTTCATTCCAACAGGTCTTGATCACTGGCCGCGCTCCGCGATGGCAAGGGATCATTGGCGCGTGGTTCTCAATGTAGAACCACTCCGCCTTCCAGCCCTTGTTGGAGGTGCTGAGGGCGATGTCGAAGTACTGGTCCTTCCAGCCTTGGCGCAGCATGAATCCGGCGCCTCCTACCATGACCATCTTCTCCTCACTTGGCTGAGGCTTCAACCAGTAGAGATACCTCCATAGGTCAAAATGGGGAGTGATCCCCAGGTAGGCCTCGCACAGGTGGATGAAGACGGAGATGGCCATGATCGAGTTGGGGTTGAGGTGGACGGCCTCGATCCCGTAGAAGTGGAGAAGGTCCCGGAAGAAGGCCCCCGCCGGCAAACCAAACCCTGCCTCGAAGAATGGCTTGAAGAGCACCAGTTCGCCGGAGTTCTCCGATGGGAAGGCCTCCTTGGCGCTTGGGCGCCATTCCGCCACTGCTTGAGGCGGAAGGATACTCCGCTCCACCATCTCCTCCAGCATCTCCACGGTTACCTTCCCCCGTGCCCATGCGACTGCAGGGGAGGGGATCTTGTCTGACTTGGGGAGGTCGGAGAGCTTCCTCTTCGGCGCCATGGCTTTGGGCATGGAACGCCTTGTTAGCATCCGCGTGGCTACGCTCCTCGTGGTGGCTAAATCTGCGGGGCGGATCTAGAAGCGAAGAAAGGCTCTGGTGGCGGCTAAATGAGGAATGGAGAGAAGGGGGAATGGATCTCGAAACAGTAGGATTTCCCTGTCAGACCTAACCCTAGCCTTTTATGGCGCTCTACAATGCCTGAAGTTATCACAAGACGGCGCGATTAATGGAAGTAAGCGCAATGGTAAAAAGAGCCGTTGAACGCCCACGCAAACCGTTATGTCCGGAGCGTCAACGGTAAAACACGACTCCATGCACTCGGGCAAGACGAAAAAGTCAGCGTGCCGCTAAGGCTCGACCAGCACTCGGACTCGGGGGCTGGTGCCGCATTAAAGATAGTGTGCCTCTCGGGCTCAATTGGCCTCGAACCACTCGGGAGCCAACACTGCAAAACGAATGGCGTGCCGCTAAGGCTCGACTAGCATTCTGACTCGGGGGCTGGCGCCGCATTAAAGACAGTGTGCCTCTCGGGCTCGATTGGCCTCGAACCACTCGGGAGCCAACACTGCAAAGCGAATGGCGTGCCGCTAAGGCTCGACCAGCACTCGGACTCGGGGGCTGGCGCCGCATTAAAGATAGTGTGCCTCTCAGGCTCGATTGGCCCCGAACCACTTGGGAGCCAACACTGCAAAACAAGTGGCGTGCCGCTAAGGCTCGACCAGCACTCGGACTCGGGGGCTGGCGCCGCATCAAAGACAGCGTGCCTCTCGGGCTCGATCAGCCCCAAAACACTCGGGGGCTGACGCTGCAAACAAGCCACGGCGGTTGAACAAGCGCGGCTGAGCCCCTACAGCCCGGGGGCTCGCGCTGCCGACAAAGAAAATGCAGAAGCCCCATTCTCAAAACAATCCACGAGAGAAATTCTTTTACAAAAAAGAAAAGCTTACAAGGTACAAAGCGAGCCGGCCACAAGCCGGTTACAAAGATCAAACACATCAACCGTCAAGGTGACGGTCTCGGGCACTCGTCCCTACGCCTAGTGCTGCATCCGAAGCAAGCTTGGCCCACATGAGCTCGTCGCAAGCTCTCTTGTAGCACCACTGCAGCCGTCAACGAGGCAGCCCCTTTTGAGGGTTGAGAGCGAATGCCCTTGGGTACCCCTTGGTTGGCCAGAGCCTTGCACCCTGACGGTCCTAGAACCAAAGGCAAGGCAAGGAGCCAACGGAGCAGCATCCAGACGCTGATCAACACCTCAAGTACATCGCAAGCACTCTTCTAGCACCGCGCTCTTATAACTCCATGAACTTTCCCGGTGGATGAATCCACCCGCAGGCTCCCAGCACACTCGCTACAAGGATCTTATGCATACTCTCGCCTCTGGATAGCAGCTCCGTCTCCCCGGCAAGTAGTTATAGCCTCGGGCTACTAGGGAATGAGGGATTCCCCTAGCATTGTGAAGCGTGTGGCTCCAAGCCACGCGTCCTCTCTCCTATCGAGGCGCACAGGTCATCCTTATCACCTTGGGTTTTGCTCGACCACGGGTAAGCCCTGTGCGTTCACGGGGGAGACTGTTCTTGTCGCCGCATGCCAGGAACGACGTTCTTCCTTGTGGCATTCAAGAAAGAGGGAATCTTCAAGAACTTGGACACGGACCAAAGCTAAGTATTACTTTCAATTAAATATCTTATGATTTCGTGCCTCTCGGCTCTTCTATGTCTCCATGACTTTCGCTGACCACCTCGGTCATGTTCTGACCGCAACTCCGTAAGCTTTTATACAAGTCGCTAAAGTACTTGGGGGGCACGTGCCTTAATCCATCAAGCCTCGACTCTTCCGTACGCCTACGCTCCTACGCGTGCACGCGGCCCAGCTCCCTGCGCTACGGACTATGGCTATCGAGGATCAGGTGCATAAACGTAACAGGCTAACTACCTGGAGAAATTAATAGACTTAAAAAGCTGGAAGCAGGAATCGTTTTCATGCATTGTCGAATACTTTTCTTCTCGGATTTGCATTTTATCGCATCATATACTACCATCGCACTGTGTTTTCGCTGCAGGCTATGGACGACTACTTGGCGCGCCTCGGCTCTCATGCTCGGGGGCTGGCGCCGGGACGACTACTCGGCGCGCCTCGGCTCTCACGCTCGGGGGCTGGCGCCGGGATGACCACTCGGCGTGCTTCGGCCCTCACGCTCGGGGGCTGGCGCCGGGACGACCCCTCGCCGCGCTTGCCAGCTGAGTCCTCACGCTCGGGGGCTGGCGCGGGGACAACTACTCGGCGTACCTCAGATGGTTCGACTCGGCCCTCACGCCCGGGGGCTGGGCATCGCGACGACTGCTCGGCGTGTCTCACAGGACTCCGCTGGCTCTCACGCTCGGGGGCTGGCCACCGAAATTAACGCCGGATGATTTAGTCAGATGCTCCTCGGTTAAGCCTTGAGCCGATTCCTACGGAATCGCCTTAAGGCTCGGGGGCTACGGCCAACGGACGCACCTCGCGGCGCATCCGTTGATTGTCTGGCGACCTCAGAACAAGGCTACAAACCCTTGGACCGATTCCTTCGGAATTGCTTCAAGGCTCGGGGGCTACGGCCAACGGACGCACCTCGCAGCACATCCATTGCAGACGGCTCTCTTTTCTCTCCAGTATCACGCGGTTTTGCTTCCAACCGCAGCAAGCTCGAAGCTCAGCAGATAGCACGACCTCGCCGAGTTGTTGCTCAACCACGTACTACTCGGGGGCTTGTCGGGGATAGACCCCCGGGGGTACCCAGAAGGCGGATTGGCCCAACCAGCAGGGGGCGGCCCAATCCGAGTGCTATTGGGCTGGTTTGTCAGACTGGGTGGCCCACCACTCGGGAGGCCCACCAGTCGGGTGAACCGGATGACCACGACGGCGCGCACGGCAAGGAAGCAGACGGCGTATCACGCAAGAAGATCGGAGATCAAGATAAACTAGCCAAAATTCTAGGGAAAGATATCTATAATCGTTATATGATCAGATCCTTGTATTTCGGGTAGGTTATGATCTCTAGCCGACTTGTAACTCAAGGCAACCGGACTATATAAGGTGCCTTGGGACCCCCCTCCAAAAGACGAGCAATCATTCAACCTAGGACAGAACCCAACTACGGAGATCCTTCAAGAACTTCATACACAACAATACATACACCCAACACGGGACGTAGGGTATTAGGTCATCTTGGCGGCCAGAACCTGTTCAATCCTTGTTTCTTGTGTTACCATCGTTTTGTGATCCTCGATCTGTCCCTAACAAATCAACCATGTAGGCTACCCTGTGTGGACTGCCGGGTCCATAAATCCGACACCTGAACTTTTGATCTTTTTCTACTCTACTAATTATTCTGACGTGGTCTTTTTCTTTAACAAAACTTATAGTAAAGGTGTAACCGTTCTTTTTTATGCTGTGTTTGATATTCAAGATGATTATTACCCTTGTCAAATGTGAACTTTCAAAAGCTACCGTCGCTTTTATTTTTTTACTCTACTAAATGTTCTGACGTGGTTTCTTTGCTCCTAGCAAAATATTATTAAAGGTATGGTATACCTGTTGTTTTCTTTAAGACGTGTGGCATACTTATGATGGTTATGTGAAATTAGAACTTGAAATGGTAGTGTTTGTAACATTTACTTGGTTCCTATTTTGTTAGAGTAGATACTTGCAGGAATTATCCACAGTGCAATAATGTATGTGCACCAAAAGACTGGTGCATATGAGTAGCTATCACACACGCTTTGCTTGCTGGTTAATAAACATGGTTCTATCAATATAAGATATCAAGAACCACATGATATACCTAGTCAACATCTTGACTTGATCGTATCATACCCTCCTCACCTGCTCTTTGTCATGAAAAGTTCTGTTTAATTAAGTCATGTATATGGATGTGGTTTAATGGTTAACAATCATACTTATGTATCTTATGGACGAACTACAATAAGGTACTAAAATATGTTATGGTTAAAAATCATATCTTACAAGATAGTTTATTTAATTTACTGTATGTAACTGAAATACTTTAAGTGCAAACTAAGTAATTTACTAATTTTCCTAGATATGAGTTAAATCAAATCAACATATATGTGTCTATCAAATGAACATGTAGAAATTTTGCATATCATGGTTATTATTTTTTCACCATTACTTGCGCAGGGCATCCTTTAATTTGCAGCCCACTTGCACTATCTTATCTTACACAATACTAACCACCATAGTATATATCTGGATAACTAATCACCACTAGTTATGGTTGTATCATAATTTTGAAAGGGTTACATTAAATTCTAGAGCAATATGAGAAAATAATCCATTTCCATATTCGAATATAGGCTGCAAAATTCTTGGCAGTGTGAAAAGGAGGAGTTTGATCTGATTCCCGGTAGCAAGTAGGAAACTCGTGGGCGTTGATAAATTTCTGAGTCAGAAACTGAACCCCTAGTTAATATTGGTTAGATATTACCTGGTCCACATAAATAAAATTTAATGATGAAATGGTCTAATATTGCACCAAAATTGGTTAATCCAGTAAGACCTAATCACACACGTAATGTAAAAGATAATAGTTATAGCTGGTGGATTGCGAAGCAAATCGAGGTGCACCATTCAACTCATGCATGGACTCATACGTACAATTGAGTTGACAGTGCCAACAATGATGTTACAACGACCATAATATAATGTCTTTGGGAAAAGTCATTGGGTCTTTGGAAACAATCCATACGCACTTGCAGTGAATGCACACTACTAGGGAGAGCATCATCGGTATCGGTTCAAACGTGCTGACGCAAATGACACCGGTGCATCTGCCGACAGGGCTACATTCGTAGAAGCGCCAGTTCAAATGAGTTGTAAACATACCAACACAGAAATGGGCCGGTACATTTTAGTAAACGTACTGGTCCAATTCTACACCGGTTCATTAATGGAAACATTCTAAGTGGACTGAAATTCCACCAATTAGGTTGAAATTTG
>CM014275.1:56738620-56752134 GCA_004135705.1 Alloteropsis semialata
CCACCATTCTCCAAATCTGCAGGTATTCAAGGAGAACCGGGACTGTAAGGGCTCCTCTAATATCATCTACCCATTTTCGATTCTGGAGTGCTTGAGCCACAGTTCGTCTCTTGGTTAAGCGTTTGGGGACAGCGTTAACTAGATTGGGTGCAAGCTCAAGCAGAGTGTGCCCATCCAGCCAACGATCTTTCCAGAAAAGAGTTTGTTCTCCATTCCCTACAATGGCGTCTACAGCAATGTTGAAGAGAGCTTGAGAATTGCGAGGTACTTGAACCGGAAGGCCTGCCCAGAGCCTTGATGGATCGGTTTTTTCAGCCCACAACCAACGAATCCGCAAAGCACAGCCCAGCAATTCCAAATTATGAATGCCAAGACCACCATATTCAAGAGGCCGTTGAACCTTTTCCCAGGATACTAAACAGTGACCCCCCTTAGCTTGTTCCTGGCCCTTCCAGAGGAACCCTCTCCTTTTCTTGTCTATGGCTTTAAGCACCCACTTTGGTAAATCCAATGCTATCATCAGATAAATTGGAGCTGCAGTCAAAACTACACGGACCATCACCAATCTTCCTGCTCGGTTCATTAGAGAGGCTTTCCACCCTGGCAAGTAGTCAGCCACCTTATCTATTAATGGCAACAGAACCTCCTTTGTGGGTTTTCCAGTTGAGAGAGGTAGCCCAAGATAGGTGCAAGGAAATTCCTTAACTGTACAGGAGAGAATATCTGCTGTGATATTAAGATCATCCTCAGAGCAATGAATTGGGGACACCGAGCTTTTGGACAGGTTGGTCTGAAGCCCGGAGGCATGTCCAAAAATATCCAGCAGCTGCTTGATTACTAGTATGTCCTCCCTTACCGGCCTCAAGAAAATAACGGCGTCATCAGCATAAAAGGAAACCCGATGATGGACTTGTTGTACAGCCAAGGGCTGCAGCAAGTGCTCCCTTGCAGCATACTCAATCATTGAGTTAAGAACATTCATGACCAAAATGAATAGCATTGGAGATAAGATCAATATTTGTGAACTTTATGAGCAAGCTCTGTAAAGTTCACAAATATTGATCTTAATTGAACAGTTCTCACATTGTTATATGTCACACGTTTGGCAACTTCAAGCATATTTTCATAAAATGCACTGTAAGATTAGGATGGAAGGGGTTATATTGATTTACCATAGAACAAAGAGCCAAGAATAAAAGCATGCATTTCAATAGCTTAGGGAGAACCAAAAAGACCAAGTCAAACATTTTTACTTTAATTAAGACAACAGTTAAGAAGTTACCCTCCAACATAATTGAGATCTGTAAAAATGAAAGTTCGTTCAACATCAAATCCGCAGGCTTTGGCATTTTCATGGGCAAGCCTTTTACATTCGGCAATAGTCAAGTTCTTCCACAAAAACTTTTCATCGTCAGTTAGCTGTATCACTAGAGGCACCTTGAAAGCATCCTGCAAATACCTGAAAAATGATCTGATTGTTAAGAAACACTATTCATGGTTACTCAACACAATAATACCTCATACCACAATTGCAAGATTTGTTAAAGAACCCACGTTTTCAGGTAGATAACATAAATATAGCACACATATATAGCTTATGGAATGGGACTTATTTATATCTAAGGATGCTGTGTGTGTATTCGCTAAGGATGGGTGTATTATATTTGCACAAGGGCATCCAATTCTTTTTCCAATTCTGTGTGTGTATTTGCACAAGGTGTGTGTATTCGCTACCCATCCTTATATAGCACACATATATAGCTTATGGAATAACAAGAGCATCAAAACATGCAGCGTCTTCCAGCAATCATCAATGAATCCAACAAATAAATACCACACACCACTATCTTGCCACCACAGCATGTCTCCACATCAAAGGAGCAGTAGCCCCAAGTTTGGGAGCAATGCTTACTTTGTGAACATGAAGGGGATGAGGTGGCCGAGGTGCAGGGCCTCTGATGAGGGTCCCCTCCCCGTGTACAGGTAGAACTTCTCCCCTGCCTCGTAGAGGTCAAGTATCCTGTTCAAATCCCTATCCAAGAAAATAAAACTCATCAGCAATTAGTCCACACCTCCAACCTCCAGGGGAGCAAAAGAGAGATTCTATACTTGAAGCACCTAAAAATATATTTTTCTTTACTCCTTTAAACATTGGAATTGAATTGGAGTTGGTAATGATGGTTAGATGGTAGTACGTTTTACTGCTTTAAAGAGTATTTTAAGAGATCCGTATAAACAGACGTGCAAACCAGCAAGTTTAACAAACGATAGCTACTGTAATATTCGCCTTTTCAACAGCAGAATTGGAAAAAGAACTGGCAAATTTAACAAAAGATATCTACTGTAAAAAATATCGCCTTTTCAACGGCAGAATTGGCAAAACAAAGGTTTTGAGGGCGTCACCGGTGGGCGAAGAAGATCCCGCGCCGGAGGAAACGATGCGGTGGGCAGGATGTGAGGCGCGCGATGCGGTCGACGATGGCAGCGTCGATGCGCTGGCATCCGAACTGGTCGACCAGCTTGTCGTAGTCGATGACCCCATCCGGAGCGGACACCTCCCACGGGGTTACCACCTGTTCTGCGGCCGCCGCCGCCTCCTCTGTCTCCGTAGTTATCGCCGGCGCCGCTGCCGCCGTCTCCTTTTCTGCATACGCGGCCAGAACGCCGACCACCGGCGTCTCCTCCAGCACGATGAGCACCGGCTGCGCCTGCGCCGCTTCACGCTGAGCAGCAGCTTCCATTGCCGCACGCTGCACGCAGATCTTCCAAGGTCACGCAACTTTCAATTGTCATGCACAAAATTGGAATGTCTGGAAGAAAAAAAAATACCTCGCACGTATAACAGTTCGAAACCTGTACCTGTACGAGCACAAAATTAAAGGCCCGACACAACTCTCACGTACCTGTAACCTGGAGTATAGTATATATAATTTAAAAAACGTATACGGACAGGAAATTGGTAACATAGGCGGCATGTAAAAAAATAGTAAAATAACTTTCTACATGGACTCATATACGCACAATAAAATTAATTGTTAGCAGATGCATTTTTTTTTTTTGAAACGAACCAGGCAGGAGAGCTGCCGATTATATTAAAAAGAAGAATAAGCCCAGACTGGGCAAACAACAAAAAAAACAACACCGGCCGGTTGGATTGGGACATCAACTCGCGCCGTACCACGCCAACTCAACTCAAACATACAACAACAGCCGGTTGGATTGGGACATCAACCGGGACTCTCTCCAAAGAAACTACAAAAAAAAAACTAAAACAACTCCGGCGGGTCGGATTGGGGCATCGACACCGCACAACACAAACAGCCCCCGGGAGGTCGGAAAGGGGCAGCAACCACCGAAACCGCTCCTCGTCGCCCTCGCTCGAGTACCAGAAGCACCATCGTCACCAGCATAGAGGATAAACCATTGTCACCGCCAGCGCCGTCAATGCCGACGAAGTCCCATACCGAGCTAGCCACTGTCATACAGGGTTAGCCGCCATGGTCCGCTGCAAGCTGTGTAGCTACCATGCCATCGGACCCGCTTGCGCCGCCTCTCGGAGTTGCCCTACACCGAACCAACACCCGCCGTGCAGGGTTGGCCGCCGTAGGTCGCTGCAAGCCGTCAAACCGATACCTGAATAGCTGCCTTTGGCCATTCCTCGTCCACCGAGATCAGATAGTACACTCTGGAGTCCAAGCATCCCAGTCGCCTCGTCGAAGAAGCAAGATTGTCTCACGGGGCCTCCGGCAACCATCGGAAGACCACCACCGCAGGTCACTTCCGCAAGGCACCTCTACCGGCCACCTCCTACCACGCCGGCCTCTGCCAACTTCGTGGTCACCTCTGGCGCACCATCGCCCGCAAACGCCAAGCAGAGGTCCTGTCCACTCAAATGCTGCGGCAGCATCCACCTCTTGGCCGCCATCCTCCACCGTGAACACCAGCCCCTCAAGTCCATGACAAGGTCACCACCCACTCGACCACATGCCCAGTCCACCACGGTTGGAGTCTAGCACCGACACGGCCGACGCTATGCGTGACCAATCGCCACCAAACCACCCAGTGAAGCTTCCAGCGCACTGCAAAGAAGGAGAACCCCAGAGGCGGCGTCTTCAAGAAGAACACGACGCTAAGACGCGCCGTCGCCGCCCGCCCGAGGTTGGGCAAGGTTTTCACCCGGAGATTCCACCATCGAAACGAGGAGGGTGCCTTGACAACGTCCTCAGCAGGAATACGGCGCCCGAGGCGTCGCCGTTGTCGGATCGGCGTACTGCCGAGCAGGATTTCTCCCGGCACCCACCTGCCCGCAGCCGCCACAGGCTCACTGCCAACCATGGCCACCACCAACAACAACCACACCTCCCGGACTGCTTGCCGCCGCCGCCGCCGCGCGGCCACCTCCCTTCGCGGCCAGCTGAGCGACCCACTCGCTGCCGCCGCGCGACCACCTCCGCGTCCCGCGTGCCACTTCCGGACCGCCGCTCGCCTCGTGCTGCTGCCGCCGAAGCACGCACATTGCCACTGACAGGTAGCCCGAAGCCGTCGGCCGCGCCTCCATGGCGCAGCAGACACTCCCCCGCGCAGGCCGCCGCCAGCCGCTCCACCATGGCGCCGCCGGTGAGGACACGCGCAAGCCACCCCCGACCGCGGCACCACGCCGCCGCCGGACCTCACGCGGCCGCCCCGGCGCCACTCTCTCCCGGCCACCGCCCGCCTCTGTGGCACGAGGCCCGACGCCCACACCACCTCAACGCCACCCCACCACAGCCCGCAGTGTAGGCCGTCGGCCGGCAAGGCTGACCGCAGGACCCCGCCGAAACACCCAGCAGTGCCGCAGATCCACCCATGGGAGCGATGGATCCGCCACTGGGAATTGCGGATCCAACCGCCGGAGGGCCGGAGCAACCCTGCGCTCGCCGGAGAACGACGCCGCCGACTGTCCAGCTCGCCCCGCACCGCCGGCGCAGATCCACTGCGAAGAAGCCGTAAGCGGCCTTAGGGGCGCCGGATCCGCAGCCCACGAGCTCACCTCCGGCCAAGGTCGCCGTCGATGGAAGCTTCAAAAGGTACCGGCGCCGTTGACCCGAGCAGCCGGCTGCCGCGGCCGCGCCCGCGAAGAACCAGCTGCTGAGGCTTAAGGCCCCGCCGCCGCCGTCATAGCTAGCCCAACGGACTTCCGCATGGCTCGCTCAGGCAGCGGCGCGGCGGACGGAGGGGGGTGGAGGGAGCTGGCGGCGCCGGGCGTTGGGTGCCGCCCGAGTCGCCCACGCGGGAGCGACGCGAGGGCCTTCTACCAACGCATGCTGTTTTAATTTCTCCTTATTCTTTGGTTTTTTTTCTTTTAGAGAGATGGGAGCCTCGCAAACACTTGCATGCATGAGCATTGAGCAGCATGGTTGCATCTTGACCACCACCTAGTGGATTAGATTGGTAGCTAAAATACTCGTCGTCATCCTATCTAAAAGGAACATGATCGAGGCAATCCAAAAGGTAAAAACAAACATGCATCTGAGAGCTTAATCTTGGCACACAGGTGTAGTACGATAACTCGATGCTTTCATCGCGCGGCGATTCCAGATCGAGAAAACTAATCTGAAACCGTCTGCGCTCAACCAACAATCAACTACTACTACACAAAATTCAAGGACGGCAGATCATATGCTACTGACTACTGAATCATGGAGACAGAGAGACAGCCGCTGCACGTACATGAACCGATCTGCCGACTGCCGGCCAGTGCTGAACCAGGCCGCTAATTCACACAGGTGACGATCACGCGCCACGCCGGCACGCCGCGCGCCATTGACCATCGTCGCTAAAAGAGTGCGGCGGCCGCAAGGCCGGCGGCGGCGCCGGAGAGCATCCAGGCGCCGCGGCCACGAGGGTCGTCACCCGCGTCGTTCCGGCGCCCGTGCGCTCCAGCTCCGGTGGCCCCGCCGCCGTAGTACGGACGGCCGCGGTAACCACCTTTCCAGCCGCTTCCGGCTCCGGACCCGCCGCCAGCGCTCCTCCCGCCCCCGCCTCCCCTTCCTACTGCTCTCCCGCCGCCGGCGCAGCGAGCGCCCTGGAGGCGCGCGACGACGCAGAGCAGCAGTAGGAGCAGCGCCCAGAGCGGCCTCGCCCTGCCTCTCATGGTCGTCGACACGTCGTCGCCCGGCGGCTGAGATCAGATGGCCTATGTATAGCTGAATCGATCGAGGGCGCGAGGGCTCTTTGGCAAGTTACAGTGCGACTTTTGTACGTGCCCAATAGCTGTTGGTACAGTTCACATATATATCTTTTCGGCATATCTCGAGGGGTAAAACACGGGAACCAAACAACCAACACGATAATTTTCTCCTTTCTTTGTGGAGAGATGGGGGAGCCTGGCATACGTAATACGTTTGCATCAGCACGGTTGCTAATTCTTGATCACCACCACCTAGTAGCGAATTGGATTAGCAGTCAAAAAACAAATTCACGACTCTAGCTAAAAGGAAATCGATCGAAGCAACACAAAAGGCGAAAGAAAACATCCAGGTTGGGGCTTAATATAATCCTGATCTTGGCATAGACACAGCACAAATAATCTGAAACCGACAGCATACAACAAATCTACTGTACTCCACAAATTAAAGGCACATGCTACTGGCTGCTGGTTCATGGAGCCAGCCACTCCTGATGATCATGCATGCGTACAGCGTGCAGCATGCTTCGGTTCATCATGCGATAGCGTGATGGTACTTACATGAGCCGATCTTCCACTGCTGAGCCATACGGCTGCTACTTCACACCGATGGCGCGGCGACGCTCTTGCGCCGGCGATGTATGATCAGCGCGCTAAAAGAGCGCGGCGGCCACGAGGCCTGCGGCGGCACCGGAGACCATCCAGACGCCGCGGCCACCAGCAGGGTCAGCCGGCCGCGCCGTTTCGGCGCCCGATCCCGCCCCGGCGGCGGCCCCGCCGTAGTACGGAAGACCGCCGTAGCCACCTTTCCAACCGCCACCGCCGCCGCCGCGCCTCCCTCCGACGCCACTCCTGGCGCCGCCTCTGGACGACCCGCCGAAGCTCCTCCCTCCCCGGCCGCCGCCTCCGAAGCCGCAGCAGCCGCCGCAAGCGCCCTGGGGGCGCGCGGCCACGCAGAGCAGCAGCAGGAGCAGCGCCCAGATCAGCCTTGTCCCGCCTCTCATGGTCGTCGATCGATGTGCCGTCGCTAATCAAGGCCGATGAGTAACTGAGTGGTGGCGAATCGCTCGCGCGCGTTCGCAGTTTATACGCACGTAGACAAGAGAGTACCGTACTGAAGAACCCCACTCCAACGACTGATGATGAGATGCGTCTCATCGTTTGTAAGGAGCGTGACACGTGACAACAAGATCAAAATTCGTGTGTGGGCGAGCCAAAGCCACAGCCACAGCCACGATGCAACCGTCGACCGTCGTTCTGGTTCCACACCCTCTGCTGCCTAGCTATTTGCATGCCCTCCTCACATTTTTCCTGACATGACCATACTGATGCAATTGCAGTGATTGCAGACTGCAACGGCAACCTGCTCCGCTTATACATGGCCAAACGGGCCAAGCCCGCTGGGCCAGCACGGGCCCGGCCCTATTGAGCACGGCCCGGACACGGCTCGGCCCGATGGCCTTAGTGCCAGTGCCGTGCCCGTGCCTGGCCCAGTGCCGTGCTTGGGCCTCAAAGTCGGCCCGTGGCACGAGCACGGGCACGGCACGGCTACTGGGCCGGCCCGTCCTCGGCACGATGGCGGCCCGGGGGAGGCACGACGGCCGTTGGATCCCGACCCCCGGCTCCATCCGACCGTTGGATCCGGCCGTTGAAGGGTGGCATATATAAGCCGCGGCGCCGTTCCGACCCCCCGCCCGACCCTAACCCTAATTCATTTTCCCTCTCGTCTCGTTCTCGGCCAGTCCGCCTCGCCGCCGCGCGACCGCGTCACTCGCTCCTGTTCGTCTTCTTCGCCTCGCCCCTCCCTCGATCTCCTCTCCTCCCTCGATCTCCTCTCCTCTATCCGGTGGTCTTGCACCGCCGGGGGCCGGCACTGGCACACGGCACCCCCGTCGCGCCCTGTGATTTCGATCTCGGGAAGACGATGTAGTATCGTCCTCTCCTTGTCGTCCTCGTCCGCATCTCCGCCGCCGCCGTCTGGATCCGTACGTCGTCGTCGCCGGTGTACCTGGTGCTCCAGCTACAAAGGTACGAGAAAACCCTAACCCTAACCCTAACCCTAGATCCGTGATTCTTTCACTGAGACAGTGAGACCCTAACCCTAGATCCGTGCTTCTGCAGCTGTTGAGGGACCAGGTCGCCTGCGCGTGACGATGGACGGCTCCGACGACGAGACGGTTGAGATCGGTATGAACGAAGAGCGGCGATTGTGCGGACTGGCCGGAGATGATGACGAGGATGACTTGCGCGAGGACCGCGAGGCGCTGTTTGGCCCTGGCCGTGGCGTTGATGATCCCATTAACGTTGACGGCGCCGAGCCAGATGGCGATGAGGCTGAGGCCCCTCCTACCTCTGGCTTGGAGCGGAACAGCACCAAGCGCCTACGTCCCTCTACGTCTAAAGTATGGGATGACTTCGAGAAGCTCATCAAGGTGGAAAATGGTAAGAAGATCAGGTATGGTGCTCGCTGCTTGCATTGCGGTAAAGAGTACTCTGCACTCTCCTCTGGTGGTACTGGTCATCTTGCCCGCCACATTAAATCTTGTGTTCAGAGGCGTGAAAAGACTCGCATGTCTCAGTCTCAAATCTCTTTTAATCCTGATGGTTCTGTGCGTAGTTGGGACTACTGTCCTCTTGTTGCTCGTAATCAGCTTGTGCGATTGATTGCTAGACTAGATCTTCCTATCTCTATGGGTGAATCTGATGCTTTTGAAGAGTACATTAAAATTGCTCATAACCCTAGATTTGCTAGAGTTTCTAGGCAAAGCACCAGTAGGGACATAACCAAGTATTTCACTGAGTGCAAGTCTAAGCTGATTGAAACTTTGAACACCTCTGTTAGCTGTGTCTGTTTAACTTCAGACATATGGTCTGGTAATGCCAAAGAGGACTATCTCAGTGTTGTTGCTCACTACATCAACTCTGATTGGCAATTAGAGAAGAGGGTCCTTGCCCTTGTACTGATTGATGTGTCCCACAGTGGACAGAACATTGCTGAGCGTGTTTCATCTGTTCTTGCTGATTATGGTTTAACTGATAAGGTGTTTGCTGTTACTTTAGACAATGCTTCATCTAATACATCAGCTATGAGAAAGCTGAGACCTATCCTGTCTAAATATCTTGGCTTGCCTGTTCCTATATGTGATGATGAAGATGAATCATCTAATGCAGTTAATTCCATGTTCTTGCATCAGCGTTGTGCATGTCATATAATTAACCTGATTGTTAAGGAGGCCATCAATTCTCTTAAGCCTTTGATAGAAACATTTAGAACTGCAATATCATTCATAAATTCATCTAATCAAAGAATTGCTGCATATAAAAGCTATTGTATTGCAACTGGATCAACCCCTAGAAAGTTTCAGCTGGACATGGATGTTAGGTGGAATTCTACCTATCTGATGCTTAAACATCTGATGCCTCATCAGGGCCCTTTCACTACTTTCATCCATGCTCAGTACCCTAGGGTTGAGGGTGAGGCTTTGCTATTAACTGATGAGCATTGGACTGTGGCAAAGAAAGTCCTATCATTTCTTGAGTTGTTTTATGATGCAACAGTTGATTTGTCTGGTGTTTACTATCCTACATCTCCTATTATGATTCATTATCTTGTTAAATTTGCTCTGCATCTAAACAAATATGCAAATGATGTGCACATCAGACATGTTGTTCAACCTATGATAGATAAGTATAATAAATACTGGAGAGACATACCTGTGCTTTATTCTTTTGCATTCATCTTGGACCCTAGAGCTAAAATGAAAGGCTTTGGTAGGGTTCTTAGAAGGTTGGGTAATCTCACTAGTACAGATTATAATGCTTATATGCTTGAAACTAGAGCAAGACTAACTGATGTTTACAGCAAGTATGATGATAAGTATGGTGCTGTGAGGCTAAAGAGGTCTGACCCTCCTGAGATTTCTGGTAAGTCAAGGTCTGCTTGGGATGAAATATATGATGATGGTGAAAGTTCTGGTACTGGTTTGGGTGGTGGTACCTTGCCAGCTAGTCTTAACATGGCTAGAGCTACATCTGCAACTTCTCTACTGCATGCTGTAAGGTCTTCATCTTCTAATGCTTCTGAACTTGTGTCCTACTTGGACTGTGACACTGTCAATCATCTATCTGATGACTTTAACATATTGAACTGGTGGCATCAGCACAAACTAACTTATCCAGTACTCTCTATCATGGCTAAAGATATTTTAACTGTTCCTGTGTCTACTATATCTTCAGAATCTACTTTTAGTATGACTGGCAGGATCATCGAGGAGCGACGAAGGAAGCTGAAGCCTGAAATGGTGGAGATGCTCACCTGCATCAAGGATTGGGAGGCAGCAGAATCAAGGTTGCAACAAGAAGTGGAGGACAAGGAGCTTGAAGAGGTATTCCAAGGAGTTGAACTTGATTCATGAACATTTAGCATTTATGTAATGGTGGTCTGTAATATTTAGGACTTTAGACTGGACTGGACTTGCTGTTGCTGTATGAGACTTGAACATTGCCCTTTTTATTGGAGCTTGGCTGTACTCTTTTCCTGTGTAGGGTTTCTCACAAGGGTGAGTTTTACCTACACAGGTTTTTAATGAGGCAGCCATTGCACAAGCTCCCAAATGAATTATTATTTTGTTAACTTCCTTGTGTTTGTGATGTCTGTTGGTGTTTGGGCATTAAATTCCTTGTGTTTGTGATGTCTGTTGGTGTTTGTGATGTGTTTGTGATGTCTGTCTAAGTTGAGGTTGTGTACTTGTGTTTGGGAATAAAATTCTGAGATGTTTGATATGTAACACATGTTTAGTGCCGGCACCGGCACTATAGTGCCTTTGGCACGGCACGGCACTGGCCGGAGGCCATAGTGTCGTGCTCGTGCCTGCACTTAGGCACGGTGGCACTAAGTGGCACGGCACGGCTAATTTGTCGTGCTGTCTAGTGCCGTGCCACTTAGTGCCGTGCCAAATCGTGCTAGTGCCGTGCCGGGCCGGCACGGCCCGTTTGGCCATGTATAGCTCCGCTCCGCTCCGCTGCGCTGCCTCAACTGCCACTACTCGAGTGCCACAACAGCTAAGGAAACCGGCCCCATGACGTGTATCAGAAGAAGAGGAGCTTTCGACGAAGGAACGTAGCTGAGGGCTGAGGCAAGGCATCTGGGCCTTCACCATGTGCGCGTTCTAACGGATACGGTGAGGGAATTGAAGATGACGCAGGAAACTTTGGCACCCACTCGATCGATAGGGAATTTTGGCACGCAGGGCCCGGGAAACTCTTGATCACCGGCCGGGCGTATCTGCTGATGCAGCCGCTGCCGCTTTCGGTAGATCAGGTGGGGCGGGGTGGCATGGGCGTACGCCCGGGGTGGCAACCAACCTGATCTACCGGCTGGGAGGTTGGTGCTGATTTGTTGTGAGAGAAAAGTACTGCTGGCTGGCTGGTGGCTGGTGGCTGGTGCTGATTTGTTGTGAGACTGAAGTACTGCTGGCTGGTGACTGATAAGCCAAGCAAACGGGCTGTTGGTTGCCGGCTGGGCGAGCTAGACCGCTAGCTTGACAGCTGTTCACATCTTGAAACGGCAAACGGATAGTGGTGGATCGAGACCGACGGCCCGGGTGCTTCTCGGCTTTGCGTGTTCAGCTCTGGCTCGTCACACATACGTACTACGCATCATTTTTTTTCGATGTACGTATTATTTCGATGCGATCTGACGCTCATTTTCTTCAGTCTGAATGCACGCATTCATATTGCTTGTGGCGTAGTACGTATATTAGCTGTGCACCACCAGATTATAGTGATTCTCTCTAGCTCGCAAAGACCATAGTGTGTCTCTTCCTCGAGAAATGTTTTCTGTTGTTGAACTCTCAAACATGCATGGAGCAGTAGGCACCTAGGAGGGGCATGTGCATGCATGCATGTGAATTGTGCAAGCAGTTCCTCTTCAAATGACATCTGGAAGGTGAGGAGAGAAAAGGTTTGGCAGATCAAGGTGGGTGGCCGTGTGGGTATCTTGGTGTGGCGTGTGATGAAATTAAGGCTGTACTGTATGTTAAGTTCTATATAACCGTTACTTTGTGGGGCATATTGGGCTCTCGATCTGCATGGCAAGGGAGTACAGGAAGGGAGCTTGCACACTGGCGCAGTCCGCGTCGATCTGCTGCTCATGGAAACAGTAGTCTGGGCGAGGCTGGGGGCTTCATGGGCAGAAAATTGGCCGATGATATCTGATGTTCGGGAGATAGCTAGGTAGGGGTGGGCAATCGGTAAAAACCGACGAATCGGTTCGGTTTCTTCGGTTTGCCAAAACTTCGGTGTTCACATATCAGGAACCGATCGGTTGAACGCAAAAACAAAAACCGAGCACTTCGGTGTCGGTAAAATCGGTGCGGTTTTCGGTGTTCACCGAACTTCACCGAAGTGAATTGAACACTGCACACAACAAAGCAATTCATCAGTTCCAGATTAACAAAAACTCGAACAACTAGTAAATTTCAGCAGATCAGCGCAAAGACAAACACCGGTGGAAGAGCTTGCCAGCTTAGCGTGGGTACCGCTACCGCCGCTGCAGTCTTGCGATTCTTGGTCCGCCGGCTACCGGCCGTCTTGTCCAACTCCTGCAAGCCGCTGCTCATCTAGGAGGCTTGAGAGACGTTGCTGGTTCGTCTCGCCGTGCGCCATCACGGATTTGTCGCCGATGTGGAATGCGCCGCGCCGCCGCCATCTGTCATCCGTCGATGCCGACGATGCCCCGCGGGAGAAGGTTCTGAAGCCTTGAAAGGATAAGGTTTGGCTTGTGTATGGGTTGGCAAGGTGCGACTTGCACCTGGCTGCTGCAGGCCTGCAACTTGTCGTGGCCTTTGGGCCCAGGTGACGAGGTGGGCCGAAGTAGAAGAGGGCCTGATGTAGCTGGTTGCCTGGTTGCCAGATGGTTTGCCTCGGTAACTCAAAAAAAAAAAAGATGGTTTGCCCCGGTGATATTTGAAGTTCGGTGTCCTGGGTTGTTCGGTTGAGCAAGAGACCAAAACCGACCCCGAAGCCGATCACCGAAACTAGCAAAAACCAAAACCGACACAGATAACCGAACAACCGACAGTTCGGTTTGGTTTCGGGTCGGTTCGGTTTGGTGATTGGTTTTCGGTAAAAAAGTGCCCAGCCGGCCAGCCCTAGCTAGGCAGGAATCTTGCTTCTTTAATTTTGAGATTTTAGTTGTGTGCGCCGACATTGCAACTAGGGTCCTGTTTAGTTGAGAAATTTTTCACTCAAAATGGCAACTTTTTTCACACTGATAACCGTGCCTCCTCTCACAAATACGCTTCCCAATGGCAACTTTTTTTGGGCAACTTTCTGAACTAAACAGGCC
>CM014275.1:56753134-56814913 GCA_004135705.1 Alloteropsis semialata
CGTCGGTGGTGAGGGCAAGCCGATACCCATGGCGGCGGCGATGCGGCGTCCTTGCCTGCTGCCTCCCCGCAGGCCGCACCACAGGGATGGAAATAGTCACGAACTAAAAGCTGCAGTAGTCCTCCGCCCCCTCTGACTGCAGTGGCAATCCACGATTCGCTGTTTCTGCTTGCGTTGCCATGCTGGCCTGTTAAGGTAGTATCTAGTATATACTCTCCTTCTGAGCTTTGGGAACAAAACAGGTGCTGGGCCCAAGGAATAAAACGTGGCCTCTTAAGCCTGCAGCCTACAGAACACAGGGTTGTTAATTTTTTGGCGATATTGGGGGGTGCCGTGGCCCCTGCTGCACACCCCCCCGCGCGGGTTCCGCCGCTGTACCATACTGATGAATTGTTGAACCACTTGTGGTTAATAATGTCCCGCAATACTGATGCTTAGTCTATGTATATATAGAAAACAACATATAGGTCAACACGAAAATACAATGTCCACATAATTAATTATTATTTTTCCAGTTAATCTTAGCATATGGAATCCGTGGCCTATGTACTGCTTGACTTTTATTGTAGATATGATGAAATGGTCTCTGTGTGAAAGCTAGTTTTCTTTTGCTACATTTGCACACTGTCAAACTAATCTGACGTGGTCTAGCTATGATCTGTTTTTGGTACACTCTGTGCTCACTCTTGACCAAATATTTGCAAAAAGGAGAGAAGCCTTCTTGCTCTCATTAGAAACCTTTGAAATATTATCCTTGCTTTCTTAGATGGTGACATACCAGTCATCTCTTCATGCATGAATCTTTATATACTCGGCCTCAATTTCATCTAAAAATTAACATTAGTTATGTTGTGGACACCTTCTGCAGAAACATGCATAATCTTCTTAGGTTATTCCCAATGGGAAGTTTCATTTTGATGTTTCCAAGATTGCCACATAAGAATAAGAGCATTTAATCGATGAATGAAACATCTCATACATTGGACTATTTTATTTTTGTTGTTTCATAGGCAATACACCCAAGACACAAGGTGCATTGGAAACAGTGCACACATAGTTTTATCTAGATGAAACCCCTTTTATCTATGGTGATATGGCACCATAGTTAACAAAAATGAAACTCCCATTGGGAGTAGCCATAATTAGCAAAAAGAAAAAAATCACAGACAACAATGACACTTATGAGCACTCTGATGCGTCCATAAATAAAATTTGTAGAACATATACAATAATAGGCTCTCGTGGAAGGATGTATTTTTGATGTTTATGCATCATGAACGTTCCCTAATTAATTTATTTCAAACCATTTATGTTAAATCCATCTACAGAGCAACTGTTGCTCTTAACCAGGAATGATAGTACCCGATAACCTGTTTTACAGAAAACCAATTCTCATGGTTGTAAACATAACCGGTTCTCAGAGACAAAAATGCCTTTTTTGGTATCCTGTGGCTCGACCGGCTGTGTTGCACACAAAATTGTTAGGTTGATCTCCACCAGTTGGCCCAAAGGCCAACTGGGCCTTTGACTCGCTCCCTGATCGGGGGAGCCCAGCCCAATGAAAGGTTGGTGGGCCCCTGTCACGCAGCCCTATAAAGAGGAGGTGGGGGCCAGGGGCTCTGGTTACGAGATTCGACTGCAGCCGCCAGACTCTCCACCTCCAATCCCTAGACCGATCGAGAGAGAGGGCTGCCAGCGACGGGAAGCGCCGCCGGCCCTACGACCGCGCCTCCACCGCCACGACTTCGCCGCTACCACGTCCTCTTCCCCGCACGTCGCTGCCCGTGCGCAGAACTTCACCGACAGAACCAGTGAACAGGAGCAAATGGGCAAGGTATGTCACACAGAAGTTCATACACAGAGTTATATACCCGCTAGATCTACACCTAGGAATTCGACAGATATAACAATGGTATCAAGAGCTAGGCTAGCGTGTAGATCTAGATGGGAAAAGTAAATCTCGCAAGAAAAGAGTGGAGAAATCCGCAAGAAAACATCTTTCCGGCAACAAATCGGCAAAGAATAGGGTTCAAACCCTAACCCTAACCCCAAAGGGCTCGGGCCAAGGGCATCTTCGCGAGGCCACTCGACGGCGGCGCACTCACCATGGGCAAATGGGCGTGCCGGCGAGGAGCCCGCAAGATGCCGGCCATCAGATTACAGAGAGGTGCGACCGGCGCCGACGACCGGACACGCGGAGCTCGGCCGGCTGGGCGCGCAAGGCGCGAGCCCTGCCATGTGGCCGGCGACGGTCGCGAGTTCGGCCGGAGGACCGGCAACAGTGGCATAAAAAAAAGAGAGCAAACAAGCCACGGTGCTTCGTGGCCAATGGAATACGGCCAGGCTGCAGCACGCAACACAGATGAGAGACCAGAGCGCACGCACGAAGCGCAGCACGGTGGCTCGTGGCCACAGGCGCGCGGCCCCGCAGCTGGCGCATGTGGTGCTCGCGGCCTCTAGGCGGCACGCGGCCACCAGGCGCGGCTCCCGCGGCTACGCACAGTGGCGCCCGAGGCCTGCTTCCCCAGCTGGGCCACGCAACAGAGCCTGCGGTAGCACGCGGCCAGAGGAGGCGCGGCGCTCGCGGCCAGAGGCGCGCGGTGCCCGCAACCTTCTCGCGCGGCTTCAGCCACCGAACAGAAAAGAGGCTGCTGGAGAAGGGAAAGAATGAAGTTAGGGTTAGGGTTCAGGAGTCTCCGGTTTATATACCCACGAAAATCGAGGACAGCCGTCCATCTCAGTGAACGGCTGAGATCAAATGAGCGCATGGGGGAGCCGGACTGGGCCAAATCCGGCCCAGGCGGGATGGCGAAATCCCGGCCTAGGCCCAGGTTGTGGCCTGGACACGGGGTGCTGCACAGTAGCGTCAAGGCCGCAGGCCAAAAGGCCTAAATGGGCCGGTTTTCACTGGCCTGCACTGTAATAGTTTGAATTAAGTTACGGTTTTTCAGAGGCATTTATATACTGAATTCCATTGAATTTTGAACGAGTTTCTCTTCAATTTATTTTGAACCAACGGGATAAATATTTTGGAGAGTTAGGAAAGTTACAGATGCCTCTGAATAAAGTTATTTAAGCATGTTTCCGCTGCACCGTTAATTGATTTTTTCAGAAGCTATTTGTTAAAGTTTTATGTCAAGTTTTTTATCTCTATTCATTTTGAACCAACGAGATAAATGTTTAGAGAGTTGACTGAAAGAAATGCTTCTGAATAATGGATAAAGGTTAAAGTTTCCGCTGCTATGGTAAATGAATTTACTCTCCAATTATTTTGAACCAACGTGATATTTAATTGGAGAAATAGAGAAACAGAGAAATAGAGGAAAGAATACTTAAAGATGATTATGATATTGTTATTTTCTGACCAAAGTTGATGATAACAATATTATAATTTTAGAAAGAGTAATTGTTTAAAGTTAATTATGGTATTGTTATTTTCTGACCAAAGTTGATGATAGCAATATTATAATTTATGAGTTTACGTTTAAAGTTTAATCTCTGATATTTTTTTGTATCAAGGTGACTAATTTTTCAGAGAGTAGATAAAGAGCAAGAAATGCCCTCAAAGTAAAGAAATGAATTTTTCATGTTTCCGCTGCAATGATTATGATTATCTTCTTATTAAATTCGAACCAACGGGAGAATTTAATTTGAGGAGTAATGTGTTTTAAGATAATTGAGGTTTCCATACGTTATTTCCATTTTTGCCCAAAGGTGATGTGGAATTAATGTATAAGAATGATGTTTTATTCTATTTCTGCCCAAAGGTGATATAAAATAGAACAAAAAGTTTTCAGAGTTTAAAGAGCGTTGTTGAGCATTATTGTTGAATATTATTCAGACAAAGAGTTCATGCTTTCATTCTTGAAGGCAAAGAGAAAATGATCTGAGTACTTGTGACTCAAAAGATGAAAAGTGTAAGCTTTGTAGGCTTGGCCATTGCATCAGAGATTGTGTTCTCTGTAAAGAGTGGCTTGAAAAGTAAAGAATTCAAGGACATTGATCCAAGAAAAGAGATAGATCATTGAGAGTTTAGTTTGAGAAATGCTTCTCATGTACTCTCTATGAAAAAAAATTTATATCTATTTTCAGTCATCATGATATGAGATGTAATAAGTCCAACGTCGGATTAAGCGTGTGTGTGAAAGAATATTCGGATTTATTTCTGAATTTGATGATTGAATATGCAGAAAAGTTTTGAGATAATACCCGCATGGCGGGGTAAAGTTGCAAAGTACTTGTCCTGCATGGCGGGAGAAAGTTGTGATTACTCATGTGCTTTTAATGTATCCCACACTGGGAGGAAAGTATGGAGTAGCTCTTATGCTATCCTAGTATTGACTGTGCGCTTTATTGTGTCATGGTCATTAAGCACTCAATGAGTTTAAAGAGAATAGAAAGTTACAGACGAACCTAAAGATTAGAATGATATGCGAGCACGACTTGCAAAAGTACTGATAATAAAGGACTCTGTTGAGTTCTTGAAGTGAACTGAGGAAAAAGTACTCCCATACGAATTAAGAGAAACTTTGTTTTGCATGATGTAAATCATGTAGATGAAGTAAGTAAACAAAGTTTCCTTATTCACAAGAGTTCTAAATGGTTTTCGAATTGTGGCAGAAATGTTCAAGCCACATTTCGAGGGGGAGAATGAAAGATAATTAAGAAAGAAACTCCCTTACACTTCAGATAGGCAAGAGTAATCTATAAAAGATGAATATGATCATCGGGGGAGTACGATGGTCATGATAACGATACCCCTAAAGCAAAAAAAAAAAGCTAAAATTCCTGAACAGACATTTTATGGTTCTGATGGGAAGATAGCGTAGTCAGTCAGTATTCATACTGGACAAGTTTCAGAGTTATTAAAGCGGCGCTTAAGGCGCCATATGAGAAAAGTTTTAACAGAATAAACCCAAATAAGAAAAGCTTAAAGATACACTATCTTTACAGAAGATGGAGTAATCTGGGGGAGCATGGTATATAGATACCTTGTGTTTCAAGAGAAATAAACTTGTCAATACCTGTTGATGTTGTATGGCTTATACAACACCTGTTGTTTGCTCTTCAAAGAAGATCAATAAGTAAACAAGGATCTTGTGATACAGGAGCATATAGAATCCATTGCCTCTTGACAATGAAAGAGCAACATCAGCTCCATATGAAAGAAGTGCCAATAGTTGAGGCCTCAAATGGTCTCAAAGAACAAGAAAATCAGATATTTTTTATGACTATAAAGTCTATGTTAGTGAAATTCAAATGAAATGCTGATTACCAACGATGTTTGGGACTCAGAAGTAATTCCCAATAGAGCCAAAACAGTAGGCTGTAATGGGTCTACAAGACGAATGTGACTCCAAAGGGAATATGTAAAGATGTAAAGTGCGCCTTGAATCGAAAGATTTTGCGCAAAGAGAATGAACAATTTGCAATGAGTGCTAGTGGCACATCATGATCTGAGTTACATCAGATAAAAGCAAAGACAGTGGCACGTCATGATCTGAGTTAC
Organism: Alloteropsis semialata; assembly: GCA_004135705.1. Lineage (NCBI taxonomy): Eukaryota > Viridiplantae > Streptophyta > Magnoliopsida > Poales > Poaceae > Alloteropsis > Alloteropsis semialata. Next base: position 56,758,644 of record CM014275.1, read on the forward strand.
ATCAGATGAAAGCAAAGACGTTTTTCCTTAATGGGAAACTAAAGAAAACATTTACATGGCACAACCAAATGGTTTTGTCATGAAAGAAAAAGACTTTTGGGATATAGTCAAAAGAAATCCATTTGTGGATTAAAGACAAGTCCCTAAACAGTGGTATTTAAAAGGTTGATAGATTAAAGAGAAATTTTGGGTTTCAAAGGAAATGAGAGGACAATTGCATTTGTACAAAAGTAATAGAATGGAAAATTCATTTCCTAATCTTGTATATGTGGATGACATCTTACTTGCTTGTAGTGATGTCAGTCTATTGTTGGAGAAGAAGTTCTTGTCCTCAAGGTTAAATGAGAATGTTCTCGGTGAAATGTCTATCGTTACAAGAATTGAAATTCACCGAGACAGAAGAAAGGGGTATTAGGATTATCGCAAAGGCATGCTAAGAAAAGATTCTAAAGATATAAAGTATGCATGCGAGAAAACCTACGCCTGTTCTTATAGTCAAGGGTAATGGTTTTGGGAACTTCAGTGTTCCAAGAATCAATATGAGATAGATCAAAAGAATATGGTACCATGTGCTTCAGCTGTTGGAAGCTTAATGAATGCACAAGTTTGATATTACCCTGACATAGTTCATATATCTGGGTTGTTTTGGCAAAAGTCCAGTCCAGATATAGATCACTGAAATGGAGTTAAGAATGTCGGCCTCATGCTAAGAAAGAGAAAAACAAGTGCTCTCAAAAGTTTGTGAGTATAAAGATAAAATGTTGTGAAGTGTGTAGCGAAATCCACAATTGTCGCTAACATTCACACTTGGAGGTTTTGTGTGGAAAAGCTCCAAAATGAGATAATTATCATCAATGTGATGCAAAGACATTGTATAGCATGATACGAGGCTGAGGAACAGGCAAAATGGTAAAGGATATCTGCACCCGGAATTGATAATGGTTGACAACAGCAATAACCATTTAAGTATTTTACTCCTATGACAACGAGTCAAGTGTGCTGCCAAACACATTGACATTAAAGTTATACATTGTAAAGGAGAAAGTCCAGAATCATGTTGAAATGCATTGAGCATAAAAGTAACAGACAAGTGTTTGCGGATCCGCTTGTTAAAGGCTTACCGCCCAATGTGTTCAGAGAACACACAGTCGACATGGGTTTATGGTATAGCCTATGATTTTCGGACAATAAAAGGGTCCAACCGCTTATTAAAGGCTTACCGCCCAGTGTGTTCAGAGAACACACAGTCGACATGGGTTTATGGTATAGCCTATGATTTTCGGACAAAAAAAGGGCCCAAAGGTTAAAGAATCTGTTTCAAAACAGAGACGTGTATCGTAGCTGTCAAGTCTATCGGCGATTGACCGTGACGACGGGGCATGCTCTATGCGCTAATCTGTGATGGAATATGAAAAGAAGTAAAAGGTATAAAGTTAAAAGTATAAGATGAGATCAAGGGGGAGATTGTTAGGTTGATCTCCACCAGTTGGCCTTTGACTCGCTCCCTGATCGGGGGAGCCCAGCCCAATGAAAGGCTGGTGGGTCCCTGTCGCGCAGCCCTATAAAGAGGAGGTGGGGGCCAGGGGCTCTGGTTACGAGATTCGACTGCAGCCGCCAGTCTCTCCACCTCCAATCCCTAGACCGATAGAGAGAGAGGGCTGCCAGCGACGGGAAGCGCCGCCGGCCCTACGACCGCGCCTCCACCGCCACGACTTCGCCGCTACCACGTCCTCTTCCCCGCACGTCGCTGCCCGTGCGCAGAACTTCACCGACAGAACCAGTGAACAGGAGCAAATGGGAAAGGTATGTCACACAGAAGTTCATACACAGAGTTATATACCCGCTAGATCTACACCTAGGAATTCGACAGATATAACAAAAATAACCATTTGTCTACATACCCGTCATGTTGCTTGGTTCTCTTGTAGTGTATGGCCTAATATCATTTGAAATTTGTTTAATTGTATTGGTGAGATATCATCATAAAATTTCTGTAAGAACTTTAGGAAACTTATTAATTCATAAATGTAAAGGGAAACACACTGGTACATCATACAACATTAATTGAATACAAACACATGCCATTAGTTTGATTGTTTATTACAAATAGAGAATAAACCCTTGTACATACTGAAGATTCGAGATATGCATCATCTCATATAGCCAGCTTATTATTGTTTTTAGTAGTGGTTGTTCTCCCAGAACTGTGCCTGGAGCCAATCAATTGTGCCCTTCTCCACTTGGAATGCCTTAGCCAAGACATCATCCGAGATTGGTGGCTTTGATCCAAAGACTGCATTGGCAATGGTAATAGCCCCAGGGTTTTGGCTGCTAAGCGCAGCGATAGCAACCGCTGGCTTGTCGTGGACGGGGTTAAACTGGAAGTGAATAAGTCCTTCCGGGAATATAAAAACATCACCCTTGTTGAGGACCTTGGCGAACAGCGTGTTGTTTGGGTTGGAGGTGACAAATCCAACATAGAGTGTTCCCTCGAGCACCGTCAGTATCTCAGTGGCACGTGGGTGCGTGTGCGGCGGGTTCTCACCCAAGGGAGCATAGTCGATGCGTGCTAGAGAGATGCCAAGGGTGTTGAGTCCAGGGATTTGCATGACATTGATCAAAGTGACGTTGGACCCAACCTTGCTCTTCATGGTGTCCCTGGGCTGGTCTAGTTTAGCAGCCATGAAGAAGTCATCTGCGTTCACCGCCATGGGATCCTTGCACACGAATCCATTCACCTTCACTGTATGGATTATAGAAGCACACAAATATTAGAAATTACATATAAATGCTCATAGACTTATAGGACGTAGATGTGCGATCTAATGGATGATTATTGTTCGGATCAGTGATTTAGTACAAGAACATCTGAACTGCAGACGTACCAGGAGAGTGCTTGTCAGCGACACAGAAGTCCTGAAGCGGGCTAGGATCAGAAGCAATGGCCTGAAAGGCCACCAATGCTAGAAAAGCAGCAACAAGGAAGTAAGAGGAAGCGGCCATTTTGTTTCAATCTATTTAGCTTTCTCTTCCCTTTTCTGTATTGGTGCTCGTGTCAATATGTAGGCTAAGCACTGGTGAGTGTGTGTTTGCTTTAATTTGATGATGGGTTGGCAATGAAGAGAGGTTAATGTGCTTATATAGTTGCGGCACGCGGTAGCGTGAACTTGTGAGCAATGACTGAACAAGTCAATTTGAACTGTCCACAAGAATTGGCCGTCCATGAACCTGCTGATGAAACTGCAGTTATCTTACATGATCTTTTCAAAGCTACCTCTACTTTTGATCTTTTCTACTCTACTAACTATTTTGACGTGGTCGATCTTTTCTTTAGCCAAAATTATAGTAGAGGTGTACCTGTTCTTGTTATGTTGTGTTGCATATACAAGATGGTTGTTACCCTTCTCAAAATATGAAATTTAAAAAGGTACCGCCACTTTCATTTTTTATTCTGCTAACTTTTCTGACGTGATCTCTTTGCCCCTAGCAAAATATTATTAAAGGAACGGTATACCTGTTATTTTCTTTATGCCGAGTGGCATATTTATTACTGTTACTGTAAAACTTTGAATTTTACTTGGTTCCCATTTTGTTAAAGTAGATACTTGCAGGAATTATTCATAGTGCAATTAATTCATCTAGACTAATAGACGTACGGTGCATGTGGGTGGCTGTAGCACACGCTTTGTTTGCAAGTTGAACAACAACTACGGGTTCTATCAATATAAGAGATCAACAACCACAATATGCTCTACCTAGTCAACTTCTTGACTTGATCATATCGTACCCTCCTTACCTGCTCCTTGTCAGGAAACAAGCAGCTGCAACATAATGTGAACTTATGCTTAGGTATTACTCCCTCCGCCCCAAAAAGTATGCAACTCTCGCACTTCGAGGAGTCAAACAATTTCAACTTTGACTAGATTTTTGTAAAGTAATACTAACATTTATGGTACAAAATAAGTATAATTAGATTGATCAAGGAATATATTTTTATACTAAATCTATTTAAAGTTACAAATGTTAGTAATTTCTTGTATAAACTTGGTCAAACTTTAAATTGTTTGACTTCTCGGGGAACTAGAGTTGCATTCTTTTTGGGACAGAGGGAGTAGGCCTGTATATGGCTGTGGCATAATGGATGACAATAATATATATTTATCTTGTGAATGAATTGTAACATTGGACATAAATATGTTATGGTTCATAAACATGCCTTATAATTAAGGGAATTCATTTACAGTATGTAACTAAAATATTTTTCGTGCAAACTAAGTAAATGTTTAGAGTACAATGTTAAATCTGAATTAAATCAAATGAACGTACATGTGTCTATTAAATAAACATGTAGAAATTGTACATATAATTGTTATTATTTTTCACCATTAATCGCATGGGAGCATCCTTGGAGGCCCATGTCTATCTTATCTCAGCACTATGACTGACCACCATGGCTGTATCATAACTTTTGCAAGGATTACATTAATGTTTAGAGTAATATGTGAAAATAATCCGTTTCCATATTCAAATATCGGATGCAAAATTCTGGGCAGTGAGTAAAGTAGGACATCGATCTAATTCCCGATACTAAATAGTAACCTCGGTTTGTTATTAAATTTTTTATTCAGAAAATGAGCCCCTATAGGTAATAGTGGTTAGATATTACCGGAACATGTATATTTTAATGATGAAATGTTCTAACATCCCATAGAAATTTGTTAACATAGTAAGACCTAATCACATGTATGGTAAAATATATTAGTAAGCTGGTGGATTGCGAAGGAAATTGATGTGCATCATTCAATCCATGCATGGACTCATATGTACCAAAGAGTTGACTGTGCCGAGAATGACATTACAACAAACATGGTAATGATGGTTTAATATAATATCTTTGCAAACAGTAATGGGGTATATGCAAATAAATCCATTCACATGCACTGAGTGCATGCATCAGTGTGAACTCATGGGCAGTGGAACAAGTCAAATAGATCGATCCTATCAATGGTTTGACATGGTCTGATTTCTCGAACCGATGCTGATGAAACAACATAGTTAACTTGTAGTATCAATGTTACGAATNGGAAACACACTGGTACATCATACAACATTAATTGAATACAAACACATGCCATTAGTTTGATTGTTTATTACAAATAGAGAATAAACCCTTGTACATACTGAAGATTCGAGATATGCATCATCTCATATAGCCAGCTTATTATTGTTTTTAGTAGTGGTTGTTCTCCCAGAACTGTGCCTGGAGCCAATCAATTGTGCCCTTCTCCACTTGGAATGCCTTAGCCAAGACATCATCCGAGATTGGTGGCTTTGATCCAAAGACTGCATTGGCAATGGTAATAGCCCCAGGGTTTTGGCTGCTAAGCGCAGCGATAGCAACCGCTGGCTTGTCGTGGACGGGGTTAAACTGGAAGTGAATAAGTCCTTCCGGGAATATAAAAACATCACCCTTGTTGAGGACCTTGGCGAACAGCGTGTTGTTTGGGTTGGAGGTGACAAATCCAACATAGAGTGTTCCCTCGAGCACCGTCAGTATCTCAGTGGCACGTGGGTGCGTGTGCGGCGGGTTCTCACCCAAGGGAGCATAGTCGATGCGTGCTAGAGAGATGCCAAGGGTGTTGAGTCCAGGGATTTGCATGACATTGATCAAAGTGACGTTGGACCCAACCTTGCTCTTCATGGTGTCCCTGGGCTGGTCTAGTTTAGCAGCCATGAAGAAGTCATCTGCGTTCACCGCCATGGGATCCTTGCACACGAATCCATTCACCTTCACTGTATGGATTATAGAAGCACACAAATATTAGAAATTACATATAAATGCTCATAGACTTATAGGACGTAGATGTGCGATCTAATGGATGATTATTGTTCGGATCAGTGATTTAGTACAAGAACATCTGAACTGCAGACGTACCAGGAGAGTGCTTGTCAGCGACACAGAAGTCCTGAAGCGGGCTAGGATCAGAAGCAATGGCCTGAAAGGCCACCAATGCTAGAAAAGCAGCAACAAGGAAGTAAGAGGAGGCGGCCATTTTGTTTCAATCTATTTAGCTTTCTCTTCCCTTTTCTGTATTGGTGCTCGTGTCAATATGTAGGCTAAGCACTGGTGAGTGTGTGTTTGCTTTAATTTGATGATGGGTTGGCAATGAAGAGAGGTTAATGTGCTTATATAGCTGCGGCACGCGGTAGCGTGAACTTGTGAGCAATGACTGAACAAGTCAATTTGAACTGTCCACAAGAATTGGCCGTCCATGAACCTGCTGATGAAACTGCAGTTATCTTACATGATCTTTTCAAAGCTACCTCTACTTTTGATCTTTTCTACTCTACTAACTATTTTGACGTGGTCGATCTTTTCTTTAGCCAAAATTATAGTAGAGGTGTACCTGTTCTTGTTATGTTGTGTTGCATATACAAGATGGCTGTTACCCTTCTCAAAATATGAAATTTAAAAAGGTACCGCCACTTTCATTTTTTATTCTGCTAACTTTTCTGACGTGATCTCTTTGCCCCTAGCAAAATATTATTAAAGGAACGGTATACCTGTTATTTTCTTTATGCCGAGTGGCATATTTATTACTGTTACTGTAAAACTTTGAATTTTACTTGGTTCCCATTTTGTTAAAGTAGATACTTGCAGGAATTATTCATAGTGCAATTAATGCATCTAGACTAATAGACGGTGCATATGGGTGGCTGTAGCACACGCTTTGTTTGCAAGTTGAACAACAACTACGGGTTCTATCAATATAAGAGATCAACAACCACAACATGCTCTACCTAGTCAACTTCTTGACTTGATCATGTCGTACCCTCCTTACCTGCTCCTTGTCAGGAAACAAGCAGCTGCAACATAATGTGAACTTATGCTTAGGTATTACTCCCTTCGCCCCAAATAGAATGCAACTCTCGCACTTCGAGGAGTCAAACAATTTCAAATTTGACTAGATTTTTGTAAAGTAATACTAACATTTATGGTACAAAATAAGTATAATTAGATTGATCAAGGAATATATTTTTATACTAAATCTATTTAAAGTTACAAATGTTAGTAATTTTGTATAAACTTGGTCAAACTTTAAATTGTTTGACTTCTCGGGGAACTAGAGTTGCATTCTTTTTGGGACGGAGGAAGTAGGCCTGTATATGGCTGTGGCATAATGGATGACAATAATATATATTTATCTTGTGAATGAATTGTAACATTGGACATAAATATGTTATGGTTCATAAACATGCCTTATAATTAAGGGAATTCATTTACAGTATGTTGCTCGGTCGTCGACCCCTCTCCCATATCCGCGCCAGATGGTGCGGCGGGGAGGACGGATCCGGCGGCGGCAAGATGGATCCGCGCCGGGGAAGATGGATACGGCGTCCTACTGCCCGGACCCGGCCAGGGCCCTTTGTGGCGGCGGCGGCTCGGCCGTCGGTTCTTCGCGCGGAAGTGGCGGCGGGCTCGCTCGTGGTTGTGCTACGCGTGGATGGCCGGCGGCGGCATGGAGGCTGCCTCGGGGAGGCGCTGCTTGGTGGCGGCAGCAAGGTGGGGGGAGGTGCGTGCGATGGGCATCGGCGGGGACGTCGCCGAGCAGCAGCAGATGAGCCTGCTGTGGCACGACGGCTCCGTCTGAGACGCCTTTCAGCTGCGCCACCAACCAGGTGGCGCAGGTGCTGCTAACGCCTCATCGATGGCGCCTTCGGCGTCGTCTCCACCGGAGCCCGAGTGATGGATGATTGGAGTCGCCAGCGAAAGCACACCCTGGCTCCCGACCAGCGACAACGACAACGCCTGCGGGTGCCGATTTCCTCCTTGGAGGCGTTGTCATGGCGACCTCGGCTCCATCGTCTGGCCCCATCTTTGTCACTATCTACGTCCAACAGATTTCTTTTAAGGTCACTTCGATGCTTAGATAACAGCCGATGCATGGTCCATGAAGTGGCGGTCGGTGTTGGCCGGATTTGCTTTTGCTTGGCAAATCAAAGCGGAGGTGATCAGATTCTTGGTTGCCGATCCGCTGGAGAAGACCGCCGGGGAGCGACGACAAGATTTGTATGTCTCATTCCCTACTCAACGATGACCGGAGATAGGAGATCGGCGTTCATGATGGCTACAAGTGACCTCAATAGATTTTGGACTAGGCGGTCTTTAGTACTGATTTTCATGTACTAAAGTTTTTTAAGATATTTTCTTATATGTTTGTAAAAGATAAGGCTGTGTGTAGTCATGCAGAGGCCGGAAGGCTGTGTGCATTACTGCAGAGGTCAGAATGTAATTCCATTTTCTAAAAAAAACTAAAATATTTTTCGTGCAAACTAAGTAAATGTTTAGAGTACAATGTTAAATCTGAATTAAATCAAATGAACGTACATGTGTCTATTAAATAAACATGTAGAAATTGTACATATAATTGTTATTATTTTTCACCATTAATCGCATGGGAGCATCCTTGGAGGCCCATGTCTATCTTATCTCAGCACTATGACTGACCACCATGGCTGTATCATAACTTTTGCAAGGATTACATTAATGTTTAGAGTAATATGTGAAAATAATCCGTTTCCATATTCAAATATCGGATGCAAAATTCTGGGCAGTGAGTAAAGTAGGACATCGATCTAATTCCCGATACTAAATAGTAACCTCGGTTTGTTATTAAATTTTTTATTCAGAAAATGAGCCCCTATAGGTAATAGTGGTTAGATATTACCGGAACATGTATATTTTAATGATGAAATGTTCTAACATCCCATAGAAATTTGTTAACATAGTAAGACCTAATCACATGTATGGTAAAATATATTAGTAAGCTGGTGGATTGCGAAGGAAATTGATGTGCATCATTCAATCCATGCATGGACTCATATGTACCAAAGAGTTGACTGTGCCGAGAATGACATTACAACAAACATGGTAATGATGGTTTAATATAATATCTTTGCAAACAGTAATGGGGTATATGCAAATAAATCCATTCACATGCACTGAGTGCATGCATCAGTGTGAACTCATGGGCAGTGGAACAAGTCAAATAGATCGATCCTATCAATGGTTTGACATGGTCTGATTTCTCGAACCGATGCTGATGAAACAACATAGTTAACTTGTAGTATCAATGTTACGAATTCATATTAGGCCTCAGATTACATGCATCACGACCGTACCATAGTACTACAAAAAGTGTATTTTCCTCTCACTTTCATGTTTTGTGACCTCACTGCTCATCCAGAAGAAATTAATTTTATCTGTTTTTGTCAATCTCCCAGGCCATTTAATGGTCGGTATTTCAAGGATCCATAAATGCACATTCCAGAATGTGGATAAGAAATCTATTTTCCCCACAAAATGTTTTCCTAGTGTCTGTAAATATAGAAAACAATATATTGGCGAACATGAAATACAATCAATTGTCCTCATAACATTATTTTTCCAACTAATCTTAGCATGGCATCCGTGGCTGGTGGCTGGTGGCTGGTGCTGATTTGTTATGAGAGAAAAGTACTGTTGGCTGGCTGGTGGCTGGTGGCTGGTGCTGATTTGTTGTGAGACTGAAGTACTGCTGGCTGGTGGCTGATAAGCCAAGCGAACAGGCTGTCTACAAGACTCACTAATGACGTACTCCGTGGCTTTTCTAGTAGACATGGATGAAATAGTCCTTATAGCATATTAGCATCAACTTTGAAAGCTAGCTTTCTTATGCTACATTTGCATAGTATCAAACTAATCTGATGGGGTCCATGATGTGTTTTGGTACACTCTGAGCCCACCCTTGAGCAAATATTTGCAAAAAGGAGAGAAACCTCCTTACTCTGATTCGAGGCCTTTCAAATACTATCATTTGCTTTCTTCGATGGTGACGTCCTAGCCATCCACTACTACATAAACCATTTTTCTAGTCACTATTTTCACAGCCGGTTTTGAAAAAGCGGTGCTGAAATATTTTTACAGTCGGTTTCAACAACCACCGAACCCGCAAAAATTGAAACCGACTGTAAAAATGATTTTCACAGCCGGTTTATGGCTCAAACCGGCTGTGAAAATGCCCACGATTTTCACAGCCGGTTTGAGCCATGAACCGGCTGTGAAAACAATTTTTCACAGTCGGTTCGCTGCTCCACCCGGCTGTGGAAAAAAATGAAAAAAAAGCTTCTCCACCCGGCTGTGAAGAGTGAAAAACAAGAGCACAGGGGTTCGAACCTGTTACCTCGCATTGCATCTCTCGTGCCTTACCACCAGAATACATCTTCTTCTATGTTTTTGTGAAGTTAATTCTTATTTATACTATCAGAAATGCGTGAGAAGCTAAAAGTCACTCATAGGAGTTAATTCTTGGGACCCACATGTCATGGAGATGGTTCTACAATTGAAAGGGCAAAAAAAAAAATGGGGGCCAAGAGGAATCGAACCCACAACCGCAGGTAATCAGTACGTGCCTTGCCACTGCACCACTTATAGAGTTGTGATAATTTTAGTCATGAATTATATTATATACTATTCCAAAGGAGTTAAATGGAAAATAAAAGCAAAATGGGGAATACCAGGAGTCGAACCATAGACCTACCCTTTGAGTAAGCTTACCTTACCACTAGGCTACCACTTCGAATGTGACCACTTTTGGGAACATATTTTATTGGACATTATATCACCACGTGGACTGAGATGAAGAACATGTATGGTTCATCTTTCTCTTTTTAATCCAGAATCAAAAATTGTCATTGGTATTTCTCTCGCATAGGAAGTGCAAATTTGATGGTTCTTTTTTCTGAATTTTTCTTAAATCACTACCTTTTATTTAATGGCATTTTTATGTATGTTAATTGCTATTTATTTGATCTTTTTCATTTGGCTTGTTTTATTCCATTTAAGTAGAGAATTGAAAAACATGTGTTTTGCATAACAATTGCTAATATAAGTTCATACTTTCTAATATTATGGTCAACACAAGTTTGTGTCCAAATTTGAGGTTCATACAAGTTCACAAATGTTATGAGGTATTCAAGTTTCAAAGTTTGACTTGAGTTGTAAGAAACTATATGAGAGATGTGTTCTTTTGTGAACAATGTATACTCCAATTTTTTTAAAATCTTTTGAAACTTTTATGTCAAGATTATACATCCATAAAACGATACTTACAACAATTTGCAGAATTTTATGAGAAGTTTTAGGTATTATTATCTTTATTTTATAATAAGGTTGCAGGAGGAAAATTGAATTATCCCTAGCAAACATTTGAACTTTTCACCATTTTCAGGATATGAGATATAATGGAACAGAAATACTTAAAACATATTTTTATCTAATTTTTTATGTATTATTTGAGATACATGTAGTTCAAATTGTAAGTACTTTCACTAAACCCTCAGAAATTCATTTAAACTATTTAAAATATTAGATGAGTTATAAGTTTTTTGAAATTTGTACGAAACATCTTATATGTAGTCTACTATATATAAAAAATATATTCATATATATAAGATTACTATATTTTTGTGTTACCTCACAATGGTGCATTAAAAACAAAAAAGAAAAAGAAAAACATTAAGCAAAGAAGGAAGGAAAGAAGGCCCATTCGGCCCAAACGGCCCAAAATTTTTTGGCCGTCCATCGCCGATCCGATGGCTGTAATCCAATTCGGAACCCTATTCCGCTGGCCCCGGCCACTACGGCCGCAACACTGTCCTCTCGCCCCCTCCTCGCCTCCACAGCCTCCCTCTCTCTTATCCTCTCGCTCTCCTCTCGATCTGAATCTCCACTCCGGCGACGGCAAGAGCGCGGGTGACGGCAACAGCGAGGGCTACTGTGAGTCCGTGAGTTCCTCCTCTCGTCCTCTTCGCTGCGCCGCTGCGGCGCCGCCACCTCCGTGCGCGCGTTCGGATGAAAATTTTACCAACATCAAAATTGTAGGTCTCAAAGAGTTCTACAAGTTTGTTGTTGACAAGTTTTTGATTTGTAAAAATGACCTATATAAAGTTTGTTGTTGACAAAAAATGGTATCTAGATTTAAGTTTTTGGAACACTAAATGATGTCAAATGAAAAAGTCATGAATACCAAAGATTCATAACTCATCAAGGTCTACAAACTTTATATAGGTCATTTTTTCATTTGACAAAGTGGTTACAACATGTGGTACAAATTTGACAAACCCCTAGAAACTATGTTAGAGGTTTGTTAAATTTGTACCACATGTTGTAACCACTTTGTCAAATGAGTTTTTGATTTGTAAAAATGACCTATATAAAGTTTGTTGTTGACAAAAAAAGGTATCTAGATTCAAGTTTTTGGAACACTAAATGATGTCAAATGAAAAAGTAATAAATACCAAAGATTCATAACTCATCAAGATCTACAAACTTTATATAGGTCATTTTTTCATTTGACAAAGTGGCTACAACATGTGGTACAAATTTAACAAACCGGGTTTGTTAAATTTGTACCACATGTTGTAGCCACTTTGTCAAATGAAAAAATGACCTATATAAAGTTTGTAGATCTTGATGAGTTATGAATCTTTGGTATTTATTACTTTTTCATTTGACATCATTTAGTGTTCCAAAAACTTGAATCTAGATACCATTTTTTGAAATTCAAAAATTGGATTGTTCAAACTTTGTCAAATGGAGTAATGACCTATATAAATTTTGTAGATCTTGATGAGTTAAGAATCTTTGGTATTCATGACTTTTTCATTTGACATCATTTAGTACCCCAAAAAAATATTTGAATCTCTCAAAATTTGAAAATTTAAATTTAAATAGTTCAATATTTGTGTTTTATTAAAAAAAGTAGGAGTACAATATTTGCGTTTTATTAAAAAAAGCAGGAGTACCTATTTTTTAAAATATTGTTTGAGATATGTGTAGTTCAAATTTTAGTTACTTTCAATAAACTTGCGAAAATTCATTTAAACTATCAAAAATAGTAACTGAGCTAGAAAATTATTGAAACTTATACAAGACAACTTATATGCATTCTATTGAATATAAAAAATATATTGATGTATATAAGACAATTATTTTTGTGTGTCACTTTACTATGGTGCAATAAAATGAAAAATAAAAAGAAAAACGTTAAACATAGAAGGCCCGTTTTGGCCCAAATGGTCCAATTACTTTTGGCCGTCCATCGCCGATCCAATGGCTGTGATCGCGTTCTCATGGTCTACTCAAACCCTAGCTCATCCTCCTCCCACCACCTCCCGCAGCCCCCTCTTTCTTCTTCCTCCGTGCGCCGCTCCTATCCCCACGCGCCGCTCCTTCCTTCCTGCCGCAGCCACCCTTGCCCCAGCGCCTCCTCCCCTCCTGTCCTCCTCCTCGCCAAGGCGGCGCGCTGGTGCTGCTGGCGGCCGGCCGCTGGCGGAAGCCGGATGGCGTTCGGGCCAGCTACCCAGGCATCCGGCGGTCCGCCCCGCGGCACGCTGCGGCCAGCGGCCTGGAGGGCAGGGTGCCACTCTGTTTCCTCCCCGTCGCAGATCCGCCGCGGGGGCCGTTACTCTCCCTCCTCCCTGCCGCAGATCTGCTGCACCCCATGGACTCTGTCGCCTGGGACGACGTGGTCACGTCCATCCTCCTCCATGGCCACGGGCTTCCACCTCCCCTTCTGCCTTCGCGGCCGGGTCGGGTCGACGAGGTTCGCAGGCGCGTCCTGCGCACTTGGCTGGTGAGGGGCAGCGGCAACAAGCTCAGATTCCACTACGCCGCCTCCAGGAAGGCCATGCCGACCTCCACTCCTCCGTGCTCAAGGTCCTTTTTCTCTTGCCCCACCCACCTATGAATCTTCACTTTTACCTGCCGTAATACTGATGAAACTAATCTGTTCTCTTTCAATGTTAATCAACCGCCCCACGGCACCAGTAATCATCCTATGATTTTGACAAACAATGTCTGATATTTGTTTCAAGTAGTGCCTCTGAATGTGTGTGGTTAGGCAATTTCAGGCGTGTGTATGTGTTCAGGCTATATTTTTGAAGCATACATCGAGTGTACTGCTATGTATTGAGGGAACCATAATGGAGGTAGTCCACATAGCCTAAAAGGCTGAGAAGAGCAATTTACGCACCTGAAAATACATCATTTTCTTCTACAATTTTGATACAAATATAATTTTAAAATTGAATGATCTATTTATTTCCTAGCTACTTACGTGAAATCAAGTATGTGAATATAATGGTCCATCTATAACAGTAGTTAACTCACTTATCAAAAGCTAGTTTGAGAAGAAAAGTGCAAGGAGAACTACCTTTGCCAAGTGAAGAATTGCGGCTTTTATGCAAATAATATGGACAAGTTAAAATGAGTAGCCTGTTGCAAGCATACATTAGTGAGATATCATTTTGAATCAAGTAGACCATAGCTTGAATCATTTTGACAAATACATGGTGAGCAAGAGATACTATTAAGAAATGTTAGTATTGCTCAAACCAACCAAGCCAGACTGCATCATAACTTTTCATTGCAAATCTTGCAGGCTAATCAGCAAGCAGAGGGTCCAGAAGGTCTGACAACAGCCTTGAAACTGCTTTATCAAGTAAGTTGATATACATAGTTTAAATCTGATGAGCAAGTTCAGTTTAGTAGTACTGTATGAGTACCAAGTAGTGTAGCAACAGGAAACATCTTCACAAAAATTCTGAAACTAGCCTGGTTAGTACCATTTGTTTGTCATATTTTCCATGGATGTGCATGCTTTTTTAACATGATCTGGTCAAAGTAAAATATTTCATGTAAAGTTGATATTTGTGTGACCTGTTCTATTTTGTTACAACTGCTTCAAATTCCAGTAACTATAACCTATTGTTATAATTTGATAGTAATGAATTCATAACTTTTCATTGCAAATATTGCAGACTTAAAGTATTTGGAAATTTGCTCTTTTCAGGTCAAGGATTAGATTCAAAGGAACAAGTAGTTAGAAGAGATTGAATGATGATGAGATCCGGCAAGTGAAAAGCAGTTAAGAGATTTAGAGGAATGCAAGACTAATGGTTTTGGTCAATCCATAGCTCAGTTTTGTTACCTTTCTAGTACATCATGAAATGTCTTTGGTCTCTATTTTGTGTATCTATGATTTCAATATATGTGGTGTAACATGTCTATATATGGAATTGAGCTAGAATTGATTATTCACTGATGTGCCTGCATAAAGTCGGTCCTGTAATGTGCTGGACCATAAAAGCGATTGGGCTGTTACTTGATGTATTGGTGATATGTATTGTGGATGTGTTATGTATTTGTGCATTTATTGTGCTGTCAAAATTAGGATATATGTCTTTATTTTTTTTTTGGTGCCAAAAATAGTATCACAGCCGGTTTGAATTGCCCTGAACCGGCTGTGAATTGATTTTCACAGCCAGTTTGAATTGCCCTGAACCGGCTGTGAAAATTGATTTTCACAGCCGGTTTATGTCGTAAACTGGCTGTGAAAATTGATTTTCACAGCCGGTTAAAAACCGGCTGTGAAAAGGAGATTATCAGCGCCACTTAATCAGCGCCACTTTTCAAAACCGGCTGTGATGTGGGCAACCGAACCGCCTGTGATGCTCTTGCTGTAGTAGTGATATTTCATGCATGAATTTATATATACAAAGCCACAACTTTGTCTAAAAATAACATTGTGTTTGTCATATTGCATTAGAGCATGTCGATCTTTGGGCACACGGTGCACCTATTGGCTTGACACCGAGCCCCTTCAAGCTTTGCTGCCAATCCATCCTTGATATAATTCTAGAGTTCCTCAGTTTATTCCCCCCCCCTAAGCACCACGCTCGCAGAAATCCTGTAACTCTCTATTTGGTTGAAATGGAAAGTTCAGGTGGGCACATTTCCCCTCATTGGTTCTTGGAAAAGGAAGAGAAAAGAAAAGAAGATGTTGTGGACAACTTCCGCCGAAATTAAACCTTCATAATCTAATCTTAACCGGCCAGAAAAAACACAGATGACGATGATACTTATAAGCACTCCAATGCGGAATAAAATATGGAACATGCACACATATACAATAATATGCCCTTATGGAAAGATGTATTTTGGTGCTTATGCGTCATCAACAGTACCTATTTCATTTCAAACTGGTTATTTCTCTTAACTGTGTATGATAGTACCCCAAGGCATATCCTGTTATACACCTAAACCACTTCTGATAGTGCCTAACATATAACAGGTTCTGGGCAATAACCTGTTCGATCTGGTGTGTTGTGGCTCAACCGGTTATGTTGCTCAATTCTGTAGTAGTGTATGGCTCTAATGTGAATTTAAGCATTTTAAATTCTGTATAATTGTATTACGAGTGAGCTGTCATCATAAAACTACTGCAAGATTTTTAAGCATCTTATTAACTTACTAATGTAAAGGGACACCCACCAGTACATCATAAAATATTAACTGAATACGAACTCTATTTTCCCAATGACTCCGGAAGCGCGTAAACATACTTTATGATGAGGACATGAATCGCTTAGATACGTCCATTCAAGTTGATGATAAGGTGAGCTTGTTCCTATGTACTTTTAGTAATTCTAAGAATAGATTGCTACCTTATGATATTAATATGATTAGGAACCATGAAGAGGATCACAAATTACATGAACAAAGACACATAGGTGAAAAGGGCCAGCAATGGATGTCACTACTGGAGAACTCGTCATTGGTCACGGTTCGTAACCCTCATAGGTACCGGTTCTGGAACCGGTACCGCGACACCGTGACTAAAGGGGGGCGGCCTTTGGTACCGGGTCCAGAACCGGTACCAAAGGGAGCCTTTGGTACCGGTTGGTAACACCAACCGGTACCAAAGGACCCCCCGCGTAGGCATGCGGGGGAGGGCCTTTGGTACCGGTTGGTGTTACCAACCGGTACCAAAGGCTGTTTTGGTTATTTTTTTTTAAATGTTTGATATTTGGGTTAGTTATATACAAATCTACGCGTCTACGTGTCTGCTCGTCATATGTCATATGTCGTACACGATCTTTCACGCAATAAGATTGAAGTCGTCGCAATTGTCAATTGATTTTGACCCGACTTTGATTGCATTTTTTTTGAACATTCACATATAAACATTTGAGATCGGCCAATACAAAAGTTAGAGCATTTAAAAGTTATTTACAATTAACGAGCAGAACTAGAAGAAGGAGCGGAAAGGGAGTCCAATTGAGCGATGGGCATGGATGTATCCCACAGTTTGATGACAACCATGAGAAGCATAACTATACAATACAAGCTCAAGCTCAAGGTCATCATATGTTACCCAGCTAGAAAACTAGGTAAAATTTGATATCATCATAGGCATGCCAAGAGTTGGATTGTTTTAGTTCAAGATATTGACAACCATGAGAAGTAAAATTGAATTTAAAATCTAACTAAATAAGAATATCATTTATAATCTCAAAAATCCTAACAACCATAAATATCAACGTCATTTGAAGCCTCTAAAAAGATGTAATTCTAAATTTCGTAATAAGCCTAAATATAAATTTCATTTATAATCTCTAAAAATCCTAATAACCCTAAATATAAATATCATTTATAATATCTAAAAATCATAATAAGCATAAATATGAAAATCATTTAAAGTTTCTACAAATAATCCAAAAATATAAACAATGTCTAAAAATTTGTGCATCATCTCTACACATGCAACAACTAACTATATATTGATTCTCTATTACAAATTCATAATAAAAATGAAGATTCAATCTAAAATCTCTTATTTCAATCCATTCCACAAACACAAATTACTCAAAACATAGAGCATGAAATAGACCATACTAAACGTCAAAAGAGAGAGGATGAAGTTGCTAACCTTCTAGAGGACTTGGTTTGCAAAATCTCCAAAAGTTATGGAAAAATCGGGCATGAGCTCCCCCAACCCGAGCTCAATGGAGGATGAAGAAATGAGCCATGGCTCGGACTGGGGGAGAAGAAGGGGCCTTATACGCAGAGCCCCTTTGGTACCGGTTGGTGGCACCATCCGGTACCAAAGGGGGTCACATTGGTACCGGTTGGTGTCACCAACCGGTACCAAAGGTCCCGAGGCTCATTGGTACCGGATGGTGCCACCACCCGGTACCAATGAGCTCGCAGAATTATTGGCCGTTGGACCCGGTACCAATGCTTCCATTAGTACCGGGTCCTTTCCATCCGTGACCGATTACGGTGGATGGATGGCGGATTCTCTGGTAGTGTGTCCAAGCCAAATTGGAGGCCCAATACATCTCAAGTTCGAGTCCTGCTCGGAATTTAGGAACAGTCCGCCTTAGATTGGACGCCCCGGTCACATACGGACTTCGATTTCGATGATCTATATATGGTTGGAAAGATAATTTCATATAGCTTCCAATGGCACCGGTCGCACCTCAAAATTCCATCTGAGGCAACAGGAATCATCGAAACAATTGGACGTACAGGATCTGCCAGGGTGCTGCGTCACCTTTTATTGGGCCACGGGCCTTGTAATTTTGCTTGGGACCCTGGCCCAAGTTGTTGTGCGCCCCCACCAGGTGGAGCACGCCCCAAGGGTGCCCTAGGTCATCCACCCCCTTGGCCGCCACTTCTGGGATGTATAAGACTTAGTAGCCGCCGCCCTAGACGCTTGGGTTTTGCTTTAGATTAATCTGTCGTTGAACAGTCGCCGTTTATCGGTTTGTGAAACCCCACATTCGAGTGCTTAATCCAAGGATATCTACAAGTGAGTTGTGTTCTTCGTTGCCCTTGCTTGTGTTCTTGATCGCATTGCAGGGGATAGCCTTCTCGGCGAGGTCAATCGGGCTGCGCACGGTTGATAACCAGAGGAGAAGTGGTGCTGCGATTGCGGGGTTCGGGTCGTGTTGATCGGAAGCCGGATCATTTGTGTCTCTACTCCGCCCAATCAAGAGTTATCCTTACCTGACGGAAGATCGGGCCCCTAGTTCCCATCAAGTGGTAATCAGAGACTCAGGTACTACCGTCAGGCTTACCCTAGATTAGTTTGTGCCATCGTCCTAAAAATCCAGAAAATTGCCCTACAAAAATATTTGTTCATCATCGTGATTCCGCTGTCCTATAACCCTTTTGTGCCCAACAATTTTTCTTTTCAGATTGCTTTTCTGAATTTTTGTCCCTTGTCATATATTTGTGTTCGTTGGTTTAATTGAGTCAAGGTCTAGTATTTGTTGGCACCGGTTGATTGCATATATCATATACCAGTTTCAATAGTTGTGGTGCCAAGAGTCTTGTATCCTTTGCAAAAGTGGAAAGAAAATCGAAACGGGAGTAATAATAGTTTGTGTGCTGTACGTGCACCATATAAAGAGAAAGGAAATAGAAGCTTTTGTTAATTGCTTCCTGCGTGTGCTCTCTTTGTTCTCACGTGAAGGAAAAGTCAGGCGCATCTACGTTAATTTTAGGACTTCATCTCTCAGCCAATACTCTCATTAGTTTTGGCCGACTGTTTTTCTGAAGCAACTTTTGTGATTTGTTTTGACCGAGAGTGTCAGGTCTTTGTTGGGTGTGCAGATGCCTTGCTGCACTAGTTAAATTTTGGCAAAGGGCTTTGAGTTCTATTGAGTGTTACCACTGAATTGTAATTTTTCTTGCGGCACTTCTTGACATATAAAAAAAAGGCAAAGGAAAAGGCAAAGGTGCAGAAAAAAAAAAGAGGAAGAAAGAGCTGCACCAATAAAAAATGAAAGAAGGAAAAAGATAAACAAAGAGAAGACAAAGAATTCAGAAGTGCTTGCATCATTTTGAGTCCTTGTGCTGAGTTGCATTGTTGCTTGCTTGAGCTAGGTCCGAGACGAGTTTAGGCCAGCGACATAGACTAGCTTGGGACTAATTTTCAGTTTTGCAATTCTGAATTGAATTATTGTTTATCCTTTCTACAAATATTGTGCCCTCTCAAGCTCCACATATATCCTTCTGGTCAGCACAGGTCCGACCCTTGCAATCACCTCATTCACTTCCTCAAGGTGAGAACCAGCCGCCGGTTGCACCACCCTGTGCATTGTTTTGGTAAGAACCTTGTAAGAGCTTGTTAAGACACATGTGAGAGGGAGGGATTCCACTGTCCATGCATAATAATTAATAGGGATAATCCTTCGTATTTCTCCTGTTTTCTTGCTAATAATGTCAGGAACAAAAGATGAGGACGACCGTGATGCACGCACTGTCATTCAAGACATCATAGACAGTTTCAAGAAAGAGATCACTGATATGGTCGCAGCTACACTTGCAGACATAAGGCGACCACAACAACTTGTGGATGTTTGTAATGCTTCCTTGCAGGTACCCGCCAGGAGTAGTTCTTCTACCATCACGAGGTGCACTACTGCAGTTCGGTGCCGCTGTTGCCATGGATTTGGTCACATGCACGATGTGTGCACCAGTCCACGAGCATACATTGCTTCTGAGGATGGCGGCTACATTAGTGCTTCTGATGCCGAGGAGAACATTGATGAGGGTGTTGTTTTGGGTGACAAAGTCGACGACGATGATGATGTAGGACTTGTCTTGGGCTTCAAGGACGCAATGGGGTATCGTGATGTCTTTTCTATTGATCAGTCTATTGCTATACATCCTATTGTCCCTACCCTTTTGCAGGACATTCAACCACATAATGACGGAGAAGAGCATGACGATGTCGCCCCATGTGAACATTCAGCACGTGAGAGCAAAGGTAATGCATATGATGTTGAACTCACGGAAGGTGAGAATTGTTATGATGTGCAGAATTTTTCCACCAATCATGCTAACATAGAGCAACTATCGGTGGAACCTTTACTTGTTTTACCTTTGTCACAAGATGAGTTGCTTGATGTTCCTTGTGACAAAGAAGAGTTGTGTGCCAATGATTCTTTTATTCCTATGCCACAACTAGACCATATTGATGATACACATGCTGTTGAGATATATACGTGTGCTAAAAATAATATATTTATTCCCATTACTAGTGCACATGATGAAATGAAATTGTTGACTTCTTTAAATACTTTGGGGTACATTGAATTTGATGTTCTGTGTAATCTAAGTTGTTTGAAGCAGAGACTTTTTGCATATCCTGAATTGCCATATTTTACTAGAAATACATATCACTTCATTGGCAAATATAATCACAAAGGAGAATATATGGTGCATCGAGTTTATATTTGTTCAAATCTGAAATTTTCTTTGGTTGGACAACAATGTGATCAATTGGAGGGTTGCAATAAAACTAATCATGTCAAATCCAGTTCCTCTAGTTTTGTTTTCAAGAAACAGGCTAATTTTCAAGAAGGGGAGCATTGATGGTTGTCACCTAGACCAGCTTCTTCAACTACAGCCAAACCGAGGATGGTTTGTTTTCAAGAAGGGGAGAATGATGAGGACATGAACCGCTTAGATACGTCCATTCAAGTTGATGATAAGGTGAGCTTGTTCCTATGTACTTTTAGTAATTCTAAGAATAGATTGCTACCTTATGATATTAATATGATTAGGAACCATGAAGAGGATCACAAATTACATGAACAAAGACACATAGGTGAAAAGGGCCAGCAATGGATGTCCAAGCCAAATTGGAGGCCCAATACATCTCAAGTTCGAGTCCTGCTCGGAATTCAGGAACAGTCCACCTTAGATTGGACGCCCCGGTCACATACAGACTTCAATTTCGATGATCTATATATGGTTGGAAAGATAATTTCATATAGCTTCCAATGGCACCGGTCTCACCTCAAAATTCCATCTGAGGCAACAGGAATCATCGAAACAATTGGACGTACAGGATCTGCCAGGGTGCTGCGTCACCTTTTATTGGGCCACGGGCCTTGTAATTTTGCTTGGGACCCTGGCCCAAGTTGTTGTGCGCCCCCACCAGGTGGAGCACGCCCCAAGGGTGCCCTAGGTCGTCCACCCCCTTGGCCGCCACCTCTGGGATGTATAAGACTTAGTAGCCGCCGCCTAGACGCTTGGGTTTTGCTTTAGATTAATCTGTCGTTGAACAGTCGCCGTTTATCGGTTTGTGAAACCCCACATTCGAGTGTTTAATCCAAGGATATCTACAAGTGAGTTGTGTTCTTCCTTGCCCTTGCTTGTGTTCTTGATCGCATTGCAGGGGATAGCCTTCTCGGCGAGGTCAATCGGGCTGCGCACATTTGATAACCAGAGGAGAAGTGGTGCTGCGATTGCGGGGTTCGGGTCGTGTTGATCGGAAGCCGGATCGTTTGTGTCTCTACTCCGCCCAATCAAGAGTTATCCTTACCTGATGGAAGATCAGGCCCCCTAGTTCCCATCACTTTATATAGAACTCCTTATTTAATTGCCATTTATTTTTATTCTGTTACATAGAGAATAAACCCGTGTACATCCTCAAGATTCAAGATATGCATCATCTCATACAAACATGTTGTTATTGTTTTTAGTAGTGGTTGTTCTCCCAAAACTGAGCCTGGAGCCAATCAATTGTGCCCTTCTCCACCTGGAATGCCTTTGCCAAAACATCATCTGAGATCGGGGGCTTTGATCCAAAGACCGCATTGGCGATGGTAATAGCCCCAGGGTTCTGGCTACTGAGTGCAGCAATAGCAACTGCCGGCTTGTCATGGATAGGGTTAAACTGGAAGTGAATGAGTCCTTCTGGGAATACAAACACGTCACCCTTGTTGAGGACCTTGGCAAACAATGTGTTGTTTGGGTTGGAAGTGACAAACCCAACGTAGAGAGTTCCCTCGAGCACCGTCAGTATCTCAGTGGCACGTGGGTGAGTGTGTGGAGGGTTCTCACCCAAGGGAGCATAGTCGATGCGCGCTAGAGAGATGCCAAGGGTGTTGAGTCCAGGGATTTGCATGACATTGATCAAAGTGACGTTGGACCCAACCTTGCTCTTCATGGTGTCCCTGGGCTGGTCAAGTTTAGCAGCCATGAAGAAGTCATCTGCGTTCACCACCATGGGATCCTTACACACGAATCCATTCACCTTCACTGTATGGATTATAGAAGCACACAAACATTAGAAATTAGGCTGTCCACATAAATGCTCATAGACTTGTATGGTACGTAGATGTGGGATCTGATGGATGATTATTGTTCTGATCAGTGATTTAGTACAAGAACATCTGAACTGCAGACGTACGTACCAGGAGAGTGCTTGTCAGCGACACAGAAGTCCTGGAGCGGGCTAGGATCAGAAGCAATGACCTGAGAGGCCACCAGTGCTAGAAAGGCTGTGATAGTAAGGATGTATGAGGAGGCAGCCATTTTGTTTCAATCTATTTTTCTTTCTCCCCCCCTTCTTGCACTGAGGGTGCTCTGTGCAGTAGGCTAAGCACAAGGGCGTGTTTGTTTTGGAGATGGTTTGGATATGAAGGGAGATGGATGTGCTTATATAGCTTCAGCACGCGGCAGCGTGAGCTTGTGTGCAACTGAACTAGTCAAGTTGAACTGTCCAACATATGAAATGGTCTCTGCCTCCTGGAGGACCTGCTAAGGAAAGTACTTTGGGACGTGGTCTTGTATGAACTTATAAGAAGTGGTCAAGTTGAACTGTTATCTTATATGAACTTACAAGATGTACCTTCGCTTTCAGTTTTTCTAGTTTAAGCTACTAACTGCTCTGAGACGTGGTCTCTTTTGCACCTAGCAGAACTTTAGTAAAGGTATACCTGTTATTTTCTTTATGTTGTGTGGTATATTCAACATGGTTACCCTTCTCAAATTATCTTGAATTTTGAGATGTGAGTTAAGAAATATAAATTATTGCTATTTCGTTATGTCAAGGCCCTGTTTGTTTTCGGGACAGATTAATATGAAAAAAACATATTTTGGGAAGCTTATGAGATTATAATAATTGGTGCGTATAGATTACAAAATCTAGAGAATATTCTAGATTATAAACTAGATTGTATAATCTAGAAAGCTAGATTACATATTATAGTGAGAGAGTGATAGAGGGTGGCTGGCGCACATGCTTTGCTTTCAAGTTAAACAACTAAGGTTTCTACCAATATAAGAGGTCAACAACCACAAGATCTACCGAGTCAACAATTTGACTTGGTCGTATTGTACCCTCCTTACCTGCTCCTTGTCAGGAAACAAATAGCTGCATGCAACATAGTGAAAGTTATGTTTAGCTAGGCCAAGTACATATATATATGCATGGCTGTGGCATATATCTTGTGAATGAATTATAACAACGCCCACAAATATGTTATGGTTCGTAATCATGTCTCATATATATGATAATTTACTTCCTTGCAAACTAAGTAAATATTTATACAATTTTAAGTCTGAATTATTAGATTAAATGAGAATATATAAACATGACGAAATTGTTCACACACCTGTTATTATTTTTTCACCATTATTCACGTAGGGGGGCATGCTTCGAAGCCCATGTCTATCTAATCTTACACAACACTATGTCATGTTGGTTACACTATAATATTATATTAGGATGACTGACAACCTCTAGCTATGGTCTATCATAATTTTTGCAAGGGTTACATAAATGTTTAAAGCAATCTGAGAAAAAAAATCCATTTCCATATTCAAATATTGGCTGCAAAATTCATGCAGTGATAAAAGTGGAACTTAATTTGATCAATCTGAATCCCGGTAGTAAGCAGGAATCTCATTTGTCAATAAATTTATGATTCAGAAAATGAACCCCTAGGTAATAGTGGTTATTAGATGTTACCGGGTGCACGTATAATCACATTGAAATTGGTTAACATAGTAAGACCCTAATCACACACGTACGGTAAAAATAAAATATTGGTGGGGATAGCCTAGGAAATTGAGGTGCACCATTCAATCCATGCATGGACTCATACGTACAGAAGAGTTGACAGTGGCAATAATGACATTACAACGACCATGATTAATGTAATATGTTTGCAAACAGTCATTGGATCTTTGCAAACAAATCCTTTCACACCTGCACTGAATGCATGTAGCAGTGTGAACTCATGGGCAGTGGAACAGGGCAAAGTAGATCGATCCTATCAATGGATTGACATGGTCTGTTTTCTCAAACCTGACGCTGATGAAACAACGTAGTTAACCTGTAGTATCACATTTTTCTAGATTTATTTCAGGATTTAACCGGTATTTTTCTTTCAGTGGTAGACGATGTACCCATCGATAGCGAGACGTCTGTGGTGACTTCGTCAATCTCAAGATCGGAACAGCCGACCCAGTCTCTCGGAGATGTTCGTAGGGGTAGGGTTTGCGTGCGTGTATTCATAGGGGTGAGTCACTACGGGAAAACCGGCAGCTGCCGAGTGTCAGAAGGTTTGCCGAGTGTAAAAAATCGTGCACTCGGTAAACATGCCCTTTGCCGAGTGCCCGTGGCGCAACACTCGACAAACAGGGGACACTCGGCAAACAGAAGATGTGCCGAGTGTCCACTTTCGGCAAACAACAGACACTTGGCAAACATCAAACACGTGCCAGCCACGTGAGCTGCCGTGTGACAGCCGTTTGGTTTAGCCCCGGCCGTTAGCCCTTTGCTGAGTATCGGCTAACGGACACTCGCCAAAGGTGGAACACGTGCCTGCCACGTGAGGGGGCGTGTGACGGCCGTTGGGCTCATTGGCGAAGCCACGTTAGTGGTGGGTGGTGCACATGCACCACCCAAAAACTTCAAATTTACTATTAAAAGTTTCATTTGACTAGCAAAATTACAAATGTTTACACTATTGTGCACCACCCTAAATTTTAGTGTAGCTTCGCCCCTGATTGGACTTAGCACCGGCCGTTAGCCCTTTGCCAAGTTTCTACTAACGGACACTCGGCAAACATGGCACACATGCCAGCCACGTGAGCGGGCGTGTGACATGGCAGGCGGTTTGCCGAGTGTCTCATTCTGGACACTCGGCAAACCCTTTGTTTCAAGTATTTTCTATGACACTCGGCAATCGTGAAATCATTATTTCATGTTATCCCTTCCAAACTTTTTCTTTTCTGCACGTACAATATGTGGTACTCCATTTCAAAATTTGGCATTTTTTCGGTCCTTTTGCTATATTCAGTTAATTTGTTTTATTTAAGTGAATTATTTGGTTTAAGTCAAATTTGAACTGCGAGTGATTCAAATAAGGGAACAGAGTTAGTAGAAAAATGATATTCATGTTACTGAGTCCATCGTGAGGCCTTATCCGTGTAATGAAATTAAATTTGGAACTTCATGTAAATGAAACATGCCAATTTACGTGTGTCGAGATTGTTTCAAAATTCTAGAAAAAGCAAACGAAGTCTGAAAATCACGAGAATTGTCAAGAGCTTATGATATCATACGTGGAGGCTGTGGTAAAAAATAGGGAAGGTTTTGCACAAGTCGTCACGTATGATGCTTATAAACCGGAACATCTCTGAACAAGAATCGTAGAGTTGAATTGAATTCTCTAAGATTTCGAGTCAAAGTAACGGTCCAATTGGAGTTTGACTTCAAATATTTTTCTATAGACAATGAGCAACATAAATTGTTTCTTGTAAACTTTTGGTAATTTTTTGGATCTGTTTTATAATTTTTAAGTTATTTATAAACTCATTATGATGAATAACTACATGAAGTAATGGATTTTTGTTGATCGAATCATGAGATATGCATTGTAGAGTGGAATAAACATGTTTTTTTCAAAATATATTGCAACAAATTAACAAAAATAGTGAATTGGACTGTTTGCCGAGTGCCAGGGGCTAGGGCACTCGGCAAACAGCCCATATGCCAAGTGCCGTGGTTCTGGGCGCTCGGCAAATATGCCTAGCTGGCAATGACGCTAGCACAGTCATAATAAAAAATAAAAAAAATTTGCCGAGTGCCCCGTGATCCGGCACTCGGCAAACCCAGGATATGCCGAGTGCCGGATCACGGGCACTCGGCAAACCTGGGATCTTATCCCTCCCCCCCTCCCGCCCCGACAGCCTGTCCACACTCCACACACACTGTCACTCTGACACTTCACCGCGGGCTCGCCCCCGCCTCTTCCTCACGATGCCGCCCCCGCGCGTCGCCGCACAACGCCTCCCCTGCNGTGAGCCCCTACCGTGCACGAGCTCCGCGCGCTCCAACCGTGCGCGAGCCGGGCCCCTACCGTGCGCGACTCCTACAGGGTGTGTATAGTATGTTGTTGCCGGCCATCGTGCCGTTGTGTATGTTGTTGCCGGCCATCGAGCCGTCGTTTTGTTTCAGGTTTTGAAACCTCATCATGTAGGGGAAGTGCTGCCGAAATTTGTATCTGATTTTATTGTATTCTTTGTTTTTGCAGGATCGGCTACTGCACCTTCCTCGACTCGTCACTTTGTAGGATAGCAAGGTGAGGCATAAAAGACCCTTAGCTTTTAATATCATGTTCGTAGATCGTGTAACCTAGTTATGTGTCTCCCGTTCAAAAAAGATACGGTTGGAAGTATGCAGTTCTTTGCATATGTATAACCGTATCTGTTTCGAATTTTCCACATTTTTGGGACAACCCGAGGATGTGTAGATGGGGTTAGTTTCTATGCTCTACTCCTATCCGAGGCAGAGTTTCGGCATCACCTCCCTGTTGTTCTCCGAATACACAATCTCCGTGCCAGGACGTGTATTTGGAGAACAGCGGGGAGGTGCTGCCGAAATTTTGTCTCGGATAGGAGTAGAGCATGGAAACTAACCTCATCTACACATCCTCGGGTGGGATTAGGACATATCTTCACCTATTAGATAGTATAAACATCCGGTAGATGAATTGAGTTTGACACTACTCGGTGATATGTTAGGATGGACGACCGTGAGTGGATGTACACGGGCTTTCCTGACAAGACTACTGAATGGATTAACAAGACTGAAGCTTTCTTGAACCAAGCATTTGCATTTGCCAAGGCTACACGTGCTTTCTGTCCATGTGCCCAATGTGCAAACCATAAACGGCAAACAAAGCAAGTCATGAGCCACCATCTCATCAAGCATGGATTTACGCTAGACTATACCCGGTGGACTTGCCACAGTGAGGCCCATCGTGTGAGAGACGATGTCGTGAGACAACGCATCAAGGATTTTGATGATGATGCTGGGGTAAGAGACATGTTAAATGACTATGATGAAGCACACATCGATGAAGGACCTAGGGAGGATGAGCCGAAGGCAAGTGCAAAGGCTTATTATGACATGTTGTCTGCGGCACAGAAACCCCTTCACGAGCATACCAGGGTTTCACAACTGGATGCCACTGCACGCCTAATGGCCATAAAGTCCCAGTTTAGCCACAGTCAAGAAGCCTTCGATGTCATGATGATAGTTTTTGGCAGCCTGCTTCCGGATGGTCACATTCTGCCAAAAAACATGTATGAGGCATAGAAACTTCTTTGTGCACTTAAGATGCCGTATGAGCAGATACATGCTTGTAAGAATGGATGCGTCTTATTTAGGAAAGAACATGAGCACGCAAAGTACTGTCCAAAGTGCAAGTCATTCAGGTTCGTGGAGGTAGACTCTGGTGATGGCACTAAGAGGCAGCTCACAATCCCCGTGAAGATCCTACGGTACCTTCCTTTCATACTGAGGATCCAACGGCTTTACATGACCGAGGAATCCGTGAAACAGGTGACATGGCACAAAAATGGATGTCGATACAATCCTGAGAAGTTGGTACATCCATCCGATGATGAATCATGGAGAAGCTTTGATGCGATTCTTAGTGAGAAAGCTCTAGAGGCTCCTAATGTACGTGTTGCCCTGGCAACAGATGGGTTCAATCCTTATGGGATGTCGTCTGCCCCATACACTTGTTGCCCATGTTTGTTATCCCTCTCAATCTCCTTCCCCCCTCCCCCAGTGTCCTCTTTCAACGACAGAACATTTTCTTGTCGTTAATTATTCCGGAACACACGGGGAAAAATATGGGTGTGTACATGGAGCCTCTGATTGATGATTTGGAACATGCTTGGAAGGAAAGGGTATGGCCATATGACCGAGCTACAAAGAGAAACTTCAGAATGCATGTTTGGTACATGTACTCCCTGCATGACATGCCGGCGTATGGGTTATTCTGCGGGTGGTGTGTTCACGGGAAATTCCCATGCCCAGTATGCAAGGCAGCTCTGAAGTTCTTTTGGTTGATGAAGGGTGGCAAATATTCTTCATTCGACAAACATCGGCATTTCCTCCCTCTTGACCATCCATTCAGACGAGACACCAAGAACTTTACGAAAGGTGTCGCTGTTAAAGACCCTCCACCACATATGATGACAGGTGTCAAGATTCGTGCTCAGTTAGACGCTCTCAGGTTAAATAAAGAAGAAGATGCTTTTGTGGGATATGGCGAGCAACATGCTTGGACTCATAAGTTGGGCTTTGTGGAAGCTCTCCTATATGCATGACATTCTTCTTCCACATAACATTGATGTAATGCACACCGAAAAGAATCTTGGCGAGGCAGTTTTTGGTACAATCATGGACCATCCTGACAAGACAAAGGACAATGTGAAGGCTAGAGTGGATCAAAGCCGGTTATGCAATAGACCGAAGATGGACGTACCGCCTCCCAAAGACGACAAACGCTGGAAGAAGCCTAAGGCAGATTACGTCCTGACGAGGGATCAAAGGAGAGAAGTTCTCAAATGGTTCCAAATGTTAAAATTCCCTAATGGGTATGCAGCGAATCTGAAGAGGGGAGTGAACTTATCTACTTTGCGAATCAACGGGCTCAAGAGTCATGACTACCATATATGGCTTGAGCGGCTCCTTCCGGTGATGATTCGAGGCTATGTCCCTGACAGTATCTGGCTAGTGCTGGCAGAGTTGAGCAATTTCTTCGCATCCTGTGTGCTAAGGAGATATCTCCAACCGTGATAGCAGATATGGAAAGACTGGCCCCCCGTGTTGCTCTGTAAGTTGGAGAAGATCTTTCCACTCGGCTTCTTCAATCCGATGGAGCATATGATTTTGCACCTCCCGTATGAGGCACGAATGGGGGGCCTGTGTAGAACCTTTGTGCCATTCAATTGAAAGATGTCAAAAGGTTCTTTGAACTAAATGTAAAAATAAATGCAAAATTGAAGCTTCCATTGCAGAGGCATACATTCTAGAGGAGGTGTCAAACTTCACAACAAAATACTATGCTGAGAACCTTCCTAGCATGCAGGAGGAGGAGGAGGCGGCGGCAGGGGGTTCCACTTCCTCTAGTCAGCCAAAAGTTTGGTTGCGAGGTCACTCGACACTCCCAAAGTGACCGATACCTTTTGAACGTCGTCCGATGATCCGACCGAGAGGGAAAAGGTAAGTAACTTTAGATGTTTTTAGTACCTTTCATTTGATATGTTGAAAATGACAATAGAAAGTAACAATGTATCTTAATCACTTTGCAGGTGTTGGACAGTGGTCAACCTGGGTTCTTCTCACAAACACAAGGTCAACGGCATCCTGGGTCTTTTGTGCATGACACACTTCCCAGGCCTAGTACACCACCACGGAAGCCAGGAGCCGTCCTACTCATTTGACCACTACTACGTCGCCACAGAGGAGTTCCCTGATCGGGATGGCAGGCTCTTCGCCAACAAGGCATTGCGGGTGATTGTCGAGCTGTGGGTAAGTCTTCCTCGCACTACAAAACACACACAATGCATTCATTTGACATTCTTGAAATAATGACCAGATACATCGCGTATATGCAGGATTTTTACAGATGCGAGGAGGAATACGAGGAGAGGGTGGCTCAGGTGGCTGCCGCAGCGTGCCATAAACTGGTGAAGGACGTGCACTACGAGGCGCGCATCCAGGCTGTCATTGATTACAGAGCTGACCGAGGAGTGAAGTTCAGAAAAGCTGTGGCAAGAACCACCAACATGAATTTGACCCGAGAACAACACATTGAGGTAAATATAGAACTTTAATTTTGTTGTTTCTGAGATTAAGTATGTATAATTTGATCTTCTAATACTTGATGTCGTGCAGGCGATTCCGTGGTGGTGCGCCTCGCATACCGAGGCCTGGAAGCAGATGGTGGACAGGTGGTGCCACCCCAACTGGGAGGAGATGCACGACACTGCTCGGGAACGTCGTTTGCTGATGCCAGGTCTAGCACACCATCAGGGCTGCCTTAGCATCGACGAATATTCAGAAAGATGGGTACGCCAAATCATTTCTTTATTCTAACGCTTAATTTTGCATAATTTCTAATCATATTGTTTTCTGTGTTTTGTAGTCGGCGTCATATGGTGGCGAGCCACTCACAGAGTTCCAGGCTATTGCTTTGGCCCACAAGGGCAAGGCAACGTCCAACGTCCGGTACAACCCGGAGCACCCGCCCGAGGCGTACAGCAATGCCATGGCCCACAGCCGCCTCACTGCATACTCGGAGATGGCAAAGCAAAAGCATGGGCTAGAATGGAATCCGAGCGTCCACCTGCTTGATGGAGAAGTCGTCATGAAGGTGGGAGGAGGCAAGAAGCATTGGAGGTACTACCTCGGCGACAGCACACTCGACACGACCAGTACTCCCACCCTCTCCCAGATTCGAGCTAGTAGTGCTAACCCGGACATACGCCAACGGCCAACCTCTACACACTTCGAGATGCAGACACTCCAGGTTATTTCTATTTTATTCATCATTCGTTCATTTTTAGATACCTTTGCTTTGCATTGTAACATTCGGATGGAATATTGCAGGCCCAGCTAGAAGAAGATAGGAGGAGAAGGGAGGAGCTAGAGGCGTGGATGCAGCAGATGGAGGCCGAGCGGCAGCGGGCGAAGGAGGCCGAGCGGCAGAGGCAGCAGCAGATGCTGGACTGGTACAACTACATGCAAAGTAAGGCACAGCGGATGGGCCATAGTCCGCCACCGAGTGCTTTCGCTCCGCCAATGATGCCACCTACTTCATTTTCTCCTGTGAGTCACTTGACAACTTTATAATTTTATTTCAACCTTAGACAACTTAGTTGGTTACCTTAGACAACTTTGTTGGTCAACTTAGACAACCATAACAGTTCTACTTTGTTGCTGTGCTAAAACTTGTATCACATATGCAATCTGTTCTCCTTTGTGCAGAATGTTGCTGGATCGGTGGCGGCATCGAATGAGGGGCCTCAGGACAAAGATTTGTCGGCATGGATAGGCCGCAGCCTGTTCGGACCCCCCTACCCCCTCCTAAGTGATCTGTGGATGGTTAGAAACTATTTGTGGTTGTGAATGAACGTACTTGTGGTTATGAATGAACGAACTTGTGAACTTGTGAATTTGTGTTGTCGAACTACCTGTGATGGTTATTGTGGATTTATGGTCGTGGATTTTATCTATATGAACTGCCTGTAATGCTAATTGTCATTTATATGAACTGCCTGTAATGTTTGTTGAGTGTGGGTACGTTATACACGACCGAGCAATAAAAATAGGGGCAGGATAGCCACTTTGCCGAGTGTTACACTCGGCAAAGAGGGGCTTTGCCGAGTGTTTTTACCATGACACTCGGCAAAGCCCCCATTCCTGTTACTTTCTGTTAAAATTCGCCGAGTGTTTGAGGCTTTGCCGAGTGTTTTTGCTCTGACACTCGGCAAAGCCTCAAGGCCACGTCACCTGCCTGTCAAAGCTTTGCCGAGTGCCAGGTGTCGACACTCGGCAAAGGCCTCCATCACTGTCGCCGCCATGTCACTCACGCCGACGCGCCGTCCCCCTGGCCGTTAGGGCACTTTTTTTTGCCGATTGCCCCCACATGCACTCGGCAAAGGCTTTGCTGAGTGCCCGAAAAAAGACACTCAGCAAAGGGCCTCTTTGCCGAGTCAACAGTCACCGAGTGCCATTTGCCGAGTGTGGCAAAGACTTTGCCGAGTGTTTTTGGCTCTTTGCCGAGTGCCTCAGGCACTCGGCAAATGCTGGGTTTCCCGTAGTGAGTGTGTGTACGTGTGAGTGTCTGCGTTTGTACTGGTCTTTCAAAAAAAACATGTAGTATCAACTTGACGAATCCGGCCAGACTAGGCCTCAGTCTACATGCATCATGAGTTCACGACCCTACCATATAACAATAATAGTACAAGAAACAAGCCTTTTTCCCTCACTTTCATGTTGGTGACCTCAGTTCTCATCCAGAAAAAAATAGTAATATTTGTTTTGTCAATCTCCCAGGCCAACTAATGGTCTGTCTTTTAGGTATCCATAAATATAAACGCACTTAAGTACTAAGAAAGTTCAAAATGTGAATCACAAGCACTGATTGATGCATATTATTATTGATCACACAAGTTAACAGAAAAAATGTTTTAATCTTGTTTACTTGGTCACCATTTTGTAAATTTGTGTGGTGGTTATTACTTACATGAATCTGTAATTATGGAAAT
Source organism: Alloteropsis semialata (assembly GCA_004135705.1). NCBI lineage: Eukaryota > Viridiplantae > Streptophyta > Magnoliopsida > Poales > Poaceae > Alloteropsis > Alloteropsis semialata. Next base: position 56,791,912 of record CM014275.1, read on the forward strand.
TATCCATTCCCTAGCTCAGTTGTATTTGATATATAGTATAATCCTTCATATTTTGAGTTGCAAACCTTTAGAATTTTTGTAATCCATATGATGATGCTCACAATAAATTCACAAATTCAAGTTAATATTACTTTTGAGTTCTAAGAGGAGTCTGAGAGGAACCTAATTGAATTTATGTCACACTGCAGTTATAGAAAGACAAATATTTCCGACATCGACAGGTCTCCTTTTTTTCAATTTGTTGGAGTGGTTACTTGCACAAGAAGGTCCCATACTCCCATGAATGCCTACTGACGACTAGAAAACTAATACACGGGTCGCTATCACAAAGCTTGAGATTTGAAAAAGGCTTCTACGCATGAACCCCAGATCAAGAACCACGTAGTCAGCTTCATTGACTTGTTCATACTATATACTTGCACGTGCTCCTTCTGAGGCAATAACAAGCTGGTGCATATAAAGTGCTGTTTAATTAATCCAACTACCTGGCTATGTTGCTTAGTGGTTTATGCTAATACATACCATAACATAAGAATACAGAATTAGGTAATCATTAATCATCATGCTTAAGCAAGATAGCTCATTATTTAAAATACTGAAAACTACCACACATCGTAAAAATGTACGTTTTATATATTCAGAATAAATCTAAATAGAGAACGTGTACATCCACATAATGATTGTTTCTTCATTAATCTTAGGGGCATCCTACACTAATACTATTTATTACAAGACTAGTTTTAACTTAAAACGTACATGTGCAACCTTTTTTTATTACTGAGTCTTTTGTTGATTGGTATTTTATTAGTGTTTGGTGGGATGGGTTTTAATGTCATTTTTGGTCTGCGTCCACCTTTGTTCAGAGTGGATTCAATTAATCTTGTAAATAATGAGGTGTATATAGTCCCTTGGTAGAAGAATCGGATATGTTTGCTTGTAGCTGGTGGGTTACGCTGTTGGTATAATCTCGGAAGAAATAAATCAAGTCGCCTCAGTGAATTTAGTTATGAATACACATTCTTCATGAAATTTGATACAAACTCCATGCAGTTTACTTTAAATTTTCCAAAGAGCAGGGTACATCTCGCAGGCAAACACTAAAAACGAGTAAGTGTAATACTTGCCACCTATTTTATTGGCTGTAGAATTGAAACTTTAAAATATCTAGTTATATGAAAAAATGCATATAAAGAAAACTCTCAGTACAACAAACCCAAAATGTAACTTGTTTAGATTTTAGGGCAATGTAACTTGTTTAGTTGTGGTTGTTCTCCCAGAACTGAGCTTGGAGCCAATCAATTGTCCCCTTCTCCACCTGAAATGCCTTGGCCAAAACATCATCTGAGATTGGTGGCTTTGATCCAAAGACTGCATTGGCGACGGTAATAGCCCCAGGGTTTTGGCTGCTGAGTGCAGCGATAGCAACTGCTGGCTTATCGTGGATGGGGTTGAATTGGAAGTGGATGAGCCCTTCGGGAAATACAAACACATCACCCTTGTTGAGGACCTTGGCAAACAACGTGTTGTTTGGGTTGGAGGTGACAAACCCAACGTAGAGTGTCCCTTCGAGCACAGTTAGTATCTCAGTGGCACGAGGGTGTGTGTGCGGCGGGTTCTCGCCTAATGGCGCATAGTCGATGCGGGCCAGAGAGATGCCAAGAGTGTTGAGGCCAGGGAGCTGCATGACATTGATCAATGTGACATTGGACCCCACCTTGCTATGCATTGTGTCCCTAGGCTTGTCAAGGTTAGCTGCCTTGAAGAAGTCATCTACATTCACGGCCATGGGGTCCTTGCAAACAAATCCATTCACCTTCACTGCACCCATACAAGAAGTAAAATAGATACACATAGGTGAGAAACATGGTAGCACATAAGATCAGACGTTCACTGTATGCATAGATATATATGAAGCAAAAAAGAGATACATGAAGATGTCTGCTGTTGCAGATGAGTATGCTTTGATGTGTGTTTACTACATTAACATGAAAACATGAATTAAAGTGCATATACATACCAGGAGAATGCTTGTCAGCGACACAAAAGTCCTGAAGCGGGCTAGGATCAGAAGCTTTGGCCTGAGAAAGGACCAATGCTAGAAAAACAGCGAGAAGGAAGTAGGAGGAGAGGGCCATTTTCTTTCCTCCTCGTGCTTTTGTGTTGGCGCTCTTTGCAGTTGGTTAACCAGCTACTTGTGTTGTTTGTTTTGGCGATGCTTTGGCCAGGGAGATGGATGTGCTTAAATAGCCACAGCATGCAGCTCAACTTCTGAACAACTGAATAATTGAACTGACCAACAGAAGATTTGGTCTCTGGTTTCTAAAAACCTGCTGCTGAAATGAAACGACACAGCTATATCAACCTTTCAAAGCTATGTCGCTTTCAAAAGTTTTACACGGTACTACCGAATCGGATCAGGTCTTTTCCTCCTGGCAAAACATAGAAAAGGTATACCGTTCCTTTTGCTGTGTTAGATTGCATTCAAAAGATGGTTACCTTTTCAATTTAAAATCTAAAACTTTTAAAAGCTAGTGAGTAAAGGAAAAAATAAAAAAAGAATGTGTCCAGTAGCAACGTTAGTGATTGAAGCCCGCATTTTTTAATACTGGTAGATATAATGAATCCATGCTGGATATTAGTTAATCAATTTCGACAGCAAAATAAGTACTGCCAGAAATATGGCTAGTAGAGAAAGCACATGCACTCTTATGTATAAATAGTGTCGTCAACAGTACCAAAACATGAGTAACAGATATTTTATAATGGTGTGAAACCACCTGTCATAATCACAAAGTTGCAGAAAACTTATTTGACCAACATTTACTTGGTCGATCGCCATTTTGTTGGAGGTGGTTGCATATGGAAAAAGTGCCCCTTCTTTTCTTATGCTTTTAGGATGCAGGTTCAAGTTGATTACTTTTTCAAAAAAATAATAATTAGGGAGTAAAGTGAACTAGGGAGATCTCCAGTAATCACAAATGCTCTTGATTTCCCTTATCGAAAAAAATATGGTTCCTTGATGTGCAGTGGTTTGTTTTTAAAGATAATGGTGTAGTGGTTTGTTAATTACCGTTCAATGTACTGTTGCTGATATGGTTCAGAAAGAAAGTAATAATGGGTCCTTGTCCATTATTTACATAATTATAAGACGGAAAAATGGTAATATGTTGATTATCCAATTTTACAAAATTGACAGATTTTCACACAAGGTATGAGATGCTTGCATATGCGCAAAGCAGGTGGACTATGGTAGATGTGAAAGCTAGAAAATTGGACGGATGCGTCGGTCAATCTATGCTTGCGCTCATATACATACGTAAGAGGCGGCAGAAGATCTGATCCAGTACAATGCATCCGTACCAAGTTGGGGAAAAATATTGCACAAAGGGTAGCTGTCAGACTTGCTTTAATTTACTTTTGGGTTAGCTACTAATTAGGCAATGCTTCTATCCGTATCAGATCAATTGAAATAAACCGGTACTACACTCTTTATTTTTGAGTTAATCTGGACAGGCTGCTATGGCTACGAGATAGTAAAAACAGTGACCTGCTTGACTTGTTCATATCACAGCCGTATCTGATGCAGCATCTGAGGCAGCAAATATATAGTCGGCTGCATGTCTTGAGTCATAGAAGATCAGTGTTTAAAAACATTTACTTGGTCACCACTTTGTTGGAACAGTTACTTGCATGAGTTAGGCCATGTTTAGTTCCAGAACTATTCAAACTTTTTTGAATCCGTAATTTTAAACCCAAGATTAGGAGGACTAAACATGATCTAATTATAAAACTAATTACACGGATGGACGGAAAATCGCGAGACGAATCTATTAAGTCTAATTAATCCGTCATTAGAGATTGTTTACTGTAGCATGACGTTGTCTAATCATGGCCTAATTAGGCTCATTAGATTCGTCTCGCGAAGTTACCCGGGGGTTATGGAATGGGTTTTGTCATTAACACACGTTTACTACTTCATGCATGTAAAATTCCCTTTGATGAATAGTGAAGTTTGAAATTTGGGGAGGAACTAAACATGGCCTTAATCCGATGCATCCTATCAAGCTGGGTAGGGAAGCTGTGGCACACACTTGCATGTTAAACAAGGCTTCTATCAATAAGCACGTGATGTACCTGGTCAAGTTCTTGGCGTGTTCATATATAATACTCTTACCTTCCTTCAGACGCAATAAGCAGCTGAATATCAAAAGTGCTATTTAGTTGGGCCATGTATATGACTCTTGATAATGGTTTACATCACTATGTATGTAGCCCATACAGATGAATTATAATATGCACAAAGTGGGGCTGTGGTAATCATGTTTAACAAATATTAATCTATATAATAATGAAAAATAAACTACTTCGATTTCCTCGAAAACTAATTTCCAATCCAATGCTAAATTTATAAATCATATGAACATATAGGATCCATATCAACACATTAAACTCGCACATATACTAGGATTATTAGATTATTTCACCATTAACCATATCGGTACATTCCTTTCACCAGACAATATCTTTTCGTGCAACACTAAACTGTCACACTCGATTTTAAGGACAAAATCGAATACATCGCATATGTGTGCCAGGATCCATTCATCACACATATGTTGACGTCATCAGTGAATATATCAAAAGACAATGTTCAAAAGCGTACAAAAGAGAGTACATAACTTTATTACACTCATCGTTAATAGACACGAAGGTCTTAAACGTTCACCGACAACCTAAGACGATAAAACAACTTCAAGACGACATCCACAGGCACTTCACTGGTTGACGTGCCTAGAATTCATCAAAGTCGCTGTAGTACTCCACTTCATTATTTTCTTCTGAATAGCAGTTGTTTAGCAAGGGTGAGTACACTTATGGTTGGTACTCAACAAGTGAGGGAATATGCAAGGCCATCAAAGGGGGTTCAGGCTCATGCGGTTAGCACTTTTAATTGATCAAGTTTTATTAGCAAGAACCTATTTACTAGATGTAAGTTTATACCAACCCAAAATTAATCAGGATAACAAAAGTATTCCATAAAAGAGACCATGAACCACAAGTTAAATCATGTTTAAGTTCAATTATCATGTGAGGGTCCAAGCTGCTCTTAACCGTGAGCACGACTGATATATCAGTTTTACACACTGCAGAGGTTGTACACTTTTCCCATAGCTCATGTTCCCCTTGTCGCCTGGGTTTGCAAGACCCTTAAACACTTCCTTTGGTGAGTGGCGAGGGTTCACTACGAAGCCTTTACAAAGACACAAAGCCAACTAGCGGCCCGCTAGAGTTTTAGCAGCGGTGAGGTCCATAACCCTCCCTAATGAGACCGTACCTTAGCAAAGTCTACTCCTCCAAGAGGACCGAGCTATGACCCCTTCACCGGCCCCCTCCTTGCCCTTTCGGTAAGACCACTAGCCAACCCATGTCCAATTAATTAGCTAAGTTCAAAGCCACGTGACACTGTGGTTGCACTGTTTTCTTGGGTGGTTCTCCATGTTCCAATTAATTATGATGATCTTGTAATTAAGCAAGTGTGTAACAACATAATAAAATCATGATTAACATTTGCATAAGGTTAACATAACCAACCCAAGTTTAAGCAAGCTAAGCATTTCTACCCATTCATAACCAGGTGATTCAAGGTTAAGGCAAAAAGTCTAGTCATGTCCTAGTAGGTGACCCATCAAAATTAATGCATAAACAGTAAAGTAAAGGTGAATTTCATGATGTAATTGGGACAAAAAGAAGATTTATGTAGAGGGAGGCCACTTGCCTTCCTCAACAAACTGCTGTTAGTCCTCCTTGAACAGCTGCTGCTCTTCTCCTTCCTCGAACGGCACGTTCTCTATACGATCACACATAGCAATACAACAAAATAAATTAAAACAGTACTAAAAGCACAGAACAAATACCCTAAACTATAGAGCATGCAGAGACGATCACGTGGACGCGAGAATCGCCCAAAACGGATTTAAAACGACAAAGATACACTAGTTACAAGGTTGCAGGGACTAATATACAATTAAAACTACGGTTTGCGTACTGTTTTGAATAAAACTGAGGGCCTAAACACAATTAAACATAGATCAAAGGGGCTAGCAAGTGAGAATGTGAAGAATAGGACGGCGGGTTAGATTATTCAAAAGTACAGGGGCCTAAACATGAAATCTAAGGGCATAAATATAAATACTTTACACGGGGGTTGGACTGCGGGTTGATTAACGAGAAATGCAGAGGCTCTTTAACAAGATAGCCAGTGGCGGGCCGGTCAGACTCGGGTTGACCGATATCCAGGGGGGTGATCTGGGCCGTTGGTTCACGATCGGATGGCGCAGAATAGATCAGGCGGCCGACGGCGATACAGACGGCGGCGCCGCCCCTGTCCGCGGCAGGACTTCGCCGGCGCAAGGTCTGCACGGCGCTACAGAGCTCCAAAAACAAAAAGGAAGNAGAACAAATAGATGCAGATGCTGCTGGACAGTGGCCATGACTAGAGTCAAGAAGGCAGGGAGCGCTGCAAGGAGTTGCGAATCGATAAGAACAGGCGGCGGCGGTGGCGGTGGCCAGGAGCTGCGAGAGGAGGACGGTTGAGAGGGGAAAAGAGATAGGGTTTGGGGAGAGAGGGTGGGCTCCTGTCGGGCTGGGCTCGATTGGGGACTTTTTGTGCGCCTGCCTGCTAGCTCCCGTCGGCCCATGAACCCGTCAGGAACCTGCTGGTTTCGGGTAGTGTGTGCTCTCAAATGAACACCAAATGAAGCAAATCATAATCTCAATTTTTTTTCAAGTGAATTTTTTTGGAGTTATAAGAATGCATTTTGTTCCCCAACCAAAAATTGTGATTTTCCAAGAATTTTTGGGTACTATTAGATTTTGAAAAGTATAAAGTGAATATGAAAACTATAGTGCAAACTATACAAACATTTGAGTTTTACATTCCGAATTCACATGTGCTATTCCAATGTATGTATGTAGTGGCACATATATGTTTCTACAATTTAATGATCGTTTTTGCAAAATATGTAGTTAAAAGGTGAAGTAATCCCAAGAAATAGGTAGAAATACATTAAGTTCTAAAAGGTATATTATTGCATAGAAGTTATAATTAAAATTACTTTTATGAACAGCCACACTTGACTAAGGTTAAGTCAAGTTTTCATGCAAAAAACATATAGTTAGGTGCTTAATAAAAGAAAATGAATAATTTCATGTGCTGCAAGCACACAAGGAAATGGGTAATTTTCCTGTGCGTTTAGTCTATTTCCCTGTGTGTGCCCAAAAAACTTCTTATTTTGGAGCAATGAACCTATGAAAAATGATAGACCTTGTATATGAGCACACAAAGTTGTATCGGTGCAGAAACGTGAAAGAATACGCTAAGTCCTATAGAAGTGCGTCGAGTAGGTTCGAGATTGTGAACAATGTGCAGTATCGGCTTCTCAAAATGGCAAGATCTTTGTGCGATGGAGTCATTCATTGAAATAGTGGCTCATGAAAAAAATCCAACAATTTTCGGAGAAAGTTTAGGCATTTTCGTATTTTTTTCTCAAAAAAATGCCCAGAAATTCAAATAATGCATGGAAAATCATTAACGTTGTCGAAAAAAGCCGAAACTCCTCCGGGGCAACTTATATGCGTCCTAACACCTATGAAAAATGATAGACCTTATATATGAGCACACAAAGTTGTATCGGTGCAGAAACGTGAAAGAATACGCTAAGTCCTATAGAAGTGTGTCGAGTAGGTTCGAGATTGTGAACGATGTGCAGTACCGGATTCTCAAAATATGAAGATCTTTGTGCGATGGAGTCATGCATTGAAATAATGGCTCATGGAAAAAATCCAACAATTTTCGGAGAAGGTTTAGGCATTTCCGTATTTTTTCTCAAAAAAATGCCCAGAAATTCAAATAAAGCATGGAAAATCATTAACGTTGTCGAAAAAAGCCGAAACTCCTCCGGGGCAACTTATATGCGTCCTAACACCTATGAAAAATGATAGACCTTGTATATGAGCACACAAAGTTGTCTCGGTGCAGAAACGTGAAAGAATACGCTAAGTCCTATAGAAGTGTGTCGAGTATGTTTGAGATTGTGAACAATGTGCAGTACCGGGTTCTCAAACTGACAAGATCTCTCTGCGATGGAGTCATGCATTGAAATAATGGCTCATGGAAAAAATCCAACAATTTTCGGAGAAGGTTTAGGCATTTCCGTATTTTTTTTGCAAAAAAATGCCCAGAAATTCAAATAAAGCATGGAAAATCATTAACGTTGTTGAAAAAAGCCGAAACTCGTCCGGGGCAACTTATATGCGTCCTAACACCTATGAAAAATGATAGACCTTGTATATGAGCATACAAAGTTGTCTCGGTGCAGAAACGTGAAAGAATACGCTAAGTCCTATAGAAGTGTGTCGAGTATGTTTGAGATTGTGAACAATGTGCTGTACCGGGTTCTCAAACTGACAAGATCTCTCTGCGATGGAGTCATGCATTGAAATAATGGCTCATGGAAAAAATCCAACAATTTTCGGAGAAGGTTTAGCCATTTTCGTATTTTTTTTGCAAAAAATACCCAGAAATTCAAATAAAGCATGGAAAATCATTAACGTTGTCGAAAAAACCGAAACTCCTCCGGGGCAACTTATATGCGTCCTAACACCTATGAAAAATGATAGACCTTGTATATGAGCACACAAAGTTGTCTCAGTGCAGAAACGTGAAAGAATACGCTAAGTCCTCTAGAAGTGTGTCGAGTATGTTTGAGATTATGAACAATGTGCAGTACCGGGTTCTCAAACTGACAAGATCTCTCTGCGATGGAGTCATGCATTGAAATAATGGCTCATGGAAAAAATCCAACAATTTTCGGAGAAGGTTTATCCATTTCCGTATTTTTTTTGCAAAAAAATGCCCAGAAATTCAAATAAAGCATGGAAAATCATTAACGTTGTTGAAAAAAGCCGAAACTCGTCCGGGGCAACTTATATGCGTCCTAATACCTATGAAAAATGATAGACCTTGTATATGAGCATACAAAGTTGTCTCGGTGCAGAAACGTGAAAGAATACGCTAAGTCCTATAGAAGTGTGTCGAGTATGTTTGAGATTGTGAACAATGTGCAGTACCGGGTTCTCAAACTGACAAGATCTCTCTGCGATGGAGTCATGCATTGAAATAATGGCTCATGGAAAAAATCCAACAATTTTCGGAGAAGGTTTAGCCATTTCCGTATTTTTTTCTCAAAAAAATGCCTAGAAATTCAAATAAAGCATGGAAAATCATTAACGTTGTCGAAAAAAGCCGAAACTCGTCCGGGGCAACTTATATGCGTCCTAACACCTATGAAAAATGATAGACCTTATATTTACCATAAAATTAGAAAATATGATGTTACATTAGCAATTGTTATGCAAAGACATGTTTTTCTATTATCTACTAAGTTTGAAAGAAACAAGTCATATGAAAAAAAATCCAAGACATATAAATTAATATAAAACAAACACTACTAAATAAAATATCATGATTTTATAAAAATTTAGAAGAAAGAATCATCAAATTTGGAATTAGTATGAGGGAGAAACACCAGTTACAAATTTTAATGCCGGATTAAAAAGAGAAAGATGAAACATAAATGTATTAAAATAATGGCTCATGGAAATATAAATACTAATTGCTGAATATAAATACTAATTATTATAAAATATAAATACTAATTGTCGAATTATAATTATTACATAGAGGGAAGTAAATGTTGAAACATTACATAAAATTAATAATAGTACATAGAAGGTTTTAACATTACATAAAATTAATAATAGTACATAGAAGGTTTGAATATTAAATAATGATTACAAAAATAATGGTGAAAATGGTGTTTGTGTCGGGTTGGGGAAGAAGGAGGAGAGGGGAGGCAGCACATATATGGGTGCGCCATTTTCACAGGCGGTTTTTAAAAACCGCCTGTGATAATGCATTTTCACAGCCGGTTTTTTAAAACCGGCTGTGAAAATGCATTATCACAGCCGGTTTTTCTTAAAAACCGCCTGTGAAAAAAGCCTGCAAATGTCAGGTTTTGTCAGATGAAAAACCGGCTGTGATAGGTGGTTTTCACAGCCGGTTTTTGAGCCGAACCGGCTGTGAAAACCGAGCCCTTTTCACAGCCGGTTCGGCTCAAAAACCGGCTGTGAAAACCACCTATCACAGCCGGTTTTTCCTTTTCCAGCCGCAGCACTAGAAAAACCGACTGTGATAATATTTTCTGCGCCACTTTCAAAAAACCGGCTGTGAAAATAGTGACTTGAAAAATGGTTTCTGTAGTAGTGAGATCTGATCCAGTACAATGCATCCGTACCAAGTTGGGGAAAAATATTGCACAAAGGGTAGCTGTCAGACTTGCTTTAATTTACTTTTGGGTTAGCTACTAATTAGGCAATGCTTCTATCCGTATCAGATCAATTGAAGTAAACCGGTACTACACTCTTTATTTTTGAGTTAATCTGGACAGGCTGCTATGGCTACGAGATAGAAAAAACAGTGACCTGCTTGACTTGTTCATATCACAGCCGTATCTGATGCAGCATCTGAGGCAGCAAATATATAGTCGGCTGCATGTCTTGAGTCATAGAAGATCAGTGTTTAAAAACATTTACTTGGTCACCACTTTGTTGGAACAGTTACTTGCATGAGTTAGGCCATGTTTAGTTCTCAGAACTATTCAAACTTTTTTGAATCCGTAATTTTAAACCCAAGATTAGGAGGACTAAACATGATCTAATTATAAAACTAATTACACGGATGGACGGGAAATCGCGAGACGAATCTATTAAGTCTAATTAATCCGTCATTAGAGATTGTTTACTGTAGCACGACGTTGTCTAATTATGGCCTAATTAGGCTCATTAGATTCGTCTCGCGAAGTTACCCGGGGGTTATGGAATGGGTTTTGTCATTAACACACGTTTACTACTTCATGCATGTAAAATTCCCTTTGATGAATAGTGAAGTTTGAAATTTGGGGAGGAACTAAACATGGCCTTAATCCGATGCATCCTATCAAGCTGGGTAGGGAAGCTGTGGCACACACTTGCATGTTAAACAAGGCTTCTATCAATAAGCACGTGATGTACCTGGTCAAGTTCTTGGCGTGTTCATATATAATACTCTTACCTTCCTTCAGACGCAATAAGCAGCTGAATATCAAAAGTGCTATTTAGTTGGGCCATGTATATGACTCTTGATAATGGTTTACATCACTATGTATGTAGCCCATACAGATGAATTATAATATGCACAAAGTGGGGCTGTGGTAATCATGTTTAACAAATATTAATCTATATAATAATGAAAAATAAACTACTTCGATTTCCTCGAAAACTAATTTCCAATCCAATGCTAAATTTATAAATCATATGAACATATAGGATCCATATCAACACATTAAACTCGCACATATACTAGGATTATTAGATTATTTCACCATTAACCATATCGGTACATTCCTTTCACCAGACAATATCTTTTCGTGCAACACTAAACTGTCACACTCGATTTTAAGGACAAAATCGAATGCATCGCATATGTGTGCCAGGATCCATTCATCACACATATGTTGACGTCATCAGTGAATATATCAAAAGACAATGTTCAAAAGCGTACAAAAGAGAGTACATAACTTTATTACACTCATCGTTAATAGACACGAAGGTCTTAAACGTTCACCGACAACCTAAGACGATAAAACAACTTCAAGACGACATCCACAGGCACTTCACTGGTTGACGTGCCTAGAATTCATCAAAGTCGCTGTAGTACTCCACTTCATTATTTTCTTCTGAATAGCAGTTGTTTAGCAAGGGTGAGTACACTTATGGTTGGTACTCAACAAGTGAGGGAATATGCAAGGCCATCAAAGGGGGTTCAGGCTCATGCGGTTAGCACTTTTAATTGATCAAGTTTTATTAGCAAGAACCTATTTACTAGATGTAAGTTTATACCAACCCAAAATTAATCAGGATAACAAAAGTATTCCATAAAAGAGACCACGAACCACAAGTTAAATCATGTTTAAGTTCAATTATCATGTGAGGGTCCAAGCTGCTCTTAACCGTGAGCACGACTGATATATCAGTTTTACACACTGCAGAGGTTGTACACTTTCCCATAGCTCATGTTCCCCTTGTCGCCTGGGTTTGCAAGACCCTTAAACACTTCCTTTGGTGAGTGGCGAGGGTTCACTACGAAGCCTTTACAAAGACACAAAGCCAACTAGCGGCCCGCTAGAGTTTTAGCAGCGGTGAGGTCCATAACCCTCCCTAATGAGACCGTACCTTAGCAAAGTCTACTCCTCCAAGAGGACCGAGCTATGACCCCTTCACCGGCCCCCTCCTTGCCCTTTCGGTAAGACCACTAGCCAACCCATGTCCAATTAATTAGCTAAGTTCAAAGCCACGTGACACTGTGGTTGCACTGTTTTCTTGGGTGGTTCTCCATGTTCCAATTAATTATGATGATCTTGTAATTAAGCAAGTGTGTAACAACATAATAAAATCATGATTAACATTTGCATAAGGTTAACATAACCAACCCAAGTTTAAGCAAGCTAAGCATTTCTACCCATTCATAACCAGGTGATTCAAGGTTAAGGCAAAAAGTCTAGTCATGTCCTAATAGGTGACCCATCAAAATTAATGCATAAACAGTAAAGTAAAGGTGAATTTCATGATGTAATTGGGACAAAAAGAAGATTTATGTAGAGGGAGGCCACTTGCCTTCCTCAACAAACTGCTGTTAGTCCTCCTTGAACAGCTGCTGCTCTTCTCCTTCCTCGAACGGCACGTTCTCTATACGATCACACATAGCAATACAACAAAATAAATTAAAACAGTACTAAAAGCACAGAACAAATACCCTAAACTATAGAGCATGCAGAGACGATCACGTGGACGCGAGAATCGCCCAAAACGGATTTAAAACGACAAAGATACACTAGTTACAAGGTTGCAGGGACTAATATGCAATTAAAACTACGGTTTGCGTACTGTTTTGAATAAAACTGAGGGCCTAAACACAATTAAACATAGATCAAAGGGGCTAGCAAGTGAGAATGTGAAGAATAGGACGGCGGGTTAGATTATTCAAAAGTACAGGGGCCTAAACATGAAATCTAAGGGCATAAATGTAAATACTTTACACGGGGGTTGGACTGCAGGTTGATTAACGAGAAATGCAGAGGCTCTTTAACAAGATAGCCAGTGGCGGGCCGGTCAGACTCGGGTTGACCGATATCCAGGGGGGTGATCTGGGCCATTGGTTCACGATCGGATGGCGCAGAATAGATCAGGCGGCCGACGGCGATACAGACGGCGGCGCCGCCCCTGTCCGCGGCAGGACTTCGCCGGCGCAAGGTCTGCACGGCGCTACAGAGCTCCAAAAACAAAAAGGAAGGTACAGGGAGAGAGAGCGAGGTATGGCGAGCTCACCACAAGGCTTAACGGCGTTGGAGGGTGACCAGAGAAGCTTCAACGGCGAACAGTGGCGGACGGTGGGTGGCCTGAGCAACGGCGAGCAGTTATCACATGAATAGGGCGAGAGGATGAAAACAAATGGCACTGGGAGCATGATTAGGCCATGGCGATCTCACCAGTGGTGATCTTGGCGTCGGGAGCTGAGGGTTGGCGACGAAGAAGAGCGGCGCCTGTCGGGGATAGACCCCCGGGGGTATCCAGAAGGTGGATTGGCCCAACCGGCAAGGGACGGTCTAATCCGAGTGCTATCAGGCCGGGTTGTCAGACTGGATGGCCCATCACTCGGGAGGCCCACCAGTCGGACAAGCCGGGACGGGTACGACGGCACGCGGGGTAAGGAAGGAGACGGCGTATCTCGCAAGAAAATCGGAGATCAAGATAAACTAGTCGGAATTCTAGGGAAAGACATCTGTAATCGTTATAGGATCGAATCCTTGTATTTCGGGTAGGTTACGATCTCTAGCCGACTTGTAACTCAAGGCAACCGGACTATATAAGGTGCCTTGGGACCCCCTCCAGAACACGAGATCCACACGATCAACAACAGCCAATCCACACCTCGAGACTAGAACCCAACTACGAAGATCCTTCAGGAACTTCATACACAGCAATACATACACCCAACACAGGACATAGGGTATTACGTCATCCTGATGGCCCGAACCTGTTCAATCCTTGCGTCTTGTGTTACCATCGACTTGTGATCCTCGATCTGTCTCTCAACAAATCAACCACGTAGGCTACCCTGTGTGGACTGCCGGATCCATAAATCCAACAGTTGGCGCGCCAGGTAGGGGCTGATCGACGAGATCAATCTACAAGCTCGATGGCGGATTCGTCTTTGTGAACTTGTTTGGTGGCGGCGGCGTCGACTGATGCTGCGTGAGCCATCCCCGCACCGCATGCCGTACTCGCTAGTAAGGCGTCTACATCTTCGCTCCGAGTCGTTTCACGCCGAATCGCCGATCCGGCCACCGCTGCAAATCGATCTCCGAGTTATCGTGTTCCTCTGGCGCACGTTAACCTCCACATGCATGCCCCAGACCTAAAGATCGATCAAGATTGGCTTCCGCCGCCTGCTGGTGTTCTGATCGGATCAGAGCACACATCATCAAGATCGAGGAAGGGCAGTTGGCTTACAGGTATGCACACCGTCTTCCACATGCCGCGTGTCCGCCGTCAGCATGGAGGAAGCGCATGCGATCCAGCACCAACATGGAGGGAGACATGTACATGAGCAAAACATACACAACATATGCATGCACTACGACTACCAGCCAGACGTGCATGCACACCACATGCTACTGCCCGACTCCGACGAGCAGCTCGCTGATCCACCGACCACTCGGCGCCGACATACAAGGGAAAGCGAGCCCTGTATGATCGACACACTCGGCCACGACGGCGATCACCACGCCCGATTATCAGACTCGGCACAAATCAAGCTAAGTATTATTTTCAATTAAATATTTTACGGCTTCTGTATGTTTTCGTACGCCTCGGCCTTTGTATGTCCCTGTGACTTTTGCCGAGCACCTGGGTCGCATTCCGACTGCGTATACAACCTGGTCTGTCCAGACTGCAACTCCGTAGGCTTTTATACAAGTCGCTAAAGTACTCGGGGAGCACGCGCCTTAATCCGTGAAGCCTCGACTCTTCCGTACGCCTACGCTCCTACGCATGCATGCGGCCCAGCTCCCTGCGCTACGGACTATGGCTATCGGGGATCAGGTGCATAAACGTAATAGGCTAACTACCCGGAGAAATTAATAGACTTAAAAAGCTGGAAGCAGGAATCGTTTTCATGCATTGCCGAATACTTTTCTTCTCGGATTTGCATTTTATTGCATCATATACTGCCGTCGCACTGTGTTTTCGCTGCAGGGTATGGACGATTGCTCGGCGTGCTTCGGCCCTCACGCTCGGGGGCTGGCGCCGGGACGACTACTCGCCGCGCTTGCCCGCCGAGTCCTCACGCTCGAGGGTTGGCGCCGGGACGACTACTCGGCACGCCTCGGCCCTCACGCTCGGGGGCTGGCGCCGGGATGACTTGTTGGCGCGCCTCAGCCCTCACGCTCGGAGGCTGGCGCCGGGATGACCTGTCGGCACGCTTTGACCCTCACGCTTGGGGGCGGGCAGCCGAAATTGACGCCAGAAGGAAATGTCAAGATGCTCCTCGAATAAGCCTTGAGCCGATTCCTACGGAATCACCTTAAGGCTCAGGGGCTACGGCCAATGGACGCACCTCGCGACGCTTCCGTTGATTGTCTGGCGACCACGACGAAGATGATCAGAACAAGGCTACAAACCCTTGGACCGATTCTTCCGGAATCGGTTCAAGGCTCGGGGGCTACGGCCAACTGACGCACCTCGCGGCGCATTCGTTGCAGACGGCTCTCTTTTCTCTTCAGTATCACGCGGTTTTGCTTCCAACCGCAGCAAGCTCGAAGCTCAGCAGATAGCACGACCTCGCCGGGTTGTCGCTCAACCACGTACTACTCGGGGGCTTGTCGGGGATAGACCCCCAGGGGTACCCAGAAGGTGGATTGGCCCAACCGGCAAGGGATGGTCTAATCCGAGTGCTATCGGGCCGGGTTGTCAGACTGGATGGCCCATCACTCGGGAGGCCCACCAGTCGGACAAGCCGGGACGGGTATGACAGCGCGCGGGGTAAGGAAGGAGACAGCGTATCTCGCAAGAAGATCGGAGATCAAGATAAACTAGTTGGAATTCTAGGGAAAGATACTGTAATCGTTATAGGATCGAATCCTTGTATTCCGGTTAGGTTACGATCTCTAGCCGACTTGTAACTCAAGGCAACCGGACTATATAAGGTGCCTTGGGACCCCCTCCAGAACACGAGATCCACACGATCAACAACAGCCAATCCACACCTCAAGACTAGAACCCAACTACGGAGATCCTTCAGGAACTTCATACACAGCAATACATATACCCAACACAGGACATAGGGTATTACGTCATCCTGACGGCCCGAACCTGTTCAATCCTTGCGTCTTGTGTTACCATCGACTTGTGATCCTCGATCTGTCTCTCAACAAATCAACCACGTAGGCTACCCTGTGTGGACTGCCGGGTCCATAAATCCGACAGCGCCGGGTTGGGTTGAACGGGGAGGATGGGGCTCCGGCGTCGGCTTCGGGGTCCAGGTACCGATGCAGTGTCCCCGGGGGGTTCTGCGAAGGCGGACACGCGATGAGAGGTCAGAGAAAGGGATGATTGGCAAGGAAAGACGATGGTGGCGCTTCTACCTCGACGGTGGCGGCGGCGAGCTCTGGCGGGTGGTGTCAAGAACAAATTGCAGAAGGTTTCGGGTGGTTGGTGTGTGTGTGCGCGCGAGGCAAAGCTCGGGCGAGCTTTATAGAGGATTGAGGGGGAGTGCAGGGGGCTCAGCCGAGGTGAATTGAGGAGGGGGCGGAAGAACCGGCCATGAAGGCCTTCATGGCCGTAGCCGTTGCAGGGAGGGGAGAGAGGGACGAGGGACCGGGCGTTGAAGGCTTGCGGAATGAACGCGTAGTAACGCCAAGTGAAGAAGGAGGGGAGGTGATCACGGGCGCGAGTGTGGGAGCGAAGGACGCTGGCAGCGGCGGCTCGGTGCCGAGACCGAGCGGCGAGAGGAAAAAGACGCGCCGACATGTGGGGCTGGGCGGTCAGTGACTAAGAGAGAGAGAAGTGTGAGATGGAGGAGAGGCCGAGTGGGCCGGTTGGTGAGCTGCGGTTTGGGCCGGGGACTGGGCCGGTGAGAGAAAAGGAAGGGAGGGAGAGGAAGTTGGGCTGGGCCAGAATGGGAGAGAGGGAAGGGAGGAAAAAGGGAAAAGTTTGAACTTTACTTGAATTGGATTTTGAGAGTTTTGAGAGATATTTGAGTGGGATTTGAATTTGGAGAGAGTTTGGGAAAACACACAAGCAAACAAAAACAAATGCAAAAGCATGAGATGCAACAAACACTTTTGTGCTAGAATTAATTAATTATTGTTTAAATATTTAAGGCCACAAATTAATCAAAGGAAAATGCATTAAACCCTAGATAAACCTAAATAAAAACAATGTTGCTAAATTTTTTATGTGATGGAATTTGGGTGTTACATAAACTTGACCCGAAGAGAAAACATGCACTTTTTCGTCAAAGGTTCAAGTCTATAGTTGCTTGATATTGTTATAGGGACAGTGGGATGGTCTCTTTGTTGATTTGCAACCACCTAGGCTCAAGTTGTGGTTCGGTTGACTAGTCAGTAATGGAACTCAATACCAGATGTCTTTGAATACAAGGTATTTTCATAGTTTCAAACAATATGCTCTCCATTTTCAATATATGACGTTTGGCACAAGCTAATTAGTTACTCCCTTCGTCCTAGAAAGAATGCAAGTACTAAGTCATTCTGACTCAATTTTGAGTAAGTATATAAAAAAATTAGTATTGTTTATGGTACCAAATAATCATAATAAGATGAACCATCAAATATATTTTCATAGTATAACTAGTTGGAGTCATAATTGTTAGTAACATTTTATATAAGCTTAGTAAAATTTAAGAAAGTTAGATTAAGTCTAGAATTCTAGATCTAGAATTGTATTCTTTCTAGGATGAAGGTAGTAGTTCGTTATAAGTCAAATAATTAACATGTGCTATACTTCATACAATTCAAAACTAAAGGAGTACTATGTACACATCAACAGTATTACAATACTCCCTCCATCATAAACACAAGACGTTTTAGTTTTGTCAGTAACCTTTTATGAGTTTTACAAATTTATAGAAAAATATGTTACCATCTACAATATATAATAAATTCATTTCATTACGGATTTAATCAAAATCTAATTTGATGTACAGATGTTGGTGTGTATTTTTCAATGAACTTGGTAAAAGTTGAAAAACTTTCATTACTTAGGACAAAACATCTTGCATTTTGCAACAAGGGAGGAGTAGTATGTAAGTTTCTAGTGAAACGTTAGTGTCTAGATTCTGTCGCTGGCAGCGGATGTCACACCCCAAAATTTCATATTTTGGGATGTGAATAGATTACACTAAATAATCTAAAGGATTTGAGAATTTCTAAAATTTTCCAAGATTTATATTTTATTACAGGGAATTTAGAATATGAAAATTAGTGTGTCTTGAATAAATTAAAACAACATAGGCTTTAAGAGCGGTTGTTGTGTCCTTGCTTTGGTGTGTCTTCAATGTTTAGTGTTTAGCGTTCCAAATCCTCTCAGATATCAATTAGGTTCCTCTGGATTCTTTTCGGATCTTCTCTAGAATTTATTCCTATTCTTCTTGGAGCTAAATCATTTTTTTCTCAGAGCTTCTAGAAATCTTTTCATGAGTTTCAAATATTTTATTTAGGTTCCTCAGGTCCAAATCTATCTCTGTTACGTTTGTCAGACATTTCGGATGCTCTGGAATATTTTCACAGTTTAAAAGAATAGTCTGGACTTTTCTATGTTTATTCTTAAACTGAGAGTTTATTTTAGAGAATTATAAAATCCTAATCCCTTCTTAAGCCAAACAAGAGAGCCATCAGCCATGCTAGTGTTTACATCAGGATGACCTCATGCTTATGTGTTCTGATTAGGACTTCTCTCGTAGAAAAGTAACTAGAATAATTTTTCCTTCCTGATATTCAATCTCTAGAAAATCTTCCTGGTATTCAATCTCTAGAAAATCTTGTAACCTTCGTTAGCTTTCATCAACCTTTCAGATAAGCCCTCTTATACCGCTCCACATTGATCCCATAGCTTCAACCATGCATGTGCTCATAGTTGCCCAAGTACAATCATCAGATCCTGTGTACCCCAAACTAAACATGCATGACCAATCGGCCATGAAGCCTTGGAGCGAGCCATGCAGCCTTGGAGCAGCAGCCGGCCTTGATCATCGCCTGAAGGTTCAGCCTCAACCCTGGCCATTCTGTTACTGCGGCCGTGCCGACGAAATCGAGCATGCTGGCCTTGTGGCCACGTACTGAAAGGTGAAAGCCAACACCGTCGGTCATGAGCAGCACCATGCTGAGCCTTGCAACCATAGCCCCGCACGATGCCTTGCTTCCGGCCCTCGCCTCGTCCTGTACGCCATCGGCGCCGTCAGGAGAGCCAAGGCCGCCACCTGTCCAGGCTGCCGCCACCTGTCTAGGCTGCTGGACCAAGCCCGCTCCCTTGCGCTGAGCCCATGAGGCCCGAGCCAGGTTCGATCCGGCCCAGCTGCTGAACAGCTATCCCGGCCGCATACGATGCCGCCGCCGCCGCTGCCTGGGCGTGCGCGCCACGCAGGCCCTAGCTCCGCGACTCTATAAAGCTGCAAGCCGTGCGCCCCTGCCGCCTATCCGCGACGCATCGACGCTCGCCGCCCCGTTCCTGCCTTCCTCGCGCAGCGCCGTCGCCTGTCAAACTTGCCCGAGCGTCCGGTCGCCTCGGACATCGACGGATGAAGACGACCTCGCCAGATTGTCCTATCTGTCTGAGAGAATTCAAGTTAAGATCCTGTAGGAATAGGATCCATGAAATGGGGGAGAAGGGAATTGTCAATTTGTCCAAGAGTGGATCCTAAAGGACCAGAAACTTCTTCAGTTGTAACTGTCCATAATCATAGTTTGTGCATGCGTGCACACCCAACTTTGTAACTTGCAAAGAAGCTTTTCAACTTGTCGATGTAATTTTGCCGCTCAATATCGGCCATTCAAGAAAGTCATTCAGCAATCAGCACCACTATTACTACTTTTTTATTTTCTTGTTTGATAGGAGAACTAGTTATTCTAGTCACAAGTAATTTATGTTACAATACCGCAAAACCGAATATACAGTAATACAGATGTACATTACTGCCAAACCTGGTTTCATATCGTTATTTATCTAGCAGACCTTAATTTTGTATTCAGAGTTGTGCAAAATTTGACTAGATTCAGATTTTGTCAAAAAAGAAACGAATTTATGTTTTGAGACACTGGAACTATAGACAACTCAACCTCCACAGTGGAGACCATCGGTCCATTTCGTCTGACCACTTGTCTCTAAAATATTTGAGCTGTGCTGGGTAAATTGTGAGCTCGTACGTATCGCGCAAAATCAGTTTACATGCAAGAGAGTAAAGAAAATCAGTTTACTTGCAAGAGAGTAGAAATCAGAAATTACAGTACCAACTGATATGCTATCTACGAGACTAGGATCTGTATATGTATGTGGGTTTCAAGAGAGTAAAGAAAGTCTGAAACAAAATAGGAAATGTTTAGTTCTGGGATCTCTGTATATGAAAAATGAAGCAAGTACACTTCTGTTTGTGAGGTGCACCATTAACTAGTCATTCATTCGAGAGTCTTTCTTTGGAAAGAGTTTCTCTACGTTATATGGAACCCTTTTATATTTTTTTGCCAATAATGTAAAATGTGGATCTAAAATATGGAAAGATGTGTGTTGATTATGATGAATTCACTTGGTACTTGAGTGGCCAAGATATCAACACTGTCAATGCGGAATGAACCCAGCCACATCTGTTTGCATGATAATCTACCGTGATGCCCCAACCCCGCTGAACTGGTAACATGAAGTAACTTGTTGCTAGCAAATGAAGGATGCATAGAAAGTGGCTTAACACTGGATTTAACTGTATTGTGATCTACCAAGTTCACATTGGATTGATGCAGAGGCACCAACTCTGCTTAAATAGCAACATACGTGATTTTGTCGCCGTCGATGGCAGAGGACGATGACTTCATGGTTAACAGTGGCGTATATCCATGGTGTGGGAAGTGGTTTATTGCAGGTATGGCTGCTGTATCAAGTGTATAAGCAAATGAAACTGGAAAGGCAAAATACATCTGCACACACCAAAAAGATTTTAGAAACACCTAAATTGAAAAACTTTATTTCGGTTGGCTGGGGAATATAGCATATATAGGACGATATTCAAATCCCAAAACTTACCGTGATAGTTTGGTTTCCTCCAATACTTCGTGGTTTATAAAGCAGCCCCCTATGGTCTATGTAATACCCATGGCCGCCGGCGGTTCACCGGTGAGGCGTGAGCTGAACTAGAAGAGATTGGAGACGCCGGAGTTGGGAACGAACAAGGAAAGGTTCCTCTTCGCCGATTTCAGATTAACAACAGTGAATGAGTGTTCGGTTCGATACATGGAGTGTATACATACGACTCCTCACGCCACTGCCCAACCAGGCCCACACACAGCTAGCACACACACAAACATAGCAATACGCCTACACGTGAAGAAGACGCCTGAAAAAGAATACGTCTTCGTCTTCATGTTGATGCACCAGATGCCGGGCGTCACACCTCCCCCTCCTCAGATACTGCTTGCCCCCAAGCAGTTGCATTGGGAAACCGCTCCTTGACGACATACCAGTCTTCCCATGTTGCAGTAGAAGCTGGAAGATGAGTCCATTGGATTAACACCTGAGGAATTGCATTGTTACCTTTTTTGACCAGGCGGCGATCCAAGATCTTGTCAGGCTTCAAATCATGAGTCCCAAAGTCCACCCTGGGGATGTTCTCATTGTAGACAGGTGTATGATCAGGCACAAATGGTTTCAGCTGTGATACGTGGAAAACCGGATGAATTTGACTGCCCTCCGGCAATTCCAGTTTATAAGCTGCATTGCCAATCTTCTCTAGGATCTTGTAAGGTCCAAAGAATTTGTTTGCCAGCTTGGGGAAGGGTCTGTTAACCACAGAATTCTGAACATATGGTTGCAACTTAAGTAATACCATCTCACCCACCTGAAAGTTTCTATCCACTCTCTTCTTGTCGGCATACAACTTCATTTTGTTCTGAGTAGCAGCTAAATGTTCTTTCAACCTTGACATATGTGCATCCCTTTCTTGTAACAGGTCCACTGTATCAGTATGGATTCCTGCCGGCAGTACAAGACCAGTTCCAGTGTCTGCATAATATCCATAAAGGGCTTTGAAAGGGGAGCAGCCCAATGCAGTATGATAAGAAGTATTGTACCACAATTCTGCAGAAGAAAGCCAAGATTTCCACTTCCTTGGGGTGTCATGCACAGCACATTTCAAGTACATCTCTAGACATTGGTTGACCCGCTCAGATTGACCATCAGTCTGTGGGTGGTAGGATGAACTCTTCAACAAAGTAGTGTCCACTAGGGAAAACAGTTCTTTCCAGAAAGTGCTTGTAAATATTTTATCCCTATCTGACACTATGGTGTGTGAAAATCCATGTAACTTGACAATATTGTCTAGTATTGCTTTAGCAACCACTTGAGCAGTGAATGGATGTTTCAGAGGAATGAAATGAGCATATTTAGTATACCTGTCCACCACAACTAGTATGACAGTATATCCTTCAGAAGTGGATAGACCTTTGATGAAATCCATGGTGATTTCTTGCCAAGCACCAGTGGGAATAGGTAAGGGTTGTAGTAACCCAGCTGGGTGGGTGTTTTCATGCTTAGCTTGCTGGCAGACTGAGCACTGTTGGATGAA
>CM014275.1:56823953-56838120 GCA_004135705.1 Alloteropsis semialata
GAGCTCGTTTATCCATATTCCCTCAGCTCACCCAGCTCTCTCTCTCTCACACACACACGCTCCACACACACGCACAACACTCACACCGCCCGCCTCCGCCGGCCGCCGCACGCCGACGCCCCTGCGGGCCCTTGCGCCCCCGGCTCCTGGCCCCCGTTGTCGCCCCAGTGGAATCTGTACATATACATATACATGCATAGGTATTAATTATTATCACTAACGACCTTTTGTTAGTTGTAAAATCTTAAAGACAGATGGTAATAAACATGCATAGGCTAAAGAATGTATTTCTTGCAATTTGTTTCACCAGGAATTTGTATTTGTTGTTCACCGTCGTCTCTAGTGGGTTATCTCGTATAGTCGTGGCATTTATCACCACTAGATCCATGAAACCCATAGTATAGTACAAATTTTTGCGGCATGTTTGGATCTCCATCCTACATGATACACTTAGATCAATACCATTGGAACTTTTATCCATACAAATAAGGCATCAAGTATGATAAGAATAGATTAGATTCTAAAACAAACTTACATAAATCCAGTAGCTTATCAAACTGATGTCCATGGCATCTTGATGGTACAACATATACAGATCATTGAAATCCAAAATTATGAGATCTGGCCCACAGAAGTAATCACAATCTTTTACAAAACATTTAGCATCATCCTACCCTTCTTTGGCACTTTCATGTACCACTCATGGAATCTGTAAATTCTAGTGGGTAGTAGTTTCATATAAAAAGAGGGGACCATTTGAACAACTCCTTTTGAAGAAGTCTTTCAGCTGGGCTTTAACCACCACATCATTTTCCTCTTGGGTTCGGTTGTAAGGTATCTTCTTTGATATAGCCACCAACCTTTTTTGTTCTGTTGGTTCTGTGTCCACTGCTTGTTTTTGCTTTTTCTTGAGAGGCTGCCATAGGGGCAGACCATGGCTCTTTGCTGGGGGTGTACCATGGTACTTTGCAGCATGTACTTGTGGTGGAGGAGGCACGTATGGGTGGCATCTTGTAAGGTCCTTTCCCCATCACCTCCTTGGATGTCAAGCTCCAGGTCATAATATCCTTGACATATTTGCTCCACTGCCACCTTGGAGTAGCCACATGGAATTTTCATGCCATGAATTGTTTGTCCTTGCTCCACTAGGAAAGCCATAGCATAAGCCACCTTCATGGATAAGTTCATGCATGGTATATGTAGCTCACATGAGGTCTGGTGAGTGATTTCAACCACAAGAAAGCGTTGATTGTTGTCACCCTCATCAGCTGGGAGCTCCATAGAAGCAACGCTGCTTCGATGCTGTGAGGGTGAGCTAACCACCACATGTCCGGGGACTACTAATCCAGTAGGCATCATCTACCCTTGGTTAAGTAATATATGTATTTGTCTTGTGAATTTATCCGTGATGCCAACCTTTGTCTATTGATGCACCTTTTCTAATTTTTCAACCCTTCGCTCTTGGGCGGCTTTGCTTCGCTTATGACCTCTATAAGAGTCATTGTCCCCTGCAAAAGATACCTTCAACTAGACCACACCGACTCCTCTATCTCGTACGGGGTGTTCGGGATTCCCCATAGCCCCAGTTAGATCTTCATTTTCTTTGTCGAGAATGAAGGCCCCCAGTGCTGCCTCTCTAAGTGCTACAACAACAGCTGCGGCCACATCTTTTATTTCTCCATCATAGACTAAGGTTTCCCATCCCTTTTTCCCTCTAATTTTTAAATTTTGATTAGATATGACTATTTCTTTAATACAGATATATATCTTGGAAGCATTAATTAATAGGAAAAAGTATATCATTATTAAAATAATAATGTAATCAATACATCATTGAAGATTACATATAATGACATTTTGTATTTTGCACAATCTATAAATAAATCACTTTGCTACATCACAAAGAAAAATCAAACACACACATGGTTGGTTATCCATCCAAACATACACCTTGATGAGAAACATTAACTTAGTTGTGGTTATTTTCCCAAAACTGAGCTTGAAGCCAATCCACAACCTTCTTGTCCACCTGAAAAGCCTTTGCGAGGACATCATCTGCGATTGGTGGATGTGATCCAAATACAGCATTGGCAATGGTTATCGCGCCAGGGTTCTGGCTGCTCAGTGCAGCGATAGCAACAGCTGGCTTGTCATAGCTCGGATTGAACTGAAAGTGGATTAGGCCTTGTGGGAACACGAAAACGTCTCCTTTGTTGAGCATCTTACTGAAGAATCTGTTGTCAGGGTTAGATGTGATGAAGCCAACATAGAGTGAGCCCTCAAGAACTGTTAGTATCTCTGTGGCACGGGGGTGTGTGTGTGGAGGGTTCTGTCCTTGAGGAGCATAATCAATCCTTGCCATGGAGATGCCAAGGGTGTTGAGACCTGGGAGCTTCATCGCATTGATCAAGGTGACGTTGGACTTGACCTTGCTCTTTGTGGTATCCATTGGCTTGTCTAGATTAGCTGCTAGGAAGAAGTCATCCACCTTCACATCTTTCACATCCTTGCACGGCAATCCATTGACACGCACTGCATGAACGAAGCAACACACATACATGTGAGTTACAAGGGTAATCTCTGCCTTTGTTATAACACATCAGAATGTGATCATGTGTTCGCTTAGATGATGTACATACCAGGCGACTCTTTGTCAGCAACACAGAAGTCCTGGAGAGGACTAGGATCTGAAGCCATGGCCGCACAAGCGATCGAGGCAAGAAGAACAAAGTGAACAAAGAACTTGGAAGAGGCCATGTCGATCTAGGAGTTCGCTTAATTACTTCAAGCTAGAGGGAACTGCTGGTTGTGTCACACGATTTGTGTATGTAGAAATAGTTAGGGAGCTGCTCATGCTTTCTCCATGGAGGGGTTGCCTCCATATATCTAGCTTTTGAGAGCCTGATGAAGAGGTCAATGAGAAGGGCCTACTTGCCATATAGAAATGGTCTCAGGTTTAGTGCATCCCATGCAAGCAACTGTTTGAATTTGTCAACACGGTCTAGAGTAGATCAATATCTACTCCCAGGACGCCGGGTGAGGTGACCTGGAAATGATCATGTGCGGTGGTGGATTCTATCATCATGCATGACAATATGATAGTGCTGATTGGTTCAATGATCCAGGTAAAAAGAAACTATGTTAACTATTAGGTTGATTGTAATAAATGGTTAAATGCATAGATACAAGC
Source organism: Alloteropsis semialata (assembly GCA_004135705.1). Lineage (NCBI taxonomy): Eukaryota > Viridiplantae > Streptophyta > Magnoliopsida > Poales > Poaceae > Alloteropsis > Alloteropsis semialata. The sequence continues at coordinate 56,827,144 of CM014275.1, forward strand.
ACGAGTTGACACTTTCATTACAAATAATCTGTACTTAAATGCCTGCTTTCCTGATCTGTTCTAGTTCAGTTCGTAACAAATTTATCGGCGTGGACACAACATTTTACATTTATCATGAATAAGTTGTATCAGTAATGAATATTTTGTTGAGGTGCAATTTATTTCTCCTTTATATTCCAGTAAATAAAATAAACTTTATATGCACTATAAGCATCCGTTAATATTCTGAAGCCATTGGTAATCTGGCTTCGCATAAAAACTGTTTTTTGTTTCTTGGAGATGGAGAAAAATTCCAAGCGTTAGTACTCATTGCATATTTTATTGAGGTGCAATTTATATCAGTTGAGTTCTGAATGATACTCACCGATAACTATGTTGGTTCCATATACTCTCTCTGTCTCTCTGGTCATGAATATAAGCAGTTGAGACTCCGAAACTCTGAACATGTCCATGAGCAGGCCGCCGACTTGCATGCCCGACAGAATTGTCTCAGGTGTAGTGCATCCCGGGAAAGCAACTATTATTTTGGTTTGGTCAACTAACCCCTCTTGATTTGATCAATATATACTCCCAAGACCCCAGTGAGGTGACCAGGTAAAGTGTATTGATCAATGATCATGGTGTGTGCTCGTCATGCATGACAATAGGAAACATTGCAGATTGGTTCTGTGTTTTCCAGGCGAAAACAATCCATGTTATTAGATTAGCATATATTTGAATTTTTTTTACAAATAATTACACATACATCACCTTCTGACCTTATTAATACAGCTCGTGACATATTCCATTACACATACTTCTGCTCACGACTGACTAATTAGCTTCAAATATACCTAGCTTATCACCTGCTCATTTGATTTAGCTGAGAATTTTGTTTCACCATTATATTCCTTTAACAAATTCAGTTCTGCCGGAATCATAAACATATCACAAAAGTTCATATAGCCATGCTAAATACCATTTTTTGATAGTGGCATTCTACCTTTAGCATAAAAGGATCGAGAATGAATATCAAATTGTATGCTAGATATAGGATCCATCATATATCTAGGCTGGTAACAATATAGGTACTGTGGAATGATTTTATGCATGGGTGATAATCCTTGTTTAAATCAAAAGTCTGTGCTACACTCTACTGATATGTTTAATCGGCCTGGTATTCCAAAAGTTTAGTAAATTATTGTAACCAGCTTGACAAATAACAGCGTCTTCAATTCTTTTCACCCCGTTCATACTGGAAAGTAACCTCCAGAAATAAATGGCTGCTCTCCATAAGGAAATATAACACAGTTACATGACCTCATCATCAGGTTACTTAGCAGACGCATACATAAGAGGATAGAACTCATGGAAACTTCGTAGATTGAATGATGCTGGTGGTCAAAGCACTCTACCTGATAATGACTGTTTCAATTCAGCCATTTTTTCGGCAGATCAATTCAACCATATGTTGCTTTCTAGTTGACTTGTTCCCAACCTCACCTACCCTTTCTGCTACTATATATACATGTCCATCCTCCCCAACGCCAAAGCATCAACAACAGAAACATAACCACCAGCATCAGGCTACACGAGAGCAGAAATACGCCAAATGGCCTCTTCCACCTTCCTTGTTCTCACCACTCTTATTGCATTGCTCTCATGGCAAGCCATAGCTTCTGACCCTAGCCCCCTGCAGGATTTCTGCGTTGCTGACAAGGATTCTCAAGGTATGTACCTTCACATATATCATCTGAATGGCAATGGTTTATATAATTGCACAAACTATATATTGTTACAGAGGTACTCAAATATATTTCAATCTTATTATTATCTTTCTGATACATGAACATGTGTTTCCCTCCATGATGCAGTGCGTGTCAATGGATTTGTCTGCAAAGACCCAAAGGACGTGAAGGCAGATGACTTCTTCCTAGCAGCCAACCTGGACAAGCCAAGAGACACAACAGTTCCCAAGGTTGGGTCCAATGTCACCTTGATCAACGTCATGAGGATCCCTGGCCTCAACACCCTCGGGATCTCCTTGGCACGCATTGACTACACTCCGCTAGGCGAAAACCCTCCTCACACACACCCCCGTGCTACTGAGATCCTAACAGTGTTGGAGGGCACACTCTATGTCGGATTCGTGACGTCAAACCAAGATAACAAGTTGTTCACCAAGACGCTCAACAAGGGTGATGTGTTTGTGTTCCCTGAGGGACTCATCCACTTCCAATTCAACCCATGTCCTGACAAGCCGGCGGTTGCAATTGCTGCACTTAGCAGCCAGAACCCTGGTGCCATTACCATTGCTAATGCTGTTTTTGGATCTAAACCACCAATCTCCGATGATGTCCTAGCCAAGGCATTTCAAGTGGAGAAGAAGACTGTAGATTGGCTTCAAGCTCAGTTCTGGGCCGACAACCACAATTAAACTGACGCCGTAGTATTCTTCTAAAATATTCTTTTTGTTCATTTTTGTCAATTTAGTTCTTTTTTAATTTGCAGTACATGTGTGATCACAAATCACTTCCATATATGTAACAGAATATCTTTTACTATTTCAATAAGGTAGAAGCAATCACTACAACAGGTGCTAAAAAAATTTTCAAAGCCAGTATGTAAGTAGACGGGCTGTGAGAATGATTTTCACGACCTGTTCCAGCCACGAACCGCCTCTGAAAAAACCTCAACCGGTTCTAAGGAGCAACTTTATATTTTTGTTTTATTTTTCAGATATCTTTTCAAGAACTACCGCCACATGAGAGACTACCAAAAAAAAATTCAGCCCAATTAGACATAAGGTGTGTTCTCTAGAAATCATAAAAATTCAGAGAATATTTATATAAAAGAACTGCACTCTACCTAGTTTCCACACCTTAAAATAATATTTTTGAACATATTTACATGAAAATATTTTTACATTTGTTGTACTATATACAAGTTGCCATGGAGGAGTTTCATTTTTTTTAGAAATCATTTCCTATTTTCTAACAACTAAAAGAATATTTATGACTTATTCTCAACAATTATAAGTTGAACTACATGTATCTAAAGGCATACACCCTATGTTAGAATAATCTCTTGAAAAAGATGTCAAGAATTAAAAGGTTTGCTATGTATAATTCACACTTTTATATACAGCTTTGCTTGCAATAATAAAAATAATAATTACAATAATAATAATAATAATATCTAAAACTAATCCAAAATTATAAAAATTGACATGGAGTCCTCTAGTAGGTGTATCACTTTCTCATAAAAATTCAACATATTTTAAGAAAATTAAGACTATACATTATTGTACCGCAGCGCAAGAATGGAGGCATAGTGTGGTGGCAAAAGAAGAACACAAATGGAAACTGAACCCTAAAAAGGCATATATGTCCAGAAAGCCCAAGGCCCACAATCGTCACATGGGCATGCCTTTTTGGTCAATCATTCAAAGTCACGTGGAAGGTGGCTCTAGAATTTGTCATACACACTTTTTGCCATGGAGTTAACATGTGGATATCACACTATTGGCTCTGGGCATTGTTGGAAGACATGTGGACAGTACTAAGGTGGCTCTGGAATTCGTCATACACACTTTTTGCAATGGAGTTAACATGTGGATATCACACTATTGGCTCTAGGCATTGTTGGAAGACATGTGGACAGGACTAAGGACCGATGTAAGGAACCAAATAGGAAAGGACAACAAAAAGAAACACCGATGATGCAGCCCTTTTTTTCATTTTGGATGCATAAAGGAATAATGTTTGAAGGAGTTGGAGAAAACCAAGTTTCCAACAAATTTTTAGGCCTATACATAAATTTTGGATGCTGGAACGGAGCGGATATTTGCATGAGAATGCTCCAGCTACCCTCCCATCCATTACCACACAGAAACATGTAACTAACGCAAGTGAAAACTCATGAAGTTAATTACGTCCATACTATTCCTGATTGTCGGTTTATGTCATGTAGAACCTTTCCATCGAGCAGCGTATGAATCAATACACCACGTCTCATGACTTCTTTTAGTAGGAAATTGAAAAAAAAAACACAGTAGAATAGAAAAAACAGTGAACTTTTAAGTATAACCTGGACATCCTGTGGTGACACCATTCCTAGTCTCTCATTACGGTTGTTTCTTGCACCTACAAAAGAGTAAAAAGTGAATCAAAATCTTTAGGCTACGGATGCTATATTTGTTCATTTAAAGAATGAGCCACTAGAATATACGAAATAATGAACCGATCAAGTATGACCTGTGAGTGAATCTCTGGGAGCAGCTTTTTACTATTCTTTTTTGTAACTAACACAAGAGGAAAAAACTTGTGTATCACAAACAGTAGTAGTGTAAGAATTCCCCTATATAGCTTTGCTAGAACAAAGGCCCATATAGATGCATTGGATGTATATGAACCACTTCTAGAATATGTGAGGCTCCCTAGTGTACACGCGGGGAAGACTTTCCCGAGAGTGTTTTCATTAGAACACTTAGGAGAATTTTCAACACTAGGGAACGTTGCAGATTCTGGCAGTGAACCTGTAGAAGTGTTATTGGATGTTGTTGCTCCCTTTTATTCAGCCACACTTGGCATATTTTTCTTGGGTGGTAACTGTGCTGGTAAAGCTAGAATGGCATTATCATAATCAACTTTGTTCCTCCGCCGCTTCCCACTATGTGATGCCATTTGAAAAAAAATGTATTAATCAGAATATAATAGCAAGTGAACTATATAACTACAATGATACATATTGTATATACAATCATTCGAAGTCACATGGAAGGTGGCTCCAGAATTTGTCATACACACTTTTTGCAATGGAGTTAATATGTGGATATCACACTACTTGCTCTAGACATTGTTGGAAGACACTTCGCCGAGCCGTGGATACCTCGACACCACCGTGATGGGGTGGGCGTCGAAGTAGTGCCGGAGCTTCCGCCTAGTGATGAGGACGGCGTAGACAAGTTTTTGGATCTGGGGATATCGTACCTTGGTGTCGGACAGGACCTCGCTGATGAAGTAAACGGGGCGTTGCACCTTTTGGATCTTCTCGGGCTCGTTTCGCTCGACGACGAGGGCGGTGCTTACCACATGGGTGGTTGCCGCAATGTAGAGCAGCATGGGTTCCTCTTCCGCCAAAGCGGTCAGGATCGGTGGGTTTTTGAGCGATGCCTTAAGCGAGTCGAGGGCCTGCTGCGCCTCGGCGTTCCAGACGAAGTGGTCCGACTTCTTGAGCAGTCGGTACAAGGGCAGGCTCTGTTCCCCGAGTCGGGCGATGAAACGGCTGAGTGCGGCCAAGCATCCCGTGACGCGTTGGACCCCCTTTACGTTCTGGATCGGCCCCATGTCGGTGATGGCGGTTATCTTCTCGGGATTGGCTTCGATGCCTCGTTCCGATACGATAAAGCCGAGGAGCATGCCTCTCGGGACCCCGAAAACACATTTCTCGGGGTTGAGCTTTACTTTGTTCAGCCGGAGCTTCTCAAAGACAGCTGCGAGGTCGGAGACCAAGTCGCCAGTGCGCTTGGATTTTACCACTATATCGTCAACGTACGCCTCGACCAGTCGGCCGATTAAGTCGCCAAAGACGCGTCGCATGCATCTTTGGAACGTGGCGCCCGCGTTTTTCAGCCCGAATGGCATTGACGAATAGCAGAAGGTGCCGTAAGGCGTGATAAACGATGTTGCGAGCTGGTCGGCCAGGCTCATCGCGATCTGATGGTACCCGGAGTACGCATCGAGAAAGCAGAGGGTTTCGCACCCCGCGGTGGAGTCGACCACCTGATCTATACGCGGAAGAGGGAAGGAGTCTTTTGGACATGCCTTGTTAAGGCCAGTATAGTCAACGCACATCCTCCATTTCCCATTTTTCTTTTTTACAAGGACGGGGTTGGCCAACCACTCGGGGTGGTATACCTCCCTAATGAAGCCGGCGCTGAGGAGCTTTTTGAGCTCTTCGCCGATGGCTTTGTACTTGTCCTCGTCGTAACGTCGGAGCCTCTGTTTGACGGGTCGAGCACCAGGCTTAATATCAAGTTTGTGCTCGGCGACTTCCCTTGGAATCCCCGGCATGTCCGAGGGCTTCCATGCAAACACATCGAGGTTTGCGCGGAGAAAGTCGACGAGCGCGCTTTCCTATAGAGGATCGAGCGCCGTCCCGACATGGAGGGTGCGACCATCATTGGCCACGGCAACCTCCTTGACGTCCTTGGCTGGCTCAAAGGAGCACGCAGCACGCTTGGAGGTCTCGGGGATATCCGGGTCCCTGGGTGAAGGCTCAGCGGCGAGCCTCTTGGACTGGACGAGTGCCTCCGTGAATTGGAAGCACTCGGTTTCACAGGCGAACGCATGCTCAAATGAAGTCCCCACGGTGATGACACCTTTGGGTCCGGGGATCTTCAGTTTGAGGTACGTGTAGTTCGGGACAGCCATGAACTTTGCGTATGCAGGCCTCCCGAGGATGGCGTGATACGTCCCAGGAAATCCCACCACTTCGAAAGTGAGGGTTTCTCTGCGGAAGTTCCGTGGAGTCCCGAACGTGACGGGCAGGTCGATCTGCCCGAGCGGTATTGCGTCCACCCCGGGGACGACCCCATGGAATGGCGCCGCGGATGGCCGAAGCCGGGACCGCGAGATCCCCATCTCATCGAGAGTGTCGGCGTAGAGGATGTTGAGGCCGCTCCCGCCGTCCATCAACACCTTGTGGACGCGTTTCGTCCCGAAGAGAGGGGCAACCACGAGCGGGTACCTTCCGGGTTGTGGGACATGGTCGGGATGATCGGAGCGATCAAAGGTGATCGGGGCCTCGGACCATCTTAGGTAGGAGGGCACCGCGGGCTCTGTGTGGCAAACTTCTCGTCGGATTAACTTCTCGTCGCGCTTCGAGGGGCAGGCCGCCGACCCTCCAACGATCATCAGGACCACGCCGTCCTCCCTGGGGTAACCGTCGTTGTCGTTCGGGCCTCCGGCCCCGTCTCGGTTCTCGTATGGTTTCTTCTTCAGGGTGCCGGCGAGGAAGCTCTTCATGAGTTTGCAGTCCTTCAGGGCGTGCTTGACGGGGCCCTCGTGGTTGGTGCAGGGCGCCTCGAGGAGCTTCTCGAAGTGGTCCCTTGGCGCCGGGTTCCCTTTGGGTTTAGCGGTCTTCCGCTCGGCCGCCGCTACCATGCGGCCATCGCGCCTCCGCTTGTCCTTCCTTTTCTTCTTGTCGGGTCGGGCGGAGGTGCCCTCGCCAACCGCCTCCGACTGCTTGCCCTTGCCCTGAGGCCGATCAAGGGTTGCAGCGACAGCGTCCTCCCCATCGGCGTAGTCGGTGGCGATGTCGAGGAGCTCCCGGATGGTTCGTGGCTTCCTGCGTCCCAACTCATGGATGAGGGTCGCGCAGGTGGTTCCGAACCGGAACGCGGAGACAACGTCGGTGTCGGCGGTGTTCGGCAGCTCGGTGCAGCGCTTAGAGAAGCGCTTGATGTAGTCGCGCAGAGTCTCGTCTTCTGCCTGGAGGCAGTTGCGGAGGTCCCAAGGGTTCCCGGGGCGAGTATAGGTGCCCTGAAAGTTGCCAATGAAGGCATCACGCAACTGCGCCCAGCTGTCGATCTTGCCTGCAGGGAGATGCTCCAGCCATGTCCGAGCCGAATCAGCGAGGTAGAGGGGGAGGCTTTTGATGATGAAGTAGTCGTCTTGCGCTCCCCCCGCATGGCACGCGAGCCGGTAGTCCTCCAGCCAGACGCTGGGGTTTGTGTCCCCGTCGTACTTGGGCACCGTCGTGGGAGCTCGGAAGCGCGGAGGGACCTGAGCGCCGAGGACGTGGGGTCCAAAGGCACGCGGCCCCCTGGGGTCGGGTGACGCACTCCTGCTCCGGTCCTCGCCGCTGTCGTAGCGGCCCCCGCGCCGCCTGTTGTAGGCTCGGCGTGGGCGGTGCTGATGGTGCTCGTCCCGTCGTCTGGCGCCTCCGTCGGCTGCGGCCCCGTGATGATGCACGGAATGCTCTCGATCGGGCTCCCGAGGAGCTCGCTGGCGTGAGGCGGAGCTTTCCGCCTGTTGGACTGCTGCGGTTTCCAGGAGCGCGCGGAGCTGCTGATGGAACCTTCGATCTTCGGGCGCCGCTGGTTCAGGGTGTTCACGGAGCAGGACAGCAGCCGCTGCGAGGTTCTGGGACGCCCGGTTGAAGACCGGCGCGTCGTTGGCGTTGCCACCGTCGTTGACGATGCGCTGTTGCACGTCCCGGGCCCGTGCGCGGGCGGCTCCTCCATCCGCGTTTCTCCCGAGCTCGCGGTTGAGCTGCTGTCGTTCTGCCTCGATCTGACGCCGGGCCTCGTCTAGCTCCTGCAGCCTGACCCGCCGGGCATCGCCCGCCGGGGCGTTGGGCGGTGGCGCCGCAGGGGCGTTGGCAGGCGGAGCTGCAGGGGCTCGGGCAGGCGGAGCCGCAGTGGCGTTGGCAGGTGGTGCTGTGGGGGCGCCGTCCCTCGTCGAGCTGCTGGCGGACTGCACATCCCCGTCGGGGGTGTGACACATGAAGCACTCCCGAGAAGGGTCGAAGTTCGGCGGAGCCCACCTCAACCGCGGGTGCAAGCTTTGCTCGCTCACCGCGCTTTTGGCGGTTGGCGAGACGCAGGGGTCGGACTCCGTCGGTGTCGGGGTGGCCGCCGGGTCGCTCGGCAGGCCTGGCTGTCCCTCCGGGTACATGGCGTTGTAGCAGTCGATGAACTCGTCCCAGGGGAGCTGCTCCTGCCCTCCAACCTGGAGGGCGAGGTTGGTGATCATGTAGGAGACGTTGCGGAAGCGTTCCTGGGACGGGCTCCGTCCCAGGGCGGCTGCCAGGTCCCCACCGAGCAGGTCGAGGACGTAGGCGGTGGCTCCCGCCGTGGCGTGGGAGGGCTTGGGCCCCTCGTCGTGGAACGTCTTGTCGTCATCGCGGGCAAGCTTGGGGCGCACGAAAGTTGCCCCGATGATGGGCTCCACCGACTTGCCGAAGACGAAGTCGAGGGAGCCGAACCGCAGGTGATCGCCGGGCGCCAGCGAGGCGCCGCTGTGGGCCATCCGGGCCCTGGTGAAGTGTCGTGACACGCGAAAAGCCCCTACCTGGCGCGCCAACTGTCGGGGTTCTCTACCGCCGGCAAGTAAATTTCTACGATCGCGTGTCAGGGTCCGGATGGTGACTCAAGAGACAGGGGGTTTAGACTGGTTCGGGCCTCCGGAGAGTAATACCCTACGTCCAGTGTGTGCCGATGTTCTTAAGTCCAAGTCTGTAGTAGGGGGTACAAACTGGTCGGGAGAGGGAGAGGGTCCCAAGTCCCTGTGTTGTGCGAGTGAGGGTGCCGTTCATGCTGTGTTCAAATGTTCGACTGATGTCCTTCTGTCTCCCCACTGATGTCCCCTTGTCCCCTTTTATAGTCTCAAGGAGAGAAGGGAGCGGGGGGTAAGAAAGAAAGAAAATTACAAGGGAGTTACTGCCCCCGAGGCCTTTAGCTGGCGCCGCGCGTCGAGCCGTACAGGGAGCAGGTGTTGACGGAGTGGGCATCCCGCCGGACCCGGGATCGTACATCCCGGGTGGTTGGTGTAGATGTCTTCTCGGGTAAGCTCCCGGGTAGTTCCCGGGTCGTGGTTGACTCGCTCGAGGCCTTTGGGTACTCCAGGTGTCCTCTTCGGGTTCCAGGTGTCGTCCATGGACGCCTGGGATCGTCCTTGGGCGCCTGGTGTTGCGCATGCATTTCTCTCAGAGCTGTTGCGTTCCTGTTCGGATGAGACGGGCGCCACTGTGGCTGCCGTGGCGAAGGACGGACGCCCATCATGCTCTGGCGCGGCGGGTACCAAGTGGGTACGGCGCTGGATGGGCCGGGACGGGACGTGGCCGAGTAGTTTGACCGGGCGAGCCGGAGACTCCTCGGAGGCGGAGAACTCCTCGGGCGAGCCGCGAAGCCACTCGGAGGCGGAGAACTCCTCGGGCGAATCGGAGAACCACTCGGAGGCGGAGAACTCCTCGGGCGAATCGGAGACTCGTCGGATGGCCTCCGAGCCGTCGGGGTATGGGGAGTTCGCTTTGCATTGGATCTTCGGCTTTTGCTTTTGAGGGGTGGATTATTGTGAGGACCCGGATTAAGGGCTTGATTGGGTACCCCTAATTTAGACCCTCATCACAGTGACTCTGTCTTTGACTCGGCTTGGACCCGGTCCACGCTGCCTTCATCGCGCTCCGGATGACATCTGGTACCTTCACCCTCTGGAGCGCCTTCGGCAAGGGATGTCTTCTCCTCCGGAAAAGAGAAGGCAACGTGCCCTCAATCGAGACCTGTCTTGATCCTGTAGGAAAAGATAAACCACATACATGCTGGTAGTATATGTAGGTTGCCTTCACACCCACTTTAAATGATCTTGTGTAGCGAAGGCAACGGACTGCTTTATGTTGCCTAATCTTATGGCGAAGGCATTTGCATCGCAATTGTTTGTAGCGAAGGCAAATGATCAATGCTTATCAGCAAAGTAAATGGGAGAAGGTGCTTCCTTGGCAGGCCAATCCCCCAACAAAAATGCTCCGCAGGAACTTGACAGCTGCTTCTTTTGTTATTTTTTGAACCGGTTTGGCTTCAACCCATTTTGTGAATGTGTTAATGCCGACGAACAGAAACCTGTAACCCCCAATGGCTTGGAAAAGGACCGAGGATGTCTATTCCCTATGTGGTGAAAGGCCATGATAAGGGAATAATGTTTAGAGCTTGCGTAGGTTTAGTTATTTTTCGTGCAAAGAATTGGCATGCCTCATACTTTTTTACTAACTCGCTTGCGTCTTGAAGAGCTTTAGGCCAGTAGAAGCTTTGTTGGAATGCTTTCCCCACTAGATTTTGGGGAGAAGCATGAGATCCACAGATTCCTCTGTGAATATCATGGAGCAAACTAATGCCCTTGGCCCGTATGATGCATTTGAGGAGCACTCCATTGCGTGCTGCTTTGTGTAGTCGTCCGTCAACCAAACGATAATTTTGGGCTTTATGATGGATTTTCTCTA
>CM014275.1:56839778-56851869 GCA_004135705.1 Alloteropsis semialata
TTCATCTTTGCAGTACATGTGTGATCACAAATCACTTGATATATATGTAACAGAATATCATTTAATGTTTCAATAAAGTTGTGTCATAAAGAATCAGGTAGAAGCAATCACTACCACAGAATCAGTTTTTCAAGCCACCATTTTTACAGGCGGTTTTCTAAAAGTGGTGCTAAAAATTTTTCATAGCCATTTTGAAACTAGACCGGCTGTGAGAATGATTTTCACAGCCTGTTCCAGCCACGAACCGCCTCTGAAAATCCTCAGCCGGTTCTAAGTAGCAACTTTTTATTTTTTCTGTTTTATTTTTCAGATATTTTTCATGAACTATCACCACGTGACAAACTACCAAAAAGGTTTATCCCAATCAGACGTAAGGTGTGGTCTCTAGAAATCATAAAGATTTAAAAATATTTATATAAAAGAACTGCACTCCAGCTAGTTTGCACCTTAAAATAATATTTTTGAGCATATTTACATGAAAATATTTTTGCATTTGTTGTACTGTATGCAAGTTGCCATGGAGGAGTAAATGATTTGCTATTTTCTAATGATTAAATGTTTTTTATGTACTTATTCTCAGTAATTCTAAGTTGAACTACATGAATCTATAGGCATACACCCTATGTTAGATAATCTCTTGAAAAATATGTCAACAATTAAAAGGTTTGCTATGTATATTTCACACTTTTATGTACAGCTTTGCTTGCAACTACAATAACAATAACAATAATAATAATAATAATAATAATAATAATAATAATAATAATAATAATAATAATAATAATAATAATAATAATAATAATATATAAATATCTAAAGCTAATCAAAAATTTTGAAAATTGGCATGGAGTCCTTTTGTAGGTGTATCAGTTTCTCATAAAAATTCAACACATTTTTAAGAAAATTAAGACTATAACTTGTTCACAAACACATACATAGCACTAGTCATACACATTCAATGCAAACATTCAAGTTTGCATACCCTAGAACATTATGTTTGTTCATATTATATGGAAATGTTTTTTATGGACATTTGGTGTGGGCTCTAAAAATTTATAAATATCCAGAAAGATTAATATAAAAGGAATACATCCTTCTACTAGTCACAAGTGACAGTGTGGTTCAGTGGTTAGGGAAGGCTCACGCGATGCAAGAGGTCATGGGTTTGAATCCTGGGCAACTAGGTGAAGCAAGAAGTGCAAAAAAATTGCGACGCTATAGTCTCTGTAATCTCCTGCTATAGCTTATTGAGGAGAATGCTACTATTTGCTTCTACATTCAATTTAGCCACTGAAGAAGTAGAGGCTCTTTCGTTTCGCTTAAGACCACATAGAAGCCGTTAGGGAAAAGTTCTAAAATGCAGCGTAGTGTGGAACTCCGATCCCCCATAGTTCTACATTCAAAAAGACAAGGAAAAGAGAGTATGGGTAGAATAGTACCTGGATCTTGAGGGACAGATGAAGATCCTGGACTCAGAGACAACTCACAAGTGGCAGTGATGGTTTAGGCAAACATAGTGCCAGTGGCACCGTACGCTGTAGCCCAGTATGGAGCCACACTAAGGGGTGCGTGTGTTGTGAGTGCAAGCGACGAGCTAGTGGCTTGAGGATTCTTGGCTTCTCAAAACTGGAGCATGGGGCAACGGCTGTGGGGAGCGCTACGGCCAGGGGCGAAGCCAGGATCTGGACATAGGGGGTGCCAACGCCTGACAACAACTAGAGAATGTGATAAAGTATACATCGCAACAAGTAAGCATAAGAACATATGTTGGGATACAAAATAGAAGTAAACTCTTACTTAAGAAAAGTTAAGTATCTATTGACTTTAAATTGAACTTGTGATTACTGGTTTGATCAAATGCCTTGATAATATCATTAGAACCAAACTTTGCTGCCAACTCCTTTGTGGCAAAATTGACTACAAATCGAGAATGGGACTGGGAAAATTGGAGTCACTTGACAAGAAGAGATGTACCTTTATCTGGTTAGTACATGGCTTAGCGTTTTAGCGACAACAGGGCATCCGGCATGGCGCGGCTGCAGCACAAACAAATCGATGATCGGCGACTCTGCATCTGAGCTTTTAGGGTTAATCTGTGGTGGGACAACAGGCAGGCGGCGTGAAATATGACCTAGAATCTGAAGTCTGAACATCAATCACCCCACAAAGAAATGCTTGGCCACATTGACCAAACTGTTTGCTTCATCGTATTTGTGCCACTGTGGGCTTTAATTAGGCTTCAGCTACATGTTGCTAATTCCATTAACGGGCAAAAATGACTTAAAACCCTGCTAATCAAGGTGTGTGGCTGTGGAGTTACGACGGCGTTGGGGGGTGCCAGGCCTCCCTCCGCACCCCCTGCTTTCGCCACTGGCTACGGCGGCACAAGAATGGAGGTGTACTGTGGCGGCAAAAGAAGAACACAAATGGAAACTGAACCCTAAAAAGGTATATATGTCCAGAAAGCCCGAGGCCTACAATCCTCGCATGAGCATGCCTTTTTGGTCAATCATTTGAAGTCACGTGGAAGGTGGCTCTAGAATTCGTCATACACACTTTTTGCAATGGAGTTAACATGTGGATATCACACTATTGGCTTTGGGCATTGTTGGAAGACATGTGGACAGGACTAAGGGCAGATGTGAGGAACCCACTAGGAAAGGACATCACAAAGAAACACCGATGTGATGCCGCCCTTGGTTCATTTTGGATGCATAAAGGAATAACGTTGGAAGCAGTTGGAGAAAACCAAGTTTCCAACAAATTTTTAGGCCTATACATAAATTTTGGATGCTGGAACGGAGCGGACATTTGCACGTGAATGCTCCAGCTACCCTCCCGTCCATTACTGCACAGAAACATGTAAACTAACGCAAGTGAAAACTCATGAAGTTAACTACATCCATACTATTCCTAATTGTTTGTGTGTGCGTGCGTGCGTGCGTGCGTGCGTGTGTGTGTGTGTTTCATGACTTCTTTTAGTAGGAAATTGAAAAAGCACAGTAGAATAAAAAACAGTGAATTTTTAAGTATAAACTGGACATCATGTGGTGACACCATTCATGGTCTCATCATTACGGTTGTTTCTTTCGCCTACAAAAGGAGTAAAAAGTGAATCAAAATCTTTAGGCCACAGATGCTATATTTGTTCATTTAAAGAATGAGCCACTAGTATATACGAAATAGTGAACCGATCAAGTATGACCTTCTATGAGCGAATCTCTAGGATCAGCTTTTTACAATTCTTTTTTGTACCTAACACAGGACAAAAAAAACTTGTGTATCACAAACAGTTGTAGGGGTAAGAATTTCCCTATATAGCTTCGCTAGAACAGAGGTCCATATAGATGCATTGGATGTATTTGAACCACTACTAGAATATGTGAGGCTCCCTGTGTACACGCGGAGAAGACTTTCCCGAGAGTATTTTCAGCAGAACACTTAAGAGAATTTGTATTTTCAGCAGAACACTTAAGAGAATTTTCGACACTAGGGAACTTTGCAGATTCTGGTAGTGAACCTGGAGAAGTGTTATTGGATGTTGTTACCCCCTTTTATTCAGAAGCACTTGGCATCTTTTCTTGGGTGGTATCTGTGCTGGTAAAGCTAGATGGCATTATCGTAATCAACTTTGTTCCTCTGCCGCTTCCCACTGTGTGATACCATATGAAAAATAATGTATTTATCCGAATATAATACCAGGTGAACTATACAACTGCAATGTTAAATATTGTGTATACAATCATTCGAAGTCACGTGGAAGGTGGCTCCAGAATTCGTCATACATACTTTTTGCAATGGAGTTAAAATGTGGATATCACACTACTCGCTCTGGGTGTTGTTGGAAGACATCTGGACAGGACTAAGGGCATATCTATGGAACCCACTAGGAACGTATGACACAAGCAAACACTGAGGATGCAGCCCTTGGTTAATGGAGAATGGATCTGTCACGACCAGTCAGGGGCAAAGGGCAATGAGGGAGGCGGGGCTTGGCCGCCTGGGACTGGGCGGCACGGCGGATGGAGGTTTATGGTCAAATTCTCCGCTCCTGCTTCTTTCTCCACGGCTCACTTAATCCCGTGGATTCTATTAGCTGTTGCAGCCTCTCCCATCTAGCTGATTTCCAGAATGGCACCCAGGACAGATTCGAGCTGTGTAGTAATAATTATAGGATTGTATTACTACTCTTTCGCATGATTGATTGAGATCAAAACTGGTGAAACTCACAGCCTGCTTCGTACGTACAACCACCAGTTCTCTGCTTGGTACTCAATTGCATATATGGTAATTTTTTTCATTCCTCTTTGTTGGCGATATATTAACTAGATACAGTTGTGGCAGTAGAGCAAGAATCACCCTGGTTTGTGGTCTGTCCGTAGATGATTTTGCATGAGTTGTAAGCAATCATTTAATGTAGATTAAGTGATTACGGGAGTGTTTAGTTCCTCTATTTTGCAAAAACATTAGCGTGCTCCCTCTCTTAGAGTACGCTTCCCAATACATAATTTTTTGCAAAATGGAGAAACTATATATATATATGTATGTATATATATATATATGTATATATACACATATATACATACATATATACACATATATACATACATATATACACATATATACATATATATATATACACATATATACATATTATATATAAAGCCCAAGGCTCCCAATAGGTATTGGAAGCGTGGAGCGCTGCGTCCCAGTCCGACCCAACCAGGTCCATCGGACTAGACCCGGTCACCCGGCGCAGGCGTGGCCATCCCGTACGTGGGACCCATCACGCGCAAAATATCTCCACCCCACCCGTTCTCTCTCCCTCCTCCATCCATTTGAATCACCCATCTCTCACATTTTCTCTCTCCTCTCTCTCGTGCGGCCAGAGGCGGGTCCGGCGCCGGTAGCGGCGGCGGAGGGAATGGCACCGCCCGCCGTCCTGCCGCGGACACGGGCGCCGCCACCGGCCGCCGTCCTGCCGCGGCCCCTTCACCCCCAGCAGCCGGTGATGGGGGCCTGGCGGGCGACGCGGAAGCGGACGCCGGCCTGGAGCAGCGGCCCCTCCTCTCCTGGCACGGCGATGCGGCCCGGCGGCGCGGAGGAGGGCCCGACGGCGCGGAGGAGGGCCCAGCATGGCGGGTGTGGCCCGGCCCGGCGACCTGGGGACGTGGGCGTGCGAGGCCTTTCCCCTCACCGAACAGATCCAGGGATCCCCGTGGCGGCACGACAGCTCATCCGGATACTCCGGCAACCCCCTCTCCTCCCCTCCGGCCAGCAGCAGCACGACAGGTTCTCCATCAGCCGCACCCCGTCCGACCCCAACACCAAGCGGCGTGGCAGGCCCCCAGCTCTTCTCCTCCGGCGTTTCCATCTCAGGCGCCGGCCCCCTGCGCGACCTTGGGTCCTCTTCAACTGCGCCGGCGAGGGCCCCTCCGCTCCTCTTCAACTGCGCCGGCGACGGCGGCTGGAGCGTCCATGGCGCGACCCTGGATGACGCCGGCTGGGGCGGCCCTGGACGGCGGCGGCGGAGGCCCCCGGCATGCGGCTCCACATGGTGTGCGAGCCTGCGCGGCCACGGGAAGCCTGGGGGCCCGTCTGCCTCCCCTCCGGCGGCGCGGCGAGGCGCCCCAACACCAGCTCTCGCCCTCCCCGGCGGATCTCCCCATGAGCGGCCTGGACGCCCAGCCCGGGGCCCCGAGCGACGCGGAGGCGGTGGGGACCGCCGGCCCGCTTCTTCAACAAGTCCACGCGTCCACGTGCCGGTGGTGGTTCTCGGTGGCGGCGGCGACTCCCGGGCGTCCCGCGGCGTCGGCGCGTGGCGATGGACATGGAGGAGGTCCGTGCGTGCCGGGACCTGGGGCTGGACCTCCCCTACGACTGGACCGTGGCAAGGACAGGGCGGGCCGCGACTCCCTCGCGACGAGCAGCGACGGAGCCCTCCATGGCCGTCCTGCCGGTGGCCTTGGGGAGATCCTGCTGCACCGAGCGGATACAGGGGTCGGCGCCCCCGACCTCCGTGCTCCGCGGCTTGGGTCTGCATCTCACATGCATTTCCTAAAAAAATTGTTTCGTTATCTTGCTTGCGAGTGTAATTTGTGGCATGGATTTCCTAAAAAATCGTTCTTTTACTGTCTGTATCTTTTGTGTTCAAAATTTGTGGCAGGTGCTTCCAATTGGTTCTGGCCGACAGCGGTGCCATGCTTCCCTCTGCAACAGCGACGTCGAGCAGGCCAGCGGCGGTGCCAAGTTTCCCTCGGCAACAGCGACGTCGAGCAGGCTGGTGGCTGGCGGTGGTGCCATGCTTCCCTCTGCGATGCCGCTCTGGTGACGGTGCTAGCGGTCGGACCCCCTCCCCCCTGCCCTCCGGCGTTCTACACCACGTTCATCGTTGATGAGGCCAGGTCCGTCATCGCTTTCCCCCCTCCCCTTGTTGTTCCCGTTCTCGATCGATTGCAGTGAAGCTTGGTCTACATGCGTAAAAATCAAATCTTTTATCAGAGAAGCTTGCTATGATTGTCTCCTCTGATATATATGCTTCTGTGCTTCCTTGTGTTTCCACTGATATATATCGATCGATTGCAGTGAAGCTTGGTCTACATGCATAAAAATCAATTCTTTTAGCAGAGAAGCTCTGATAGTCTTGTCTGGTTCTTTTTGTTTGGCTTGTTGCAATGGATAATAAATGTATGTGATTGTTCATATATAAATGTCTTTTTATTCTCTGATCATGTCAATGAATCATGGATGACTGGGTTTCTATACACCATGAAAGGTGTTTATATGATCAATCTATTCTCTGATCATGTAGATGAATCATGAATATATTTCTATGATTTTCCTGTATGATTTCTATACCTGGCTTTACAAGGTGTGAGTGGATGAAATTAGACAGTATCTGCAGCTGTCATGGTACCAATGTTTGTTCAACCAACATGAATCTGGGTTACTTTCATCTATTGAAATGCATGCAATCTATGATCCTATGGGTTAATGTTTATACTTACATGTGCATTGTCCTCTTGTCTAATAATTTTATACTTGCATGGTTGTGAGATGTTGTTTCTATGGATGTATTGCCTGGTTTCTATGTATGCAATGAAATCCAGCTTCTATACTTGCATGGTTGTGAGATGTTTCTACGCATGTATTACCTGGTATATATGCCATGTCACATTGGTGCATTGTCGGTTTGCATCTAGTGGTGTAAAAAAAATGTTTCTTTGCATGCTAACGGGTGGTGTAAAAGAACGTGTAGACTAGTCATATTCATATTAGGCATAAATACATATGTGTTCATGCATAGATATCATACTGCCGGCTGGAACTCTTCACTATCTTTTTTGCTTGCATGAATGTCTAGTCTTAATACTCTGAATACAATGTGTTGGGCTAGTGCACCAGCTGAGGCATCTGCTTTTGTTTGTGTTTGAGCATATAAACAACCAATATGATTGTTCATGCATGACTAGTGAGTTTCTATACATGCTAGTGTGCATGCTTGCAATTGGTGCCTGCGCTTGCAATCATATACATGCTAGTGCCTGAGCATAGATACACATGAGTTCCTATGTGTGTTTGCATGCTTCAACTCTTGATATCAGCTAGCTGTTGATATTAGATGCATAATCATTTTATAGTTGTTAACCATCACCATGTAATTTCGCTAATCAACATTTACGACCTTTTTGCGAGGTTGGACTGTTGGTGGTGTGGTGCAGTTATGCAAGAAGATGTGCCGCTCGTGCTCCTCTCCGTGCGACGACAGCGGCATCTCACCTTGCAATCTGTGATCTTATGGGTGGATATTTATACTTAGCTTGTGCAATACTCTGATCTTGTGATTTACAGTCGCAAGGTGTCGCTCTCGTGATGTGATTAGATTTTTACGCCATATTGCTTTGTTCATGTGAGCTAGATTGCAACAATTTTTAATCATATTCATGTAGTCATATTTTATGGATTTTTGCAGATGAAGCTGTGTATTCCTCGACCTTGTCGTCAGCTGACCCTCGCTTGGTCGAAGCTCCTGGCGGTGCTGCTTGGCGATGGCAAGGTCAATGGCAAGTTCTTAGGATGAGATGAGGGTGTTCATTAAGTGGTGGCATGTGACTGCTGTTGGCTACTTGTATATCTGGGGTAGTTAGGTTAGCGAATGCCATATTTTGATTTTTGCTTGGTTCTCATGGTCGAGCCAAGGCAAATATGGCTGCATAGAAATTGAATTCTTTGGCATAAAAATCAATGCTCCAGCTCCTGGATGTGTGGTATATATCAGGGCATCTTATCTTGTATCTGTTGTTTTTTTTATACATGATTGGAAGTGTTTATATGACAATATGGTACCCATATACAGGTGATAAGGACTGATTTAGCTTAAATGGTACAACTGTTTGGGAATTGATAGGCGATATGTGGGGATGTGATGCCATAAATCAAAGTTTTTTGGATAAAACTAGAACAGACTCTTCCCCTTCTAATCTCTATCTTTTGGCCTTGAGATGCAATGAGTTGTGTTGGTAATTATTAAGCTTGTGTCTGAATACCGTTGTTTTACGCTGATCAACCTCGTTACCATGGTGAAATGTGAGTTTTGTTCCATTGCGACATGTGAGTTTTGGTTTGAGTCGATCTTTGTCACTAAATCTTTGACTTGCGTTGTAGTTGACATGCTTGAGCATTTACATAATCTAGTTAAGATTCAAACTTTAAGGAAAATTCTCTTGTAATATCTATACTTGTGCTTTTGGGATTTTATACTCGAAGAGCATATACATGGGTGTTCACAAATGTGGTTCGAATTCAAACACATCATTTTCTTTAAGGAAAACCATTATGACTTTTGATGTGAGGTGGTGCCATCACCACTTAATAGAACAAGGCGTATCCTACAATGAACAATTCAAATTCCAAATGTCAAGAAAATAACTTAACATTGTCATGATTGTGTCATGCGAATCGTATACATATATATACAACAAGTGTGGTTTCTATGCGCAGTAACACCATCTATTATGATCGACACCATCTATTATGATCGCTATCTCGTTAAACCAGGTCACAAGGGCATGTTAAATAAAATTTTCAAATTTCAGAGAAGATTAGGAGGTTTTTTCTATTTATATGCTCACGTTCGTATGTTTCTATGCTTGAAGAATATTCCTAGTGAAGAATTGTAAATTCGTCCAAAATGTGTGAATTTATGAATTTTTAAAAAATTCAAAAAAATATTCACAATGGATCTCAAATCGTGCACAAAAATGTCAGGAATCTAGTGGTGAAAATCGTTTTTCAGTTTGATGTTCCATTGAAAAATTACCGCAAAAAAACGGAACAAAATAGGGTGGTTTGCTTGCATGCATGCATGCGTCAGACGCGTCAGATGGCAGGTACTATATGCGTCAGTTGACTGATGCATGTGTCATGTGGTAGGTTTGGTTGATTTTTTCCTTCTGTCAAGGGAGGTTTTTATGCTTCGAGGTGTACCTATCTACAACCACAAAGTAGTCACGATGAAGCATTTTATGCCTGCGCAATGAAGATTCTATGACAGTCACGGTGTCGCTGGAGTTTTTGCTCAAATCTATGACGTGAGGACTATGTTTTTATACTGGGCGATAAAGTTCTGGTTACAAGCCGTTTCTGTCTGTACCTGACACACTGCGGCTTCCGTCAGCACCTGACCAGCGCGTTAGCAGGCCCACGTACCAGCGCGTCGCCCGCGCCAGCTCGGGCGCGGGGACCGCGAGCGGCGCGCGGTCCACGCGAGCATCTTCTCCGGTGGCCCAGTTGCAGGTTTGTGTCTAGGCGTCTAATAGCTATTGGAAGACTTGGGCTCCCAATAGTGGGTGCTATATATAAATATATATATATATATATATCGAGTTTCCCTATATATATTTCGAACATAATATTGTGATTGCAAGTTCGTTGTTCTTGACATACCATCCCAGAGCCAATCCCCTGTTATATTTGTGTGCAAACATGACACCCGAATTTGTGTCTGTGTCCGTAGTCAGTGGCACTCACACACATACTGGCGAGGCTGTGATTTTATGGAGAAATATGGTAACAATTTTTTAGTGGCATACACATGAATTCCCTTTACATATAACCTAACGGGTTTCTCCTTTTCACCTTAAGCCGAGACCCACCGATGCAATCATGACTCGCGAGGATACGTGGTCAACAGAGCCACCACGTGGATGGGGCCCACACCCACCGATGCCCAAGGCTTATCTTCTGGCGTTGCTGCTCGTCATCCTCGCAGCTTCATAGCTACTTTCTTCCTCAAATCTATGGCGGTTTCACGGCTCGACGAGATTAGCGTTGGTCATGGTGGAGGGCGGCGGCGGAGGTGGCGGCTCGCTACCGAAGCTGGGGGCCAGTCCATTCCCCTCTGATTCGCTGGGCGAACTCCGGCAACTCAGAGCAAAATCAGGCCATGGTGACCGGTGAGGTTAGTGGTTAGGGTTTGGGGATTGGGTTCGTGTTTGGGGTTTGGGGGTGTGTGTGTGTGTTTGTGCTCTTCGGGTCTAAAGGGAACGTCGAGGAAGCCGGTTAACCGGCGGTGGTGGTGGACGACATGGCGGCGAGGCAGAGCAGCTAGGGCGCCGCCCGCCAGGCAGTGGAAGAGGCCGGTTGGGCGGTGCCGGCGGCAGGGGCGAGCAACCACACTGGTTAGGAAGGGCGGGTTGGCACGATGGAGGTGGGTGGATGACGGAGCGATGCGGGGGCGAGTCACCGCTAGCAGTGGGCGGGGGCGAGTCACCGCTGGCAGTGGGCGGTGGCGGGAGACGGCGGCGGGAGGGCAATGGCACTCCACATGCAAGAAAGAATGTAACAAGTGGGATAAAAAATAATAAGTTGAGATGATGGATGCAGAAAATAACTAATGGGCTCTCCCGTTAAGCTTAACAGGAGAGACCTCTCCGTATAGTCAAGTCCTATATATAATAGAAAACTGAGGACGTGGATGGCACTGCAGTAAAAGTTTAGGGACATCAGGTTTATTTTACTCTTTACGTATCAGCTATGATTGGTGATGCATACACGATTACTATGTTCACTCCTAGTATTGATTATTACATATTAATAAACAGTCTTGCTAAATTAACCTGTTGTAGCATGGTGGACAACTACAGTATAAGAGGTTCATCGTTTGTATAGCTGTTACGTATGTACATGCAGTCAATCAGAGCTGAATAGCTGATGCTCAGCATCATCTCGTCAAAATTTGCTAAGCCCATTTCACGTCTTCATCGCCCACGACCGCGGCTGGACGCCTGTAGCAAGGTAGATCACCTTCTCCGCCGCCTCGAACACCCTGCCGTCCAGCATCGCACTACCGGAAACGGCATCGTTGCCGTGTGCCCGCAGCTTTGCCGTGGGCTGAAATGCGGGCACACGGCAAAGGCCGTTTTTACCGTGCGCCATAAGTTGGAGCTCACGGCAAACATGGGACACACGGCAACGATGCCTCTTTGCCGTGAGCCTGCACGGCGGCACACGGCAAAGGCCAGGCACGTGCACCGCACGCGCTTCGGCCGGCCGGCGACCGTTAGGGCCAGCGACGACCGTTATTTTTGCCGTGTGCCTCAAGGCGGAGCTCCGGTAGTGCCGGGTTCCACATGCCACTGACGGTGCAGTAGTTGGTGCTATACGGCGGGCGGTGGTGTCCGGCGTGCTGCGGCCGCGACACGAGCACGCCGGCGTCCTGCAGCGCCCCGACCCCGGGGGGCAGCCTGGACCGCCTCTCGTGCGCCCACGCGTGGAACTGCACGCTCAGCATGACGCACGCCGCGAGCGCGCAGGCGAACGCGTGCGCCGCCGCGGGGGAGCCGGCGGCAGAGAGCGCGGCGCCGGCGGCCGGCAGCGCGGCCGCCACCGCGCCGGCGACCACGTGCAGGTTGTTGCACGGCTCCAGCCGCGTGATGGCGGGAGGGGTGGAGGTGGTGGTCGTGGAACGCGACGATCTGCGCGCCGAAGACGGGCGTGCCGGCGTCGCCGTAGTTGTCGATGGACCAGTGGCACACCCCCGTCGCGAGGTCGGCGAGGGAGTACCCCGCGAACGCCGCCATGGCCGCGGCGA
>CM014275.1:56853631-56882235 GCA_004135705.1 Alloteropsis semialata
TTAAATGTCATGGTACTTTAGAAAACCATGCAATAAAACCTTGCACTGAGAATAGGCTGATACGTCTCAAAAGTTTTCCTTTCCTAGAAAAGGCCTATAGCTAGGGCAGCGACCATTAATGCCTTGCTCTTCCTCAAAAGCAATTAAATCATTGCTTCCTTCTAAACTCAAACATACACGTACCTATGGGTTGACCAAGATATATGAAAACAAGAGCACGTAAGGTTTTTCTTATGTGCTGTTCTGATCATGATAAATTGATATATCTTGCTTGCGTGCAGAAGTGTTGACATGGACCGTGCAGAGTCGACAACTAAGACTTCAGATAACCGGTTGATAACCGGTTGTTGAATGCAAAGGTGCATATATAATACAAAAGGAAATTAAATCACTAAGCATTTACACAATGAAGATACACCACGGGATTCGACATATTTGCCGTGTGCCCGAGGCAGACGGCAAAGCGTCTAAAGCACACGGCAAAGTTTTTGCCGTGGGCCACACACGACAAATAGTGCACGGCAAACAAGCACCGGCAAAGACGAGTTTGCCGTGTGCCATTTCTCGGGCACACGGCAAAGGGGCAAAGTTTATTTTTCCTGCGAACTGAAAAAACTGAAAATAATAGCAAAAAAATTAATATGGGACGGCCACCGGCCGCCACCTGTCATCAAGTCGCAAGTTTTTCGCGAAAAATTCGCTCGCTATGCATCCGGCGGGATTTGAACCCGTGACCTCTCCCTCGCGCGTGACCTCCTCTACCACTGGACCACACTCTCACCTATGACTAGATGCTATTTTGATTCCTACCATATTATACTATACTAAACTGAGTGTAAATTACTTATTTGAAGTCCTAAACGATTTCAAATTAAAAAGTTGTCAACTACAAAGTTTTATAACTTTTTGAAATCTACAAGTTTCATTTTGGTAGTTTCTCCGTCCGAGGTCGTTTATAAAATTTGAATTTTAAATTTGAGAACATTCAAACTTAGTTTTCATTTACAAGATGATTTCAAAT
The DNA here is from genome assembly GCA_004135705.1 of Alloteropsis semialata. Taxonomy (NCBI): domain Eukaryota; kingdom Viridiplantae; phylum Streptophyta; class Magnoliopsida; order Poales; family Poaceae; genus Alloteropsis; species Alloteropsis semialata. The sequence goes on from CM014275.1 coordinate 56,854,653, forward strand.
GAAAACGTTGTCAACTACAAAGTTTTATAACTTATTGTAATCTACAACTCTCATTTTGACTATTTATTCATCCAAGGTCGTTTGAAAAAACTCAAATTTCAAATTTTGAGAACTACAAATGTACTTTTCATGGTCACAATTAATTCAAATTAAAAAGAGTTCAACTACAAATTAGTATAACTTCTGAAGATCTACAACTTTTATGTATATCATTTGTTCATCCGATATAGTGGTAGTAACATTGTTCATAAATCTTATATAACTCTCCTCTAGTTTCAGGAAACTATACGAGAGATATAGATTTTGTGAACAACATTTGTATCGTTTTGTCGAATAAAAAAAATGATCAAACTAAAAGTTGTACATTGAGAAGTTATACAACTTTGTATTTAAAAACTTTTAATTTGAATTGATTTACTACTTCAAAATATGTTTTGAATTTATCTTTGCCGAGTGTTTTTAAAAAAACACTCGGCAAAGATATTGTTTGTTGAGTGTTTTTTTACACTCGGCAAAGAATATATTTTTTAAAAAACACTCGGCAAACCCCAATTTTGCCAAGTGTTTTTTTTTGCCAAAAATTGCACTCGGCAAACAACTTAACACTCGGCAAACTTGGGTTTTCCCGTAGTGATAGTAAGCATCTCTCCTGATAATATACATAAATATGAAATGACGTGGGGACAAATAACAGAAATTTTGAAGCATCATATATCCATAATGAATGAATTTTAAGCTCCCGTCAGACATTGGAATCATAAAAGTTTAGGAATGTACTGAAACATTGCTTCCTCCTTCGGAGATAAAATTGTGCAGTTTCTGTACTCGTATACATAAATTATAGTCAATGAAATATATGTGCCAATTTTTAAGCAAATAAATAGAATAGATAGTGACAATGTGATGAAGGATAACGCCCATCCATGGACCCAGTAGCAGTGATCCAGTAAATATAAAGGTTTTGTTGGCAGCAGGGAAAAAAGAAAAGAAAAACTCTCCTTGTCTCCTTGCCGCACGTTGCACGACACCTCCATCTGGCTTTAAAGGCCCTAAAAATTTAGGGGCTAGATAAGAACCGAGCTAAAACACTATATATTTTTAAACTAAAATTAATTAAGGTCAAGTTAGATTGTGAAGTAGGCATAAGTGACATAATGAATTACCACCCTCCATCTCATCTTCATTATTCACAGCGGCACACCCAAATTTAGTTTCATGCTTTCTCAGCTCATCCACGGTACTACATGCTTCTGCGGCAAGAGAGAAGGCAGGAAGAGCGCTCACGCTCAGCTAGGCGCAGCAAGCTCAACGGCAGGGTTTGTTGGGGCTCCTATATGTCTACCGGAAGATTTTTAAGCAAACCATCTATAAAGCCCAATTACAATAAAAAAGCCCAATTATAGATAGCAGGTGCTGTGAATATTTTTTCTTTTAACATTTCCATTCCGTTTTCATTTCACGAGCTATGGAACGTGCTGCGCCGCTGCGGATTAACGTGCGAAGCGCTGCCCAAGATTTTTCTTTAACGTGCGTAATGCTGTGGAAAGTTAGCACGCGCTAGAATTTTTTTAAAGTGCGTAGCGCTGCAGAAAATTAGCACGCGCTAGAATTTTTTTGAACGTGCGCTGAAACTATATGCGGGAAGGCTACAGTGCGCGCGCTAGAATTTGTTTTTGCCTTTTATTTTTTGCTGGGTACGTGGTTCTAAGTGGAAAAATAAACAGGTGGGTATCAACTCACAAATTGAAGTTTCAAGTTGCAAATTACTAATATAACTTCAGTATTATAGCTTTCAAGTACACAAAATAAGAAGGGGATGCGCCTGGCAAATGAAAAACAAAATTAAAATTGACATACTAAGTGAATAGAATATAGAAAATAAAGTATTTGTTTGTAAATAATTTATGGTAAATGTTGACATAGATATAGAGAAATATTGTCTGAAATATGCGAAATGTTGAACTAATCTATAGAAAATTGTTGAACTAGATTTAGAAAAATATTGATATATATTTAAAGAAATGTCGAGCTAGCTTTATACAAAATGTTGAATTAGATTTTGATAAATGTTAGTCTATACTTAAATAAATATTGACATGCAATTAGAGAAATGTTGAGCTACTATTACATCCTTTTATGGCAGGCGGACCGAAGCCGAAGCAATTTAGCTCTCTATGGCAGGGGATACATGGACACTCCAAATCCCTAACATCCTTATGAACCCGATAGACCGCAGTCGCCCCCAACAACCCTGAACCCTAACCGGTATAGCCGAAGCCGAAGCAATTTAGACTTCTATGACAGGGGCCTGAAGCCGAACCAATTTAGCCTTCTATGGCAAGGGGACCGAAACCGAAACAATTTAGACTTCTATGGCAGGGGGTACATGGCCACCCCAAACCCCGAACATGCTTCTGAGCCCGATAGGACGGAGTCGCCCCCAACAACCCTGAACCCTAACCGGTATAGCCGAAGTCGAAACAATTTAGACTTCTATGGCAGGGGGCCTGAAGCCGAAACATTTTAGCCTTCTATGGCAGGGGGACCGAAGCCGAAGCAATTTAGGCTTCTATGGCAGGGGGTACATAGCCACCCCAAACCCCGAACATGCTTCTGAACCCGATATGACGGAGTCGCCCCCAACAACCCTGAACCCTAACCGGTATAGACGAAGCCGAAGCAATTTAGACTTCTATGGCAGGTGGCCTGAAGCCGAAGCAATTTATCCTTCTATGACAGGGGGTAAATGGCCGCCCCAAACCCCAAACATGCTTCTGAACCCGATAGGATGGAGTCGCCCCCAACAACCCTGAACCCTAACTGGTATAGCCGTGGACGAAGCAATTTGGCCTTCTATGGCAGAGGGTACATTATCACCCCAAACACCAAACATGCTTCTGAACCCGATAGGACGGAGTCGCCCCCAACAACCCTGAACCCTAACCGGTATAGCCGAAGCCAAAGCTATTTAGCCTTCTTTGGCAGGGGGCCTGAAGCCAAAGCAATTTAGGCTTCTATGGTAAGGGGGTACATAGCCGCCCCAAACCTCAAATTAAACATGCTTCTGATTCCGATAGGACGGAGTCGCCCCCAACAACCCTGAGCCCTAATCGGTATAGCTGTAGCCGAAGCAATTTGGCCTTCTATGGTAGGGGGTACATGGCCGTCCCAAACCCCGAACATGCTTCTATGGTAGGGTAAGATGCATTGGATGTATATGAACCACTTCTAGAATATGTGAGGCTCCCTAGTGTACACACGGGGAAGACTTTCCTGAGAGTGTTTTCAGTAGAACACTTAGGAGAATTTTCAACACTAGGGAACGTTGCAGATTCTGGCAGTGAACCTGTAGAAGTGTAATTGGATGTTGTTGCTCCCTTTTATTCAGCCACACTTGGCATATTTTTCTTGGGTGGTAACTGTGCTAGTAAAGCTAGAATGGCATTATCGTAATCAACTTTGTTCCTCTGTCGCTTCCCACTGTGTGATGCCATTTGAAAAAAAGTATTAATTAGAATATAACAGCGAGTGAACTATATAACTACAATGTTACATATTGTATATACAATCATTCGAAGTCACATGGAAGGTGGCTCCAGAATTCGTCATACACACTTTTTGCAATGGAGTTAATATGTGGATATCACACTACTCGCTCTAGACATTGTTGGAAGACATCTGGACAGGACTAAGGGAATATCTAAGGAACCCACTAGGAACATATGACACAAGCAAACACTGATGATGCAAACCTTTGTTAATGGTGAACGGATTCATCATGACCTGTCAGCAGCAAAGGGCAATGAGGGTGGCGGGGCTTGGCAACACGAGTCTGATTTGATTCGTAGTACAACTAATTCACAACACACTACAAACGAATCATTCACAAACAAATCATTCAACAACATGTGTTTATCTTTTATCTTCTCACTAGCAAGATCCGCTGCCCTTGGACCTGGTGCAGCCATGGTGAGAAGTGGCCCCGGTCGGCGGCGGTGGCCAGGACGATCTGGGCCACGCCCGGCCAGGACGATCTGGGCCATGCACCTGCACCAGGCCAGCCGGGGTCGCCGAGCGTATAGGCTGCCAAGCCTCTCGCGCTCACCATAGATGTGCTAGAAGAAGGGGAGAGGAGAGAGCCATGAGATAAGGACAAGGGGGGAAGAGGACAATGTGGTTACGGTGGAGGGCCGGTCAATAGATAAAAGGAGAGAGATATCGAGTGGGCGTGCGTAACAAAAAAGACGTCTGTCCCAGCTAGTTTCTCAGCCTTTTAGTCCTGGGTCTAGCCACCAACTGGGACTAATTGGAACGGTCCTTATTAGTTCCGGCTGGTGGCTAAACCCGGGACTTAAAGATCTTTTTTAACCCGGACTAAAGCTTGCGTGCATCTCTAGCCTTAGGGCCGGGGCTAATGTCAGTCTAAAATTGGCCAAGACAAATGCAGTAGACCGATGGCCCTTTCTCTACTAGTGGTTGCTACATGATGTCTACCATACTAGTATATCATAGAAGTAGTTTTGCCTTGTGCTCTTTGAAGGGTCTCCAAATGGATGGGTTCTCATTTACATTCTTGTTCCTCTAAATATGTTGATTATTGTTTACAACATTTATTTCTTTTGCAAATATCTGGAAAATATTAATACATATTAGTATTGATGACCAAAATTGGTTGCCAGAGTAAGTCGAACCATCTGGTTTCCCACTTTTGGTTTTGGTGTGGTGTGAAATTGTAATTCAGGTTTCCTATTGTGTAATTCTCGTCGAGATAATCGAAATGCATACGTAGCTCACCCAATTTGGACTACAAATGAGAAGGTTATGGTCGTTCCAGGAATCTACTCCAGAGTAAATTGGAGATTCTGGTTTTTTTTCTTGTCAAATTAGATTTTAGCTAATCCTAAGCATGTTTTGTGATATACAACTCTCCACGATACATGACATCACCACACTATAAATACGAAGGAAGGACCTAGACAATTGAACAATATACTTCGTATACTCAGGCAAGTTGACATGAACATGAAATTTTTTCACGTTTACAGTGTATTTTGGCTGCAGTAGGTCAGCTCATTTTGATATGCTCAATGGTGTACAGGTCAAAATGCTGAAACTGGTACGGTGCCAATGTTTCCTATCCCTTTTTTACTCTAATAATTTTAAATTATGATTAGATATAACTATTTCTTATATACGAATATACATGTTGGAAGTAATAAGAAGAAAAAGTATATCATAATTAAAATAACAATTTAATCAATACATTGTTAAAGATTACATACAATGCCAATTAATATTTTGCACTCTATAAATAAACCACTTTTCTACATCACAAAGAAAATTCAAACACACACAATTTTGGTTACACATCTAACATAAACATTGATGAGAAACAATAACTTAGTTGTGGTTATTTTCCCAAAACTGAGCTTGAAGCCAATCCACAACCTTCTTGTCCACCTGAAAAGCCTTTGCAAGAACATCATCAGCGATTGGTGGCTTTGATCCAAATACAGCATTGGCAATGGTTATCGCGCCAGGGTTCTGGCTGCTCAGTGCAGCGATGGCAACAGCTGGCTTGTCATAGCTCGGATTAAATTGGAAGTGAATTAGGCCCTGCGGGAAGACGAAAACGTCTCCTTTGTTGAGCATCTTACTGAAGAATCTGTTGTCAGGGTTAGATGTGACGAAGCCAACATAGAGTGAGCCCTCAAGAACCGTTAGTATCTCTGTGGCACGGGGGTGTGTGTGTGGAGGGTTCTGTCCTTGAGGAGCATAGTCAATCCTTGCCATGGAGATGCCAAGGGTGTTGAGACCTGGGAGCTTCATCGCATTGATCAAGGTGACGTTGGACTTGACCTTGCTCTTTGTGGTATCCATTGGCTTGTCCAGATTAGCTGCTAGGAAGAAGTCATCCACCTTCACATCTTTCACATCCTTGCATGGCAATCCATTGACACGCACTGCATCAATGAAGCAACACACATGCATGTGAGTTACAAGGGTAATCTCTGACTTTGTTATAAAACATCAGAATGTGATCATGTGTTCGCTTTTAGATGATGTACATACCAGGCGAGTCTTTGTCAGCAACACAGAAGTCCTGGAGAGGACTAGGATCTGAAGCCATGGCCGCACAAATGATCGAGGCAAGAAGAACAAAGTGAACAAAGAACTTGGAAGAGGCCATGTCGATCTAGGAGTTTGCTTAATTACTTCAAGCTAGGGAACTGCTGGTTGTGTCACACGACTTGTGTATGCAGAAATAGTTAGGGAGCTGCTGGTGCTTTCTCCATGGAGGGGTTGCCTCCATATATATAGCTTTTGAGAGCCTGATGAAGAGGTCAATGAGAAGGGCCTACTTGCCATATATAAATGGTCTCAGGTTTAGTGCATCCCATGCAAGCAACTGTTTGAATTTGTCAACACGGTCTTGAGTAGATCAATATCTACTCCCAGGACGCCGGGTGAGGTGACCTGGTAATGATCATGTGCGGTGGTGGATTCTATCGTCATGCATGACAATATGATAGTGCTGATTGGTTCAATGATCCAGGTAAAAAGAAACTATGTTAATTATTAGGTTGATTGTAATAAATGGGTAAATGCATGGATACAAGCACGAGTTGACACTTTCATTACAAATAATCTGTACTTAAATGCATGCTTTCCTGATCTGTTCTAGTTCAGTTCGTAACAAATTTATCGGAGTGGACACAACATTTTACATTTATCATGAATAAGTTGTATCAGTAATGAATATTTTGTTAAGGTGCAATTTATTTCTCCTTTATATTGCAGTAAATAAAATAAACTTTATATGCACTATAAGCGTCCGTTAATATTCTGCAGCCATGGGTAATCTGGCTTCGCATAAAAACTGTTTTTTGTTTCTTGGAGATGGAGAAAAATTCCAAGCCGTTAGTACTCATTGCATATTTTATTGAGGTGCAATTTATATTAGTCGAGTTCTAAATGATACTCACCGATAACTATGTTCGTTCCGTATACTCTCTCTGTCTCTCTGGTCACGAATATAAGCAGTTGAGACTCTGAAACTCTGAACATGTCCATGAGCAGGCCGCCGACTTGCATGCCCGACAGAATTGTCTCAGGTGTAGTGCATCCCGTGAAAGCAACTATTATTTTGGTTTGGTCAGCTAACCCCTCTTGATTTGATCAATATATACTCCCAAGACCCCAGTGAGGTGACCAGGTAAACTGCATTGATCATGGTGTGTGCTCGTCATGCATGACAATAGGAAACATTGCAGATTGGTTCTGTGCTTTCCAGGTGAAAACAATCCATGTTATTAGATTAGCATATATTTGAATTTTTTTACAAATAATTACACATACATCACCTTCTGACCTTATTAATACAGCTCGTGACATATTCCATTACACATACTTCTTCTCACGTCTGACTAATTAGCTTCAAATATACCTAGCTTATCACCTGCTCATTTGATTTAGCTGAGAATTTTGTTTCACCATTATATTCCTTTAACAAATTCAGTTCTGCCGGAATCATAAACATATCACAAAAGTTCATACAGCCATGCTAAATACCATTTTTTGATAGTGGCACTCTACCTTAGCATAAAAGCAGGGCCGGCTCAAAGTTTTTGAGGGCCCTTGGGCGAGGTAGAAATCATGGACCCTCAAGGTTCATATGATTGTTTTTTTTTGTCTCAACATAAGGCAAATGTTCTAACACCTAAATTATGAAAAACATATACACTGAATTAAAAGTTTAGAATTTTACAATCTAGCATGCTAAGTATAAGAATAATAAGCAAGGGATCGAAGGACTCACTAATAAGTGAGGGCACATCAGGAGCACCTACTCGCTTCATATAGACTAAAATTGTGCATCAAATCCACTTAACAAATCCTAAAGTTATGCATGCCGCTATGGTCTAACGCGACGCTATGTCGTGATGAGCAATGATGTGGGTGCACCGTGTGATGCCGTGATCAGTCACGAGTTCGGGAGTAATGACATGTGAGCCGAACACTGTTTTCATGTTTTACAACAACTCACTGGCTCTCTAAATAAGCCCTTACTTCACATTAGAGGTTGGACTTTGAGAAACGAACTCCAACATGCGCTTTCGGTCTCTAAATTAGAGAGCCCTCCAAATCTCCTCTCACACCACAGTCCTAGAAAGTCTCCGGGAAGCCCTATATCATAAAAAAAACACTTCTAGTGGGTCAACAAAAAATAGAAGATTGTTTGGATGGTATTGCTAGAGTTGAGAGAAAAAATTAAACGCCTAGAAAATAGAGGTAATCCCTACTTATTTAGAGGGCATTGTTGGAGTTGATCTTATGTCCTTAGTCGTGACTCATGTGCGAATCGTGATTCAACATGGTTTCGATGAACTTTTCACGACGTTGTTCCTTTATTGGCATATGAAAATTTGGGGCCCCTTCATGTCGTGGGCCCCCGGCCGTCGCCCCTCTTGCCCTAGGGCCAGAGCCGGCCCTGCATAAAAGGATCGAGAATGAATATCAAATTGTATGCTAGATATAGGATCCATCATATATCTAGGCTGGTTACAATATAGGTACGGTGGAATGATTTTATGCATGGGTGATAATCCTTGTTTAAATCAAAAGTCTGTGCTACACTCTACTGATATGTTTAATCGGCCTGGTATTCCAAAAGTTTAGTAAATTATTGTAACCAGCTTGACAAATAACAGCGTCTTCAATTCTTTTCACCCCATTCATACTGGAAAGTAACCTCCAGAAATTAATGGCTGCTCTCCATAAGGAAATATAACACAGTTACATGACCTCATCATCAGGTTACTGAGCAGACGCATACATAAGAGGATAGAACTCATGGAAACTTCGTAGATTGAATGATGCTGGTGGTCAAAGCACTCTACCTGATAATGACTGTTTCAATTCAGCCATTTTTTCGGCAGATCAATTCAACCATATGTTGCTTTCTAGTTGACTTGTTCCCAACCTCACCTACCCTTTCTGCTACTATATATACATGTCCATCCTCCCCAACGCCAAAGCATCAACAACAGAAACATAACCACCAGCATCAGGCTACACGAGAGCAGAAATACGCCAAATGGCCTCTTCCACCTTACTTGTTCTCACCACTCTTATTGCATTGCTCTCATGGCAAGCCATAGCTTCTGACCCTAGCCCCCTGCAGGATTTCTGCGTTGCTGACAAGGATTCTCAAGGTATGTACCTTCACATATATCATCTGAATGGCAATGGTTTATATAATTGCACAAACTATATATTGTTACAGAGGTACTCAAATATATTTCAATCTTATTATTATCTTTCTGATACATGAACATGTGTTTCCCTCCATGATGCAGTGCGTGTCAATGGATTTGTCTGCAAAGACCCAAAGGACGTGAAGGCAGATGACTTCTTCCTAGCAGCCAATCTGGACAAGCCAAGAGACACAACAGGTCCCAAGGTTGGGTCCAATGTCACCTTGATCAATGTCATGAGGATCCCTGGCCTCAACACCCTCGGGATCTCCTTGGCACGCATTGACTATGCTCCGCTAGGCGAAAACCCTCCTCACACGCACCCCCGTGCTACTGAGATCCTAACAGTGTTGGAGGGCACACTCTATGTTGGATTCGTGACGTCAAACCAAGATAACAAGTTGTTCGCCAAGACTCTCAACAAGGGTGATGTGTTTGTGTTCCCTGAGGGACTCATCCACTTCCAATTCAACCCATCTCCTGACAAGCCGGCGGTTGCAATTGCTGCACTTAGCAGCCAGAACCCTGGTGCCATTACCATTGCTAATGCTGTTTTTGGATCTAAACCACTGATCTCTGATGATATCCTAGCCAAGGCATTTCAAGTGGACAAGAAGACTGTAGACTGGCTTCAAGCTCAGTTCTAGGCCGACAATCACAATGAAGATGATGACATAGTATTCTTCTAAAATACTCTGTGTTCATTTTTGTCAATTTGGTTCTTTTTCATCTTTGCAGTACATGTGTGATCACAAATCACTTGATATATATGTAACAGAATATCATTCAATGTTTCAAAAAAGTTGTGTCATAAAGAATCAGGTAGAAGCAATCACTACCACAGAATCAGTTTTTCAAGCCACCATTTTTACAGGCGGTTTTCTAAAAGTGGTGCTAAAAATTTTTCATAGCCGTTTTGAAACTAGACCGGCTGTGAGAATTATTTTCACAGCCTGTTCCAGCCACGAACCGCCTCTGAAAATCCTCAGCCGGTTCTAAGTAGCAACTTTTTATTTTTTGTTTTATTTTTCAGATATTTTTCATGAACTATCACCACGTGACAGACTACCAAAAAGGTTTAGCCCAATCAGACGTAAGGTGTGGTCTCTAGAAATCATAAAGATTTAAAAAATATTTATATAAAAGAACTGCACTCCAGCTAGTTTGCACCTTAAAATAATATTTTTGAGCATATTTACATGAAAATATTTTTGCATTTGTTGTACTGTATGCAAGTTGCCATGGAGGAGTAAATGATTTGCTATTTTTGAATGATTAAATGTTTTTTATGTACTTATTCTCAGTAATTCTAAGTTGAACTACATGAATCTAAAGGCATACACCCTATGTTAGATAATCTCTTGAAAAATATGTCAACAATTAAAAGGTTTACTATGTATATTTCACACTTTTATGTACAGCTTTGCTTGCAACAACAATAACAATAACAATTATTATTATTATTATTATTATTATTATTATTATTATTATTATTATTATTATTATTATAATATAATATAATATATAAATATCTAAAACTAATCAAAAATTTTGAAAATTGGCATGGAGTCCTTTTGTAGGTGTATCAGTTTCTCATAAAAATTCAACACATTTTTAAGAAAATTAAGACTATAACTTGTTCACAAACACATACATAGCACTAGTCATACACATTCAATGCAAACATTCAAGTTTGCATACCCTAGAACATTATGTTTGTTCATATTATATGGAAATGTTTTTATGGACATTTGGTGTGGGCTCTAAAAATTTATAAATATCCAGAAAGATTAATATAAAAGGAATACATCCTTCTACTAGTCACAAGTGACAGTGTGGTTCAGTGGTTAGGGAAGGCTCACGCGATGCAAGAGATCATGGGTTTGAATCCTGGGCAACTAGGTGAAGCAAGAAGTGCAAAAATATTGCGACGCTGTAGGCAAGGTTTTAAAGAGTCAGATATAGTCTATGTAATCTCCTGCTATAGCTTATTGAGGAGAATGCTACTATTTGCTTCTACATTCAATTTAGCCACTGAAGAAGTAGAGGCTCTGTCGTTTCGCTTAAGACCACATAGAAGCCGTTAGGGAAAAGTTCTAAAATGCAGCGTAGTGTGGAACTCCGATCCCCCATAGTTCTACATTCAAAAAGACAAGGAAAAGAGAGTATGAGTAGAATAGTACCTGGATCTTGAGGGACAGATGAAGATCCTGGACTCAGAGACACAACTCACAAGTGGCAGTGATGGTTTAGGCAAACATAGTGCCAGTGGCACCGTACACTGTAGCCCAGTATGGAGCCACACTAAGGGGTGCGTGTGTTGTGAGTGCAAGCGACGGGCTAGTGGCTTGAGGATTCTTGGGCTTCTCAAAACTGGAGCATGGGGCAACGGCTGTGGGGAGCGCTACGGCCAGGGGCGAAGCCAGGATCTGGACATAGGGGGTGCCAATGCCTGACAACAACTAGAAAATGTGATAAAGTATACATCGCAACAAATAAGCATAAGAACATATGTTGGGATACAAAATAGAAGTAAACTCTTACTTAAGAAAAGTTAAGTATCTATTGACTTTAAATTGAACTTGTGATTACTGGTTTGATCAAATGACTTGATAATATCATTAGAACCAAACTTTGCTGCCAACTCCTTTGTGGCAAAATTGACTACAAATCAAGAATGGGACTGGGAAAATTGGAGTCACTTGACAAGAAGAGATGTACCTTTATCTGGTTAGTACATGGCTTAGCGTTTTAGCGACAACAGGGCATCCGGCATGGCGCGGCTGCAGCACAAACAAATTGATGATCGGCGACTCTGCATCTGAACTTTTAGGGTTAATCTGTGGTGGGACAACAGGCAGGCGGCATGAAATATGACCTAGAATCTAAAGTCTGAACATCAATCACCCCACAAAGCAACGCTTGGACACGTTGACCAAACTGTTTGCTTCATCGTATTTGTGCCACTGTGGGCTTTAATTAGGCTTCAGCTACATGTTGCTAATTCCATTAACGGGCAAAAATGACTTAAAACCCTGCTAATCAAGGTGTGTGGCTGTGGAGTTACGACGGCGTTGGGGGGTGCCAGGCCTCCCTCCGCACCCCCTGCTTTCGCCACTGGCTACGGCGGCACAAGAATGGAGGTGTACTGTGGCGGCAAAAGAAGAACACAAATGGAAACTGAACCCTAAAAAGGTATATATGTCCAGAAAGCCCGAGGCCTACAATCCTCGCATGAGCATGCCTTTTTGGTCAATCATTTGAAGTCACGTGGAAGGTGGCTCTAGAATTCGTCATACACACTTTTTGCAATGGAGTTAACATGTGGATATCACACTATTGGCTTTGGGCATTGTTGGAAGACATGTGGACAGGACTAAGGGCAGATGTAAGGAACCCACTAGGAAAGGACATCACAAAGAAACACCGATGTGATGCCGCCCTTGGTTCATTTTGGATGCATAAAGGAATAATGTTGGAAGCAGTTGGAGAAAACCAAGTTTCCAACAAATTTTTAGGCCTATACATAAATTTTGGATGCTGGAACGGAGCGGACATTTGCACGTGAATGCTCCAGCTACCCTCCCGTCCTGCTCCAGCTACCCTCCCGTCCATTACCGCACAGAAACATGTAAACTAACGCAAGTGAAAACTCATGAAGTTAACTACATCCATACTATTCCTAATTGTGTGTGTGTGTGTGTGTGTGTGTGTGTGCGCGCGCGCGCGCGCGTGTGCGTGTGCGTGTGCGTGTGTGTGTGTGTGTGTGTGTGTGTGTGTGTGTGTGTGTGTGTGTGTGTGTGTGTGTGTGTGTGTGTGTGTTTCACAATGTTTTAAATCTCCGGATAGCTGCGCTGAGTGACCAACGCTAGGAGATTCACATTTTGCCGCTACGTGATGGCTGACGCTAATAGCGGAGATTAGCTGGCTAAATCCGCTAAAAAGACACTGATTTAGCACAGCTATGATGTACTGTGGGCCAATATTAGTCCAGGCTCTCAAAATGTGTTGTGGGCCAAACCAGTAAGGGCCCAAACTGCCATATATGTACGAGATGTTGTGTTACAGCTTGCAAATTTTCAATCTTTGGGGTATCTCTTGTATGAGTTTTGTATTGATAATTGTAATATGAATTGATTGAGTAAATGCTTGACTGAGTTTTTCCATTTTTATGTGTGCGATTCATTGATTTTTACCATGTTTTTTACAAACAGCTAAATGAATTAGCGTCGGCTATATCTGGCTATAGCGTTTCATGTCTGCTGGAAGTACATACCGCTAAATGCTTTTGCCGCAGATTTAAAACACTGGTGTTTCATGACTTCTTTTAGTAGGAAATTGAAAAAGCACAGTAGAATAAAAAACAGTGAATTTTTAAGTATAAACTGGACATCATGTGGTGACACCATTCATGGTCTCATCATTACGGTTGTTTCTTTCGCCTACAAAAGGAGTAAAAAGTGAATCAAAATCTTTAGGCCACAGATGCTATATTTGTTCATTTAAAGAATGAGCCACTAGTATATACGACATAGTGAACCGATCAAGTATGACCTTCTATGAGCGAATCTCTAGGATCAGCTTTTTACAATTCTTTTTTGTACCTAACACAGGACAAAAAAAACTTGTGTATCACAAACAGTTGTAGGGGTAAGAATTTCCCTATATAGCTTCGCTAGAACAGAGGTCCATATAGATGCATTGGATGTATTTGAACCACTACTAGAATATGTGAGGCTCCCTAGTGTACACGCGGAGAAGACTTTCCCGAGACTATTTTCAGTAGAACACTTAGGAGAATTTTCGACACTAGGGAACTTTGTAGATTCTGGTAGTGAACCTGGAGAAGTGTTATTGGATGTTGTTACCCCCTTTTATTCAGAAGCACTTGGCATCTTTTCTTGGGTGGTATCTGTGCTGGTAAAGCTAGATGGCATTATCGTAATCAACTTTGTTCCTCTGCCGCTTCCCACTGTGTGATACCATATGAAAAATAATGTATTTATCCGAATATAATACCAGGTGAACTATACAACTGCAATGTTAAATATTGTGTATACAATCATTCGAAGTCACGTGGAAGGTGGCTCCAGAATTCGTCATACATACTTTTTGCAATGGAGTTAAAATGTGGATATCACACTACTCGCTCTGGGTGTTGTTGGAAGACATCTGGACAGGACTAAGGGCATATCTATGGAACCCACTAGGAACGTATGACACAAGCAAACACTGAGGATGCAGCCCTTGGTTAATGGAGAATGGATCTGTCACGACCAGTCAGGGGCAAAGGGCAATGAGGGAGGCGGGGCTTGGCCGCCTGGGACTGGGCGGCACGGCGGATGGAGGTTTATGGTCAAATTCTCCGCTCCTGCTTCTTTCTCCACGGCTCACTTAATCCCGTGGATTTTATTAGCTGTTGCAGCGCCTCTCCCATCCAGCTGATTTCCAGAATGGCACCCCGGACAGATTCGAGCTGTGTAGTTATAATTACAGGATTGTATTGCTACTCTTTCGCATGATTGATTGAGATCAAAATTGGTGAAACTCACAGCCTGCTTCGTACATACAACGACCACCAGTTCTCTGCTTGGTACTCCATTGCATATATGGTAATTTTTTCATTCCTCTTTGTTGGCGATATATTAACTAGATACAGTTGTGGCAGTAGAGCAAGAATCACCCTGGTTTGTGGTCTGTCCGTAGATGATTTTGCATGAGTTGTAAGCAATCATTTAATGTAGAGTAAGTGATTACATATATATATGATATCTCGAGTTTCCCTATCTATATTTCGAACATAATATTGTGATTGCAAGTTTGTTGTTCTTGACATACCATCCCAGCCAATCATCTGTTATATTTGTGTGCAAACATGACACCTGAATTTGTGTCTGTGTCCGTAGTCAGTGGCACTCACACACATACTGGGAAGGCTGTGAGTTTATGGAGAAATATGGTAACAATTTTTTAGTGGCATACACGTGAATTCCCTTTGCCTATAATCTAACGGTAGGGGTCTCTCCTTTTCACCTTAAGCCGAGACCCACCGATGCAGTCATGACTCGTGAGGATACATGGTCAACAGAGCCACCACGTGGATGGGGCCCACACACACCGATGCCCGAGCCTTATCTTCTCGCGTTGCTGCTCATCTTCCTCGCAGCTTCATACGCTACTTTCTTCCTCAAATCCATGACGACTTCACGGCTTGACGAGATTAGCGTTGGCCGCGTTGGAGGGCGGCAGCGGCGGAGGAGGCGGCTCGCCGCCGAAGCTGGGGGCGAGGTGGGGGCGAGTCCATTCCCCTCTGATTCGCTGGGCGAACTCCGACAACTCAGAGCAAAATCAGGATATGATGACCGGTGAGGTTAGTGGTTAGGGTTTGGGGGTTGGGTTTTGTGTTCGAGGTTTGGGGGTGTGTGTTTGTGCTCTTCGGGTCTAGAGGGATCGTCGGGGAAGCCGATGGACCGGTGGTGGTGGTGGATGAGACGGCGGTGAGGCGGGGCAGCTGGGGTGCCGTCCGCCAGGCAGTGGGAGAGACCGGTTGAGCGGTGCCGGCGGCAGGGGTGAGCAACCACACTGGTTAGGAAGGGCGGGTTGGCACAATGGAGGTGGGTGGATGGCGGAGCAGTGCGGCGGCGAGCCACCGCCGGCCGTGGGCGGTGGCGGGAGGCGGCGGCGGGAGGGCAGGTGCGGCACTCTACATGCAAGAAAGAAAGTAACAAGTGAGATAAAAAAAAAAGTAATAAGTTGGGACGATGGATGCAGAAAGTAACTAATGGGCTTTCCCGTTAAGCTTAAAAGGAGAGACCTCTCCGTATAGTCAACTCCTATATATAATAGAAAATTGAGGACGTGGATGGCACCGCAGTAAAAGTTTAGGGACATCAGGTTTATTTTACACTTTACGTATCAGTTGTGACTGGTGATGCATACACGATTACTATGTTCACTCCTAGTATTGATTATTACATATTAATAAACAGTCTTGCTAAATTAACCAGTTGTAGCATGGTGGACAGCAAACTACAGTATAAGAGGTTCATCGTTTGTATAGCTGTTATGTATGTACATGCAGTCAATCAGAGCTGAATAGCTGATGCTCAGCATCATCTCGTCAACATTTGCTAAGCCCATTCGTCTTCATCGCCCACGACCGCGGCTGGACGCCAGTAACAAGGTAGATCACCTTCTCCGCCGCCTCGAACACCCTGTATCCATCCAGCACTGGGTTCCACATACCACTGACGGTGCAGTAGTTGGTGCTATACGGCGGGCGGTGGTGTCCGGCGTGCTGCGGCCGCGACACGAGCACGCCGGCGTCCTGCAGCGCCCCGACCCCGGGCGGCAGCCTGGACGGCTGGACCGCCTCTCGTGCGCCCACGCGTGGAACTGCACGCTCAGCATGACGCACGCCGCGAGCGCGCAGGCGAACGCGTGCGCCGCCGCGGGGGAACCAGCGGCAGAGAGCGCGGCGCCGGCGGCCGGCAGCGCGGCCGCCACCGCGCCGGCGACCACGTGCAGGTTGTTGCACGGCTCCAGCCGCGTGATGGCGGGAGGGGTGGAGGTGGTGGTCGTGGAACGCGACGATCTGCGCGCCGAAGACGGGCGTGCCGGCGTCGCCGTAGTTGTCGATGGACCAGTGGTACAGCCCCGTGGCGAGGTCGGCGAGGGAGTACCCCGCGAACGCCGCCATGGCCGCGGCGAGCAGGTCGGTGCCGGGCGAGCCGGACGCCGCGACGAGGCGGGCGGACGTGAGGAGGGAGGCGAGGATGGCGGCCGAGCCGGCCACGTCGACCGCAGCTCGCCCGGGATGTCATCGTGGGACGACGGGGCGGACGACATTGACGGCGGCGTGGACCGAGGTGCCAACGACGCAGCCCGGCACGACGGTGGCGGCGCGGCGGGAGGTGGCAGCGTGGGGTCAGGTTGTGCCTGGCTTGTTCTCTTTTGTGCTCGAGACTTGAGAGCGTGCAGTGGGCTATGCAATTTATACGGAGAGGATGACCTAAACTAGCGTGCCACTCGCGCCATGCGCCGATTCTCGTTTTCTTGGAGGTTCAGGATTAGTGATTTGATAGGGAAGTAACGCAGGCTGGCACAAGGAAGAAGAAGAGTACAAGAGGACGCGAGGTCGTTTCCATGGACAGCTCGCGTGGCTCTACCTCGACCACTCATGCATGGATCGGGAGGAAGAGTAGTTCGCTTCGTCAGATGTTACTCGAGTCATGTGAGTTCAGTATAATTAAATCACACGTAACATAGGCTAAAACAGTGACATAGCATAAGATTTACGATGAGAGAGAAGTTGAGTTTTACCGGGATAAAACTTTGTGTACATAGTTACTATGGCTATGAAACTGCGATTAAACCTCTATGGAGAGCTTTCATCTCCACAAATTTCATTACCTCTTATTGGTTATTTAGATGCAACGTTTAAATGATATGTTAGCCTACGAAACCGCAAAGTAAAACATTGTATTGAGAGAGGTTGGTTTCATTCATCATTTCAAATATATATTTAAATGTCATGGTACTTTAGAAAACCATGCAATAAAACCTTGCACTGAGAATAGGCTGATACGTCTCAAAAGTTTTCCTTTCCTAGAAAAGGCCTATAGCTAGGGCAGCGACCATTAATGCCTTGCTCTTCCTCAAAAGCAATTAAATCATTGCTTCCTTCTAAACTCAAACATACCCGTACCTATGGGTTGACCAAGATATATGAAAACAAGAGCACGTAAGGTTTTTCTTATGTGCTGTTCTGATCACGATAAATTGATATATCTTGCTTGCGTGCAGAAGTGTTGACATGGACCGTGCAGAGTCGACAACTAAGACTTCAGATAACCGGTTGTTGAATGCAAAGGTGCATATATAATACAAAAGGAAATTAAATCACTAAGCATTTACACAATGAAGATACACCACGGGATTCGACATATTTGCCGTGTTCCTGAGGCAGACGGCAAAGCGTCTAAAGCACACAGTGCACGGCAAACAAGCGCCGGCAAAGACGAGTTTGCTGTGTGCCATTTCTCGGGCACACGGCAAAGGGGCAAAGTTTATTTTTCCTGCAAACTGAAAAAAACGAAAATAATAGCAAAAAAAATAATATGGGACGGCCACCTGTCATCAAGTCGCAAGTTTTTCGCGGAAAATTCGCTCGCTACGCATCCGGCGGGATTTGAACCCGTGACCTCTCCCTCGCGCGTGACCTCCTCTACCACTGGATCACACTCTCACCTATGACTAGATGCTATTTTGATTCCTACCATATTATACTATACTAAACTGAGTGTAAATTACTTATTTGAAGTCCTAAACGATTTCAAATTAAAAAGTTGTCAACTACAAAGTTTTATAACTTTTTGAAATCTACAAGTTTCATTTTGGTAGTTTCTCCGTCCGAGGTCGTTTATAAAATTTGAATTTTAAATTTGAGAACATTCAAACTTAGTTTTCATTGACAAGATGATTTCAAATGAAAAAGTTGTCAACTACAAAGTTTTATAATTTATTGTAATCTACAACTCTTATTTTGACTATTTATTCATCCAAGGTCGTTTGAAAAAACTCAAATTTCAAATTTTGAGAACTATAAATGTACTTTTCATGGTCAAAATTAATTCAAATTAAAAAGAGTTCAACTACAAATTAGTATAACTTCTGAAGATCTACAACTTTTATGTATATCATTTGTTCATCCGATATAGTGGTAGTAACATTGTTCACAAATCTTATATAACTCTCCTCTAGTTTCAGGAATCTATACGAGGGATATAGATCTTGTGAACAACATTTGTATCGTTTTGTCGAATAAAAAAATGATCAAACTAAAAGTTGTACATTGAGAAGTTATACAACTTTGTATTTAAAAACTTTTAATTTGAATTGATTTACTACCTCAAAATGTGTTTTGAATTTATCTTTGCCGAGTGTTTTTAAAAAAAACACTCGGCAAAGATATTGTTTGTTGAGTGTTTTTTTTACACTCGGCAAAGAATATATTTTTTAAAAAACACTCGGCAAACCCCAATTTTGCCGAGTGTTTTTTTTTTTGCCGAAAAATTGCACTCGGCAAACGACTTAACACTCGGCAAACTTGGGTTTTCCCGTAGTGATAGTAAGCATCTCTCCTGATAATATACGTAAATATGAAATGACGTGGGGACAAATAACAGAAATTTTGAAGCATCATATATCCATAATGAATGAATTTTAAGCTCCCATCAGACATTGGAATCATAAAAGTTTAGGAATGTACTGAAACATTGCTTCCTCCTTCGGAGATAAAATTGTGCAGTTTCTGTACTCGTATACAAAAATTATAGTCAATGAAATATATGTGCCAATTTTTAAGCAAATAAATAGAATAGATAGTGACAACGTGATGAAGGATAACGCCCATCCATGGACCCAGTAGCAGTGATCCAGTAAATATAAAGGTTTTGTTGGCAGCAGGGAAAAAAGAAAAGAAAAACTCTCCTTGTCTCCTTGCCGCACGTTGCACGACACCTCCATCTGGCGATAAAGGCCCTAAAAATTTAGGGGCTAGATAAGAGCCGAGCTAAAACACTATATATTTTTAAACTAAAATTAATTAAGATCAAGTTAGATTGTGAAGTAGGCATAAGCGACATAATGAATTACCACCCTCCATCTCATCTTCATTATTCACAGCGGAACACCCAAATTTAGTTTCATGCTTTCTCAGCTCATCCACGGTACTACATGCTTCTGCGGCAAGAGAGAAGGCAGGAAGAGCGCTCACGCTCAGCTAGGCGCAGCAAGCTCAACGGCAGGGTTTGTTGGCCCCCAGGCGGCCCAGAAGCGTTCCACAAGACCCAGGAAGCCCAACTCAAGAGTATCCGGCCCAGAGTGGCTTGCGTAGATTTATGTATCGATAGCACAGAGTGGCCCAGATTTATGTATCGCTTGCCCAAGGTGTTTAGATGGGTGAAAAAGGTGAAAAGTTTATACATTGGATTGCGTGCACAGAGAGAAAAAATAAACTGACATGGTTTCCAATATATAAACTTTATACAAAATAGGGGAAACTAAACACGCCCGTATGAGGAGAGGGACAGAGAGAAAGGCATCTATGAACCTGTAAATGAATACTCTTCCTGAACACTGAACCTGACATCTGCTCTCGATCCCCAATTTCTGTCTCTGTTCCTGCCTTGTTCTTCCAATCCTTTCCCCTCTACCCTGCTGTAGCTAACTGGGTTGTTCTTGGGATAGAAGGTCCATGGCCGCCGGCGATCGCCTGAGGGCGAGGTGCCGTATTATATCCATGCGCTCGTCCGGATGCATGACCAAACTGTGTCACCACAAGAGGCGGATGAGGTGCTCAGCTGGGTGAGAGCCGAGCCGTCCTGCCGGCGTGAGTGGAGGCTGAGCCGTCCAGGAAGCCTCCGAGGGCTGGGAACGGTGCGAGTGCGACCGCGTGAGGCCAGGCTACCCACATGGTGCGACCACGGCCACGGACACGAAGCAAAAACTCTATGGGTGCCGTCGAGTGCAGAGAAAAGAAATACACATGCAAATTTGCTTCTGTCTTCGTTGGTGTTCTTGTCGAGGCCGTGCTAGCTGACGGTGATGGGTCGAAGAACAACACCGTTTTCGTTTTCAATCTTCAGCCACGAGCTAGAAGTCGGAGCCGGCAAGCGGCGGATCGCACGTGCGACAGTAATCCACAAACTGATGACTGAAACTCTTTTCACTTTAGACATAAGTATGTAAAGAAAAAAGAATAGATTATTATTAAGGTATAGATAAAAATGGACGTGTTTGGTTAGTACTCTAATCCGATTTGGAAATCAATGTCGAGAGTTGGAGCCATGGTTAGAGTTCGACGATCAGGTGGGACCCATATCTCAGGTTGGATAAAAATAGAACAATCAATCATGGCTTTAGAAATAGGTAGAGATTTTGGAACATAAGGAATCCCAAAAAATAAATAGAGCGTCAACAAAGATATAAAAGCTTCAAATAAGATATTCAACAATCTAAAAACAAAAGTGGTTCTATAAAATTTCAAATATATCCATATTAGAGCATCTCCAAAAGCCTTTCTAAATCTACTCTCTAAATTATCATTTGGAGAGTGATTTAAGCAAAAATTGTTTTCTATATCTTTATACTCTCCAACACTTTTCTATATGTTGTGCTCAGTCTAGAGAGTCATCCTCGCTCTCCATCTTTGGCTAGCGAGAAATCCAGAATAGGGGATATCTATATTTGGATATCCAATTGAAGAGGCTGTTGGAGAGTGTTTTTTCACCAAAACCTCTATTCCTGTAAGTTAAAAAATATAAAGAGTCTCTTAAAGATGCTCTTATATCATGCCATCAATGAATATATAAACCTCTTTATTATCTATGATTGGTTGTGGGCTTGTGGCCATACATATGTTTATATTATATATAGCTGAAGTGTGCATGCGGAACTCCATAAATCTATATTTGTTCTCCTTAACTTTTTTCCGCGAGGAACAGCTATTTTTGCTAGATGTGCCTTGCATTCCCAAGATGTCTCTGTTTTTTTCTGAAATTGTTAGAGGCGTTTTATTCCTTTTTCTTATTTATAGACTGTAACTAGATTTTTTTTTAGAAAATGGATAAAACTCAGGCCTCTGCGGTCGCACACAGCCATGTTCTGGATGTACTGATTTGAGACAAATTAGGTAGTTCAAGAGCACCTAATCCATGCCACTCTCTCCATTCTGAATATAAGGTATTCTAAATTTGTCCTAAGTCAAACTAAATAAAATTTTGACTAACTTTCTAGAAAAAAAATAATATTTATGACAACCAATTAGCACAAATGGACTCATTTCGAAATATATTTTGATATTTTACTTATTTGATTTGGTGAATGTTAATATTTTTCTCTATAAATTTATAGACTTTGAAATATTTGACTTGGACAAACTCAGAATACTCTTTATTCTAGGACGGAGAGTAGCTCCTAATCTACATCTGTGCCAGTGATCACGCCAGTACAAAGGCGACGCAGATGGGTGTATGCTATCCAGGCCGGCGTCTATAGAGATTTGAACAGTTAATCTAGCTTATGGACCAAGGCCATTATGGTAAAAGGCCACCATGGACCACCAAATAAGCTGAAATAATCTACCCATGTGCAGCTTATTTGAGATTATTTGATGGTCCATGATGATCTTTTACCATAGTGCCCTTAACTCATAAGCTAGATTATATAATCTAGGTGGGAAACAAACACCTCCTATGTAGCCTTTTTCTTCGAGAACTTATGGAAACTGCATTATTTGGTGAATGTTAATATTTTTCTCTATAAATTTGTAGACTTTGGAAACAGGTATGTAGCCTTTTTCTTCGAGAACTTATGGAGACTGCATTAGCAATAGATGTGCCGAGATTGAAATGCTCTTTGTGTGTCGCGTCTCTGTATGATGTGTGGACACCATGCCTGATTCTTATGAATGCCGGAAAACAACGTGTGATGCGAGAGTAGACGGCACGAAATGCAACACTTTGCGTACCAGCTCCTCTAATAATAAATTCAGCTTCTTCTAAAAGGTAGCTCCAAAGGGGGAGAGAGTTGAGCCAGTATTAAATCTAATATACTCTCTCCGTATTGAAATATTTATCATCATCGACTTTTTATCTCGACTTTAAAAAAATCAATGGCGACAAATATTTTGATATGGAGGTAATAAGTATTATAATAGGTCAGTCTTAGTGCACAGTTTTATTGCACTATTATCAAGGCTAGGAACTAGGTCCTTGTGCATATTGAGTGTCATGGTGATGAAACTCATCGCACATATTAGACCAATCACAGTAGGGATTTCATAGGAGTTTTATACACATTAAATAGAGTGACATATCAGTATAGATGATGACATATCATGATAATAATGAAGAGAGAGAGGGAAGAAGTATGTATACATTGTTTCCAAGACTATGAAACCTATTGAAACTGTCATTAGAAGCTATAGAGTTTCATTTCATTTATCTATGTCCAATCACATGTGTCACAATTAGTGATTTATCTTGCCTATGAAACCACAAAATGATCATTTTGGAATGTTGAAATTTTACTCGATTTATCATAAAAATTTAAGATAAAGTGTACGTGTGGATTGAAAAAAAAGAAAAAAAACTTTTACAAGGCAGGACCTCTAGAAATTGTTGCGTTTAAGATAATGTTCGTAATGAACAAAAGAGATTCTCTGTGAATGTCTAAATTAATAGAAAAATTGTATTGCCTTTATATGTCTGGCTAGAGTTATGTCGAATATGTGTATGTTTTGATTACGACAGAAACTTGAGTTGTAATTTGGTAGGTTAGGGATAGAGTTTGAGTCGAATTTGTATCCCTAGGCCCCATAAATATGAGGGGACTACCGCTGTAATCGTGAGACGACTTGACGACTGGTGTGGGCGGCGGCGTGGCCGTGGTGGTGCCCGGATGCCGGTGTAGCTGCTATTTATGGGGAGGACCGGAGGAGCGCCCGTAGTCATGCCCCGAGAGGATGTAGGCACATGGCCGAACCTCGTTAAAAAACATCGTGCATTGGTGTCGTTCTCGTTCGTGTGATCTTGTGATTTGGTTTTGCGTTCTTGGAGTTATTACTTCCGCGCTATTATTCTAACATGTCTATATCCCATTGATACGATCATTCAAGTCCAAGTGGACAAATTTTGAACTCAACTGAGAAGTTGAGCACCCCTGAAACCAAATTAGAGTTAATGGTTTGTAGGATTCCAATCCCATAGAAAAAAGATGAAAGAATGGATGCTATCATATGTAATTACTGTAAAACGATCTTTTGCAAAAAAAAATTACTGTAAAACCCACTATAGGGATTTTGAAGGAAAAGTAACACGAGTTAGACCTACTGGATTAAAGGGGTATTCACATCCACCCCTCCTAAAAGCACTATATAGTCTTTTTGCTCGGAAGGGTCCGCGGGGGCTCCTATATGTCTACCGGAAGGCATATAAGGACATCATCTATAAAGCCCAATTACAATGATGAAGGCCCAAATATTAGGAAACAGTGCGGTCCGTTGGTTTTTCCGTTCCGTTTCGACTGTGCGGGATGTAACGACGCGCGCGCTGTTAACGGGTCGGTACGCGCCCAAAAAAAATTTTCTTTAACGCGCTAGACTTTTTCTTTAACGCGCCCAAAAAAATTTTCTTGCTATTAATTTTTTGCTGGGTACGTGGTTCTAAGTGGGAAATTAACGGGTGGGTACCAACTCACAAATTGAAGTTTCAAGTTGCAAAATTACTGATATAACTTCAGAAATATAGCTTTCAATTACACATTGTTCATAAGACAATCCACTACTATAGTATGAACTATATAAACAGTCAAGAATTAAGGTAGCTTTTGCTTTGGCACGTGATATTCCAGAAGAACTTGTGACGCAGTGTTGTAGCCGAAACCTGTCAAGAATGAAACTATAATTAAACTTTGTTTTAAATAATTTGAACATATGAAACCAAGAAATGTTGAACATTTCCACAGCTGAATAATATTACAGTAATGTTGAACTTTGAACGTATTAAAGTTAAAATAGTGTTAAACATTTGCATTAATGATCATTATAGTAATGTTGAACATTGATTCTAGTAAAGGTAAAATCTACAAAAACATTTTTTGAATATAGTTTAGTTCAACCAGAAACACTTGAAGTACATGATTGATGACTAACTGAATCCCCATAATTAAAGTTAAATGTTGCAAATGCTTAAAACTAAATGCTGCTATTGCTGAAAGCTAAATGTTGAGTAAAGGAATAAATAATGTTACAAACCTGTAGATAAGCAAGGAATCCACATGAGCACAACTATATCAACATTTCAATAAAACTTGCAGAGAACTTGTTGTACTTGTATGATAACAATTTAAATAGAAATTTCTGACGCAAAGGTAACAAATCAGCCTATTCAGGAGAAAAAAAATTATGTTAGATATTTTGTTGACATTCAAGTAACTAATGAACTAATATTCGAATGGAAGCATATTTCTTCAGGACTTGAAGTATGAAATCATACATTTGAAATTTTTTGCACTGATTTGCCATTGTATGTTTGCATGAAGCTAAGTGCAAAGATACCAGAGTCATATCTGTGAAATGTAATATAAATGTCAGTAAAAAAAAAGAGTCATATCAAACTGTAAATTCAAAGATAGGTTTAAAAAAAACCTGAATTTCTGCTTTGGAACCAGTAGAAATGATGTCCCAAACTCACGAATGTTGAAACGATTGCAACGCGGATATGCAAGCATGAAAAGGCACTTGAAGTTGTATATCACTGCATTGATTGTTTGCTGATAGTCTTGCAATCCTGAATCTGAGTTCATGACATCAAATCTCTTCTCGATGAAATTAGCAACCACAACAAACCATTGATGGTTATGAACACATGGAATGAAAACCTACAGAAACAAAAAATTTAAACATTGATTTCAGATTATATAGTCTTGCATATATTGGTACTAATGAGATAAGGAAATATCAACTATCTTACATGATCAATATATTCAAGTCTGACACCAAGAGCATACTGAGTAAAGGACTGTTTGAGATCATTGTGAAAAAGACAACCAGACATTAACTGATCCTGGAAAAATAAGATGAATGATGATCAAATAAAATATACAGTGACAGCAAGATTCTGAGTGGACAAAAATTGAAATGAATAAAGGTTAAAAATCCATACTGCAAGGTTGTTGCTCATAAAGAAGTAAGTAATCTCTCCAGGATGCCTTTGCCTAAGCTTCAATCTATCTTCTTGATCAGAGTTGAACATTTTACAAAATGCAGACATTGCAAATGGACTGAACCAACAACCAGATCGCATTGAAAGGGCTAACGTTCTTGTATCAATCCAGACATTATCAACTTGAAATATATGTTTGCTGAAATAAAACAAAATGCAATATAGTTTCCATGGAGATACAAAACAGTAACAAGAACATATCAGATAACTAGGGAAACAAAAAGTAGTGTTTCAGTACCTTGGCAAATGACTAGAGATATCAGATGTGAATTTATCATAAAAGATCTTCTCAGCCTGCGTTGCAGAAATAACTTGAGTTTCTGGAAAACCAGGTGATGGACTGTTTGTAAAATTTGTTAACAAAGACTCATGTTCAATCATTTCACTGCATCTCACAAATCTTGTTCTCATATCAGTTCTGACATGTAATGGATATTGAGACTCAGCTTGAATAGTAGGACTTGGAAGAATAGTAGCACCAACAGATAAAGGATGGCTATCATGGTTAGCAGCATCAAGTGATGGTGATTTGCAACTGGCAGTAATTAGATCAAAAGATGCGGTAGGGTCAAGCAAAGGACTTCCATCAAAAGAAGGTCGATATGTGTTATTTGGAAGAATGTGGTCCAGACGTTCATTGAGAGACAGTCCATAGGCATCAACATTATCTGCGGGCCTTTGAGAAAAGTTCATGGAAGATTTTGATTCAGAAGATTTTGATTCATAAGATTGAACTGGATCTAAAAATGAGGTATCAATACGCTCCTCTAGCTTTGGAGCTGATACATAGGCATCAACAGAACATAGCAATTGCAACTGTTCAATGGATATTGGAGAAACTGAAAAAAAAACACATGTTTTAACATATATTGAAGAAAGATACTAGAAGAAATTAAATAATCAAAGTCTGATTGAAAAGAGTACCTGAGTCAACATAAGTTTCTAGAGGAGGAACAGGATCTTGAACTACCAACTTAAGTAGATATTCATATTCATCTCCTTCATACGGTGACTGAAACTCTGATGGACATTCTGGAAGTGATAGAAAAGACAACTTCCCAATAATTTCAGCAACATGATCTATATGAGCATCTGGAAATATTGGAGGTCTGAATACCATTTGCGTAAAACAGTCATCGGATGGGATGGTAAATGAATTTGGATGCTGCACATCGATTGGTAAATCACCATCATCAAGTTCAGATATATTAGGAGCTGAGTTGTAAATGTGATCAGATTGCCCACCAAATAAAAGATCATATATACTTAGAGGATCAACATTTCCATCTATGCTTTCAGACGAAGGAAGCTGTTGCATGGCTTCAGCATATTTCAAAGCATATGAACATACAACTGGTTTGACTGCTTCAAATATAGCACTTTGCATTTCACTTGCAATGATAGATAATTTCCTTTTTGTCTACAATATTATACAAAGTTAAGGGATAAAATAATATACAACTACAGTCGTATAAATAAATGCAGTGCCATAAAAAAATAATTTTACAACACTTACTGCTTCTCTTTGTTCAGAAGGAT
>CM014275.1:56883235-56904001 GCA_004135705.1 Alloteropsis semialata
TTGGCATCTTTTCTTGGGTGGTATCTGTGCTGGTAAAGCTAGATGGCATTATCGTAATCAACTTTGTTCCTCTGCCGCTTCCCACTGTGTGATACCATATGAAAAATAATGTATTTATCCGAATATAATACCAGGTGAACTATACAACTGCAATGTTAAATATTGTGTATACAATCATTCGAAGTCACGTGGAAGGTGGCTCCAGAATTCGTCATACATACTTTTTGCAATGGAGTTAAAATGTGGATATCACACTACTCGCTCTGGGTGTTGTTGGAAGACATCTGGACAGGACTAAGGGCATATCTATGGAACCCACTAGGAACGTATGACACAAGCAAACACTGAGGATGCAGCCCTTGGTTAATGGAGAATGGATCTGTCACGACCAGTCAGGGGCAAAGGGCAATGAGGGAGGCGGGGCTTGGCCACCTGGGACTGGGCGGCACGGCGGATGGAGGTTTATGGTCAAATTCTCCGCTCCTGCTTCTTTCTCCACGGCTCACTTAATCCCGTGGATTTTATTAGCTGTTGCAGCGCCTCTCCCATCCAGCTGATTTCCAGAATGGCACCCCGGACAGATTCGAGCTGTGTAGTTATAATTACAGGATTGTATTGCTACTCTTTCGCATGATTGATTGAGATCAAAATTGGTGAAACTCACAGCCTGCTTCGTACATACAACGACCACCAGTTCTCTGCTTGGTACTCCATTGCATATATGGTAATTTTTTCATTCCTCTTTGTTGGCGATATATTAACTAGATACAGTTGTGGCAGTAGAGCAAGAATCACCCTGGTTTGTGGTCTGTCCGTAGATGATTTTGCATGAGTTGTAAGCAATCATTTAATGTAGAGTAAGTGATTACATATATATATGATATCTCGAGTTTCCCTATCTATATTTCGAACATAATATTGTGATTGCAAGTTTGTTGTTCTTGACATACCATCCCAGCCAATCATCTGTTATATTTGTGTGCAAACATGACACCTGAATTTGTGTCTGTGTCCGTAGTCAGTGGCACTCACACACATACTGGGAAGGCTGTGAGTTTATGGAGAAATATGGTAACAATTTTTTAGTGGCATACACGTGAATTCCCTTTGCCTATAATCTAACGGTAGGGGTCTCTCCTTTTCACCTTAAGCCGAGACCCACCGATGCAGTCATGACTCGTGAGGATACATGGTCAACAGAGCCACCACGTGGATGGGGCCCACACACACCGATGCCCGAGCCTTATCTTCTCGCGTTGCTGCTCATCTTCCTCGCAGCTTCATACGCTACTTTCTTCCTCAAATCCATGACGACTTCACGGCTTGACGAGATTAGCGTTGGCCGCGTTGGAGGGCGGCAGCGGCGGAGGAGGCGGCTCGCCGCCGAAGCTGGGGGCGAGGTGGGGGCGAGTCCATTCCCCTCTGATTCGCTGGGCGAACTCCGACAACTCAGAGCAAAATCAGGATATGATGACCGGTGAGGTTAGTGGTTAGGGTTTGGGGGTTGGGTTTTGTGTTCGAGGTTTGGGGGTGTGTGTTTGTGCTCTTCGGGTCTAGAGGGATCGTCGGGGAAGCCGATGGACCGGTGGTGGTGGTGGATGAGACGGCGGTGAGGCGGGGCAGCTGGGGTGCCGTCCGCCAGGCAGTGGGAGAGACCGGTTGAGCGGTGCCGGCGGCAGGGGTGAGCAACCACACTGGTTAGGAAGGGCGGGTTGGCACAATGGAGGTGGGTGGATGGCGGAGCAGTGCGGCGGCGAGCCACCGCCGGCCGTGGGCGGTGGCGGGAGGCGGCGGCGGGAGGGCAGGTGCGGCACTCTACATGCAAGAAAGAAAGTAACAAGTGAGATAAAAAAAAAAGTAATAAGTTGGGACGATGGATGCAGAAAGTAACTAATGGGCTTTCCCGTTAAGCTTAAAAGGAGAGACCTCTCCGTATAGTCAACTCCTATATATAATAGAAAATTGAGGACGTGGATGGCACCGCAGTAAAAGTTTAGGGACATCAGGTTTATTTTACACTTTACGTATCAGTTGTGATTGGTGATGCATACACGATTACTATGTTCACTCCTAGTATTGATTATTACATATTAATAAACAGTCTTGCTAAATTAACCAGTTGTAGCATGGTGGACAGCAAACTACAGTATAAGAGGTTCATCGTTTGTATAGCTGTTATGTATGTACATGCAGTCAATCAGAGCTGAATAGCTGATGCTCAGCATCATCTCGTCAACATTTGCTAAGCCCATTCGTCTTCATCGCCCACGACCGCGGCTGGACGCCAGTAACAAGGTAGATCACCTTCTCCGCCGCCTCGAACACCCTGTATCCATCCAGCACTGGGTTCCACATACCACTGACGGTGCAGTAGTTGGTGCTATACGGCGGGCGGTGGTGTCCGGCGTGCTGCGGCCGCGACACGAGCACGCCGGCGTCCTGCAGCGCCCCGACCCCGGGCGGCAGCCTGGACGGCTGGACCGCCTCTCGTGCGCCCACGCGTGGAACTGCACGCTCAGCATGACGCACGCCGCGAGCGCGCAGGCGAACGCGTGCGCCGCCGCGGGGGAGCCAGCGGCAGAGAGCGCGGCGCCGGCGGCCGGCAGCGCGGCCGCCACCGCGCCGGCGACCACGTGCAGGTTGTTGCACGGCTCCAGCCGCGTGATGGCGGGAGGGGTGGAGGTGGTGGTCGTGGAACGCGACGATCTGCGCGCCGAAGACGGGCGTGCCGGCGTCGCCGTAGTTGTCGATGGACCAGTGGTACAGCCCCGTGGCGAGGTCGGCGAGGGAGTACCCCGCGAACGCCGCCATGGCCGCGGCGAGCAGGTCGGTGCCGGGCGAGCCGGACGCCGCGACGAGGCGGGCGGACGTGAGGAGGGAGGCGAGGATGGCGGCCGAGCCGGCCACGTCGACCGCAGCTCGCCCGGGATGTCATCGTGGGACGACGGGGCGGACGACATTGACGGCGGCGTGGACCGAGGTGCCAACGACGCAGCCCGGCACGACGGTGGCGGCGCGGCGGGAGGTGGCAGCGTGGGGTCAGGTTGTGCCTGGCTTGTTCTCTTTTGTGCTCGAGACTTGAGAGCGTGCAGTGGGCTATGCAATTTATACGGAGAGGATGACCTAAACTAGCGTGCCACTCGCGCCATGCGCCGATTCTCGTTTTCTTGGAGGTTCAGGATTAGTGATTTGATAGGGAAGTAACGCAGGCTGGCACAAGGAAGAAGAAGAGTACAAGAGGACGCGAGGTCGTTTCCATGGACAGCTCGCGTGGCTCTACCTCGACCACTCATGCATGGATCGGGAGGAAGAGTAGTTCGCTTCGTCAGATGTTACTCGAGTCATGTGAGTTCAGTATAATTAAATCACACGTAACATAGGCTAAAACAGTGACATAGCATAAGATTTACGATGAGAGAGAAGTTGAGTTTTACCGGGATAAAACTTTGTGTACATAGTTACTATGGCTATGAAACTGCGATTAAACCTCTATGGAGAGCTTTCATCTCCACAAATTTCATTACCTCTTATTGGTTATTTAGATGCAACGTTTAAATGATATGTTAGCCTACGAAACCGCAAAGTAAAACATTGTATTGAGAGAGGTTGGTTTCATTCATCATTTCAAATATATATTTAAATGTCATGGTACTTTAGAAAACCATGCAATAAAATCTTGCACTGAGAATAGGCTGATACGTCTCAAAAGTTTTCCTTTCCTAGAAAAGGCCTATAGCTAGGGCAGCGACCATTAATGCCTTGCTCTTCCTCAAAAGCAATTAAATCATTGCTTCCTTCTAAACTCAAACATACCCGTACCTATGGGTTGACCAAGATATATGAAAACAAGAGCACGTAAGGTTTTTCTTATGTGCTGTTCTGATCACGATAAATTGATATATCTTGCTTGCGTGCAGAAGTGTTGACATGGACCGTGCAGAGTCGACAACTAAGACTTCAGATAACCGGTTGATAGATAAACTCAGAATACTCTTTATTCTAGGACGGAGAGTAGCTCCTAATCTACATCTGTGCCAGTGATCACGCCAGTACAAAGGCGACGCAGATGGGTGTATGCTATCCAGGCCGGCGTCTATAGAGATTTGAACAGTTAATCTAGCTTATGGACCAAGGCCATTATGGTAAAAGGCCACCATGGACCACCAAATAAGCTGAAATAATCTACCCATGTGCAGCTTATTTGAGATTATTTGATGGTCCATGATGATCTTTTACCATAGTGCCCTTAACTCATAAGCTAGATTATATAATCTAGGTGGGAAACAAACACCTCCTATGTAGCCTTTTTCTTCGAGAACTTATGGAAACTGCATTATTTGGTGAATGTTAATATTTTTCTCTATAAATTTGTAGACTTTGGAAACAGGTATGTAGCCTTTTTCTTCGAGAACTTATGGAGACTGCATTAGCAATAGATGTGCCGAGATTGAAATGCTCTTTGTGTGTCGCGTCTCTGTATGATGTGTGGACACCATGCCTGATTCTTATGAATGCCGGAAAACAACGTGTGATGCGAGAGTAGACGGCACGAAATGCAACACTTTGCGTACCAGCTCCTCTAATAATAAATTCAGCTTCTTCTAAAAGGTAGCTCCAAAGGGGGAGAGAGTTGAGCCAGTATTAAATCTAATATACTCTCTCCGTATTGAAATATTTATCATCATCGACTTTTTATCTCGACTTTAAAAAATCAATGGCGACAAATATTTTGATATGGAGGTAATAAGTATTATAATAGGTCAGTCTTAGTGCACAGTTTTATTGCACTATTATCAAGGCTAGGAACTAGGTCCTTGTGCATATTGAGTGTCATGGTGATGAAACTCATCGCACATATTAGACCAATTACAGTAGGGATTTCATAGGAGTTTTATACACATTAAATAGAGTGACATATCAGTATAGATGATGACATATCATGATAATAATGAAGAGAGAGAGGGAAGAAGTATGTATACATTGTTTCCAAGACTATGAAACCTATTGAAACTGTCATTAGAAGCTATAGAGTTTCATTTCATTTATCTATGTCCAATCACATGTGTCACAATTAGTGATTTATCTTGCCTATGAAACCACAAAATGATCATTTTGGAATGTTGAAATTTTACTCGATTTATCATAAAATTAAGATAAAGTGTACGTGTGGATTGAAAAAAAGAAAAAAAAAACTTTTACAAGGCAGGACCTCTAGAAATTGTTGCGTTTAAGATAATGTGCGGTCTATTCGCGCCTTTATATGCTGGTATATGTATTCGTAATGAACAAAAGAGATTCTCTGTGAATGTCTAAATTAATAGAAAAATGGTATTGCCTTTATATGTCTGGCTAGAGTTATGTCGAATATGTGTATGTTTTGATTACGACGGAAACTTGAGTTGTAATTTGGTAGGTTAGGGATAGAGTTTGAGTCGAATTTGTATCCCTAGGCCCCATAAATATGAGGGGACTACCGCTGTAATCGTGAGACGACTTGACGACTGGTGTGGGCGGCGGCGTGGCCGTGGTGATGCCCGGATGCCGGTGTAGCTGCTATTTATGGGGAGGACCGGAGGAGCGCCCGTAGTCATGCCCCGAGAGGATGTAGGCACATGGCCGAACCTCGTTAAAAAACATCGTGCATTGGTGTCGTTCTCGTTCGTGTGATCTTGTGATTTGGTTTTGCGTTCTTGGAGTTATTACTTCCGCGCTATTATTCTAACATGTCTATATCCCATTGATACGATCATTCAAGTCCAAGTGGACAAATTTTGAACTCAACTGAGAAGTTGAGCACCCCTGAAACCAAATTAGAGTTAATGGTTTGTAGGATTCCAATCCCATAGAAAAAAGATGAAAGAATGGATGCTATCATATGTAATTACTGTAAAACGATCTTTTGCAAAAAAAAATTACTGTAAAACCCACTATAGGGATTTTGAAGGAAAAGTAACACGAGTTAGACCTACTGGATTAAAGGGGTATTCACATCCACCCCTCCTAAAAGCACTATATAGTCTTTTTGCTCGGAAGTGTATGCGTATCCTTGCCAAAAGGCCCGATAACATATGGCCCAAAAGTGATGTATTCAAATGGGCCATAAAAAGTAAATCTTGGACTAAGCTCAAAATTGGCCCGAACCATGCAAACCAGGTGGCCATCAAGCCTCGACTACGATCAGAAGGTTCGTCTCCCCCATCCCGCTAGCCCAACAAAAAATGCTTCTTCCTCGCAAGCTTCTCCCAGGGCGGCGCCCCAACCAGGGCGCCCAGGCCTTGGCCGGCCGCCTCCTGCGCTCCTCCTCATCCCTCTCCGACACCGACGACGATCCACCGTTCACGCGGATCCCTAAGCGCCCAGCCGGAGCCCCCTCGACGCCGCCGAAGCCCAAGGCCCTGGCGGGCAAGATCAGGCCCGACGAGCCTGCGCACTCCGAGCTTCCCTTCGACTTCCGGTACTCGTACTCGGAGACGGACCCGGCGTGGAGGCCCATCGGGTTCCGCGAGCCCACCCGGTTCTCGCCCTTCGGCCCCGGCCGCCTTGACCGCCCATGGGACGGTGTCGCCGCCGCGCAAGGCGGAGGCGGGGATGGAGAAGGCGGTGAGAGGAGCAGGGAGGAGATCCTTGGTGAACCGCTGTCGGAGGAGGAGGTGGCCGAGCTGGTGGAGAGGTACCGACATAGCGATTGCTCACGGCAGATTAATTTGGGTGAGTTTTAACTGCTCCCAGTACCAAAATGGCGTATCCGTCTATTGTTGATGCTTTATGTTGGAAATGCTCAGCTCGAACCTACTGTTGGTTAGTTTTTTGATTAGACACAGTCAAGTGCCATTTTTTTGTGAAATGGGCTGGATTCTTTTGACAAGAGATTGAACTGGTAAGAATAAGATTGTTGGTATTGGTTCCCAAAGATTACTTATTTAGTGTGAATGCTCCGAATTTCATTCGTGTATGGGCCACATTTTACATGTGCAAAATGTTAATCCATGCCTTTGAAGTGTTCAGTTCTCCAAGCGAAATGGGAAAGGAAAATAAGATGTCCTTGGAATACAGGCAAAACCCTGTTTTGCAAAGAAAGATCAAAAGTGCTGTATATTATCTAAAATTTGCAGGCTTTGATCATATAGTATAGAATCAATTTTGCATTCTGAACAGTTAATATCTTGGGTTCATTAAAATGTTAATATAAAGCATTATAATGAATTCCAAATTGTATGTTGAAATCAAAGTTGCATTGCATCTAAAGAATGTTACTTAGTGTAGTGTTGGCTGCTGCTTCTGAAATTTTTGTCAGTCATGCAGCTCAGTGACATTCCACTTACCTTAGAAAGATTTCTGTGCTCTAGTCTAAATATGATGTTTCATGTTCTCAGGGAAAGGTGGTGTAACGCACAATATGCTGGATGACATTCACAACCACTGGAAACGTGCAGAAGCTGTTAGGATCAAATGTCTGGGAGTGCCAACACTTGATATGGACAACATATGCTTCCATCTTGAGGTCATAATATGGTACTACATGCTTGAGAATACTAGGATCCTTACTCTTCTCTCTGTGCCTATTTGCCATGTCCTCATGTAAGTGCACATTGTGCAGGATAAAACAGGTGGCAAAATCATATTCCGCAATATAAACATCCTTATCCTGTATCGTGGTCGGAACTATGATCGAAAACAGAGGCCTGCCATACCACTGATGTTGTGGAAACCATTGGCTCCTATTTATCCTAGGCTTGTGCAAAATGTTGCTGAAGGGTTGACTTTCGAGGAAACAAAAGAATTGAGGAACAGAGGATTAAATTCTCCACCGCTTACGAAACTGAGTATGGTCTCACATCTCCATCACGTGGTTCTGTTATTGAGCTATTTGTTTCATCAAAGTTTTAATATTTCTGTGTTGTGCAGCTAGGAATGGTGTCTATGTTAATGTTGTTGATAAAGTGAGAGAGGCCTTTAAGACTGTGGAAGTTGTCAGACTGGATTGCTCTCATGTTGGAACCAGTGACTGCAAGAAAATTGGTGTGAAGCTGAGGGTATGTTGCTAGGCGTTTGCTGCCATGTTATGCATGTAGTCATTTCTACCCTCATGCCCCCTAACTCATTAATGTTGCTTATTTCCTCAGTCCTTTTTTTAAATAAAATATGCATCTAGGAATATTACTGTCTTAACCTCTAGTTTGTGAACCATAGAAATTTTTAGGACTGTCTGACTTATTTTTTCCATTTCACAGGATTTGGTTCCCTGTGTTCCCATATTATTTAAAGATGAACAGATTATACTCTGGAGAGGTAAGGTTGATCAGGAGCATTCTGTTTCAGCCCAGTGCACTTCCAGCCCACAATGATGCAAGTGTCTGCCTGTACCCAGAGAAGCTGCTTTGATGACTTTCCCCTAGATGTGATCTCTGGAAAATACATGGTAACTGTTTTCTGATGACGGGAAATGCAAGGAACAGCACCTAATGATCGGATTGGTCATCTACATTTTCTTGGTGTTGTTTTGCTGCAAAGGATTTAGTGCTGCCTACCCACTCCATTTTGGGTGCAGAGCAATGCAGTGCTTACAGTTTCGATATGCAGCATCATCTTCTCGCCTAGAAAGTGATGTACCACGATCACTGGTAGTTCCTAGCTTCCTGATGTGGGATAAGTATCGTCAGTCTTCCATCCTATGGCCAGTTGCTTGGCTGGCTGAATGGAAACCGTCACTCTAGATTTAGAAATTTGACGAATTGGAAGTTGGGACTATGCCATTCTGAACAGAGCGTTTCATCTGAGTCTCAACAAGGTGTTTTCAGATAGGTGGAGATTACATCGAATCAATTTGAGTTGGCGACAAGTTTGTTAAACGTTGATGAGGCACAAACATTTCAGGGTACTTAATGATATCACTCTGCTATGTTTTGAAAGAAAATCAGCATTGTTTATATATATGGCTGCTACCATGCTTGAAACTATATTTAACTGACGGCAATGGTTCTGGAAAGTCTGACAAAATGTGGATCATCTCAGGCCACTCATTTGCACGCGGTTTGGTTGGCGCTGAACTTTCTGATGAAAGGACAAAGAACACTGAAAATAGAAAAGCCCCGAAATTTCAACCACAAGAAAACTGTTGGCAAGGAAATTCTAGAGCGCAGAAGGAAAAACATTTCGAAAACTATCGAATTTCAGATGTCACCAATCTTTCTCTTTCCCAGAACTAGCTACAGTATTACAACAGAAGCTTTACACAAAACAGAGAAAGTAACTGGAAAGAATATATAATGTTGGGATTAACCCAAAAAAAAACTGTCTTTGAACTGTGTTGATTATGTATTTCCCATGAATCAAAACAATAAAAGTTCCTTTGAGATCAACATTCTTGTGTACTGTCTCAATTACTTTCTGTGCGATAGCTGTATACTTCTTCTATGTGCATCAGTGCATACCGTCAGTCAGAGCCGATGCTCGCCTTCTGTAACAAACCATCCTCGCCGGCGGTGGCTGTGGCGGCCACATCGGCGCCGGTGACCTCCGTCCACGAGGCGTCGGTTTCGTCCCACGACCGCGGTCGGATGCCGGTGCGGAAGTAGACCACCATCTCCAGTGCCTCGAACACCTTGTACCCGTCCAGCACCCCGTTCCACATGCCGCTGACGATGCCGTAGTTGGTGCTGTACGGCTGGCGGTGGTGCGCGGCGTGCTGCGCGCGCGACACGAGCACGCCGGCGCGCTGCAGCGCCTCGACGCCGGGGGGCAGACCGCGGCGCTTCTCGTGCGCCCACGCGTGGAACTGCTGGCTGAGCACGACGCAGGCCGCGAAGGCGCCGACGAACGCGTGCGCCGCCGCGGGGGCGCCCGCGGCGGAGAGCGCGGCGTCGGTGGGGGCGAGCGCGAGCGCCGCGGCGCGCGCGAGCGCGTGCAGGTTGTTGCACGGCTCCAGCCGCGTGATGGCGGAGGGGTGGAGGTGGTGGTCGTGGAACGCGACGATCTGCGCGCCGAAGACGGGCGTGTCGGCGTCGCCGTAGTTGTCGACGAACCAGTGGTAGAATCCCGTGGCGAGGTCGGCGAGGGAGTAGGCGGCCAGCGCCGCGGCGAGCGGCTCCGCGGGGGAGCCCGAGCCCGCGGCCACGAGGGACGCCGACGTGGAGAGGGAGGAGAGGATGGCGGCCGAGCCCGCCAGCGTCCACGCGCGCTGCGGCCACGTCGACCGCAGCTCGTCCGGGTCGGCGCGGGACGGGACGGACAGCGATGGCGGCGGCGGAGACGTCGGCGTCGTCGTCGTTGAGGCGACCTGGCACGGCGGCGGCGACCGGCGGAGCGGCGGGAGGTGGCAGCGCGGGGTGAGGGTATACATGGTCGATCGACGCGCGCCCAAGCGTGAGCGAGCTCTTGAGCTGCTAGCTAGCCGTGGACTGTATCAAACGGAGGGCTCGGCTGCTTCTGCTTGAGCTGGAATGGCAATGGAGTGGAAGTCTCTCGTTGCCTCTCGCTCAAAAGTGCAGGTGTATGGTTATGCATGGATTATTCTACGCATGTATGTGTGGTGCGATGGGGATATACGTGGGGAGACGGAAGGCAGAAGATGCATGATGACCAGGGACATATTTGGAATAGTTTAAGTTTGAAGAAAGACTTGCACAAAAAAAAAGCATTGATTTGGTGACACGGATCTTAATATATCTCATCTTTATATAAATTTGGTCAAACATATGATAAATTGACTTAGAACAAACTTGAAAATTGTTATACTTTCGAACACAGGGAGTAAATATTTAGTGAAATCTATATTTATTTTATCTAATCAAAACACATTTAAGTTTAAAATTTATCAAAAATTATTAGCCAAAAAGCTAAAAAAATTGAAATGGCAAGAGTAGATTGACTTGGAGAATTAGGTTTGTAATATTTAAATTTTTAGCAATAGTAATTCTCGTGCTTCGATTTGAAAGTTTCCAAATTTTACTCAAATTACACATGTTTTTACTAACAATTAGTCAAACTGTATACATAGGGTGTGTTTGGTTGGAGGGACGGGACGGGACGAAGCCATCGCTTCATCTGTTTGGTTGGGGGACACCTGGGACAAGACAGCATCAAAGAGGAATATTCTACTAAAACGGGGAACGGATCGATTCCTCAAATTCGGCCGGACCAACTCGACCCGTGGTTACGGCGTCTCGCTCCGTCTCCCTCTCCCTCTCGGTCCTTCCTCCTCACGCGCCTGTGCGAGTGCCGCCGCCGGCCATGGCGGATGACTCCAAGGCGGCGGCGACCCTCCTCGTCGACCCCTCTCCACCGCAGCGGGGCAGGCCGGGCCGGGGTAGCGCGCTGCAGAGCCGCGGCGGTGCAAGCCGGGCCGGAGCAGCGCGGCGCCAACCGGCGGCGAGGCAGGCCGGNACCGGTGGCCGGGGCAGGCCGGGCCGGAGCAGCGCAGTGCCGAGCCACGGCGGCGCAAGGCCGGGCAGGGGCGCCACGGCGTCGAGCGGCCGTGGCGCAGGCCAGGCCGGGGGATGGATCTGCATGCGGGGCAGCGACGGTGGTGAAGGCTCGACCCCAGCGGCGGTGAAGCAGGGGACGCGGCCCCCGCGGCTCGCAAGGCGGGGCTCTTCTTCTCGCCCGAGGGAGCTCGCCGCCCAGTTCTACGCGCCCGAGGCGCTGTGGAGCCTGGGCGGCGGCGGCCGAGGCGCTATGGAGCATGTCCGCTGGGAGCTCGCCGCGACCCGACGAAGCTCAGGAGGTTGAAGATGGTGAAATCGTCAGGAGCAGAGCAGGAAGGCGGTCACGAGGTTGAAGACGATGAAATCGCATGTGTGTCTGAGACCAGGTCCTATAGCTAACAGAACAAAAAAGCCATCCATCCTCATTGTCCCTGGTTCCTCCAACCAAACAAAAAATAGGGACGACTCCATCCCTCCAACCAAACAACACGAGGGACGCATGCATCCCTCAAAACAGGGACGACCCTGTCCTGTCCCTGCTTGTCTCCCAACCTAATACACCCTATAATTTACAAAAATTGCACCAACAGATTCGTATTTCAAAGTATTTTTGAGATGCTGATTTCTTAGCATTGAAGTTCACATCAAAAGAGAGAATATAGTTTAAACTCTATTTTTTCTATAAACTTGATCAAAGTTAGCCAAGTTTGATTTAGTACAAATCTTACGTGACATGTAAATAAAAACAGAGGGGGTAGCTTATTATAGATTCCATGCCAAAAATACGTCCCTACAGGAATGGGCGCGGCGTGTATATTTTCAGATTGGGTCAACTTCAGACTTGAAAACAATAGAATATGCTCTAACCCCTGGTACATTCGTTAATAAGCTGGGGAAAATACCAAAAGAGCGGACAGAAACAGTGGCCTGACGTGGCTCAAAAAGTTCGCACAGCGGACTGAAATGTGCGTGTGGTCTCTACAGAAAGTACGCCTTGTCCGGTTCCTGGCCATGTAACTGAACGGAAAGGAAGCATCAACCTCAGCCCGATCCGGTTGGGCATCGCTGCTGCAGCCGTAGCCACAGAGGCCCACGGGCTCTGGACCCATGCATCCCTGCAACTTGAACAGGCGCCAGAAAGTGGTGGAAAGGAACAGCTCAAACGAATTCCCAAATCCGTTTTTTGTTTTCATGATATCTTTAATGGCTTCAAAGCTGGCATTCATGCCGCAAAACTAACTCTACTAAAATACTCACATTCTAAATTGCAATGAGTTGTTCATCATATTGCAACATTGATGCTTGGCAGATTAGGATAATGCTCAGTTGGGGTAAAGTCGGGAGTTCAAGCATTCATGGTGTAAACTGAGCTCTGCTAAATACTGGAGTGCATAGAAACGAATGAACCCCTGATCAGTACAAACTACAAACTATAGAAACCGGGGTTTGGATGACCGATTTATATACCCAGAAAGAAAACAGCATCGGCGAATTCCGTTACAATATTATTCAGATACACTCACTCAACCACACTTGATGGCCTATGGATTTCTGTTTGTGGTCAACAAACATGTGACAGGGAAACAGCAGCCATTCATCCATTATTAGACCCCATACGGAAACCTAACCCTATATCTACACGACACTTGCACAAGCAAAACTGGATTCATTGCTTGCTACTGATTCTGCAGATACGTTCATCATCCATGGCCGTCTGATCATACGCAAGTTTCAACCTCATGCCTTTGCCTGCATCAGAATGCAATTTTGGTGGTGAGTTTAGCGCACATATCACTGGATGCTTCAAAATCCATGCAGCACAAGATTACAAGTGATTTTTTATTTCCAGTTTTGTCAATCAGGTGCTGCAAGCACATAATTCTTATCACCCTGTACTATATTATGTATTTCAATGTGGGAAAAAAACATCTTAAGATTTATCTCCATGGCTATAGTTGTACTATTCTGATGTTGCTAACCCATCCTACTTGTTTGAATGGTAGTTTCCGAGGTTGAAAAGTAGCATCAAACAACTAAGCACATTGAGAAAAAAGTAAGCTATGCCAACTTTTGCACTTGTTTGTCATGGACCACACATCTGTCAGACACAGATTGACTAGTGAAAACTAAACACTACACATAAATTCCTTGTTCTTTCCCTAGTTCAGAAAAAAAAATGTACATTTCAGTCTATACAGGAAATGTATAACCAGCTGGAAATCTAAAAGGCACACAAATTACCTGAGAGTACAGGAATGTGCCAAGGATGGCAATGGCAGCTCCTAGCGCATTGACAGGGCGGACAGGTGTGTGGAAGATGATGATTGACGAAACAATCACTGATATGCGCTTCATTGTATTGCCAATGCTAAACGTCAATGGAGAAATCTGATCGAGAGACATGTAGGACACCTGGTTATATAAGTGGTAGAACACACTCTGAGCAGCAACCCACCTACAAAATTCAATAGTAACACATTAGAAAAATATCTACATATATAAAATTGTGATACGAGATCACCTAAATCCTGACGCTAATGCAGTATATATAATTTAACAATCCTTCATGGCACTGAAGTCTAACATGTATATGCCCAACAGGAAAGTAAATGAAACAGTCATATAAGAAGAACATGAAGACTGTTTAAGCCACCTCATGTAGTTTTGGACCATACCGAAATTTACAATATGATAATTAGGGAAGGAAAATTGTAAAAATATTAACTCCTTGTTTACCAGATAACATTGGGGCCAACTTCTGCGAGAGCCTTTTGCCAACCAGCAGCCCACATTTGGGGGCCTTCCATAGCAATAGCAAATGGAGTCAGTATGACAAGGGACATTATGGACAGGCAAGCATAGTAATTCATGCCACTGACAGACTTTCCCTTCATGCCCCTCTTCGAGAAGATGTTGCGGAAAACAAATGCAAGGTTCGATATCATAGCACCCATAAATCCTGGTGGGAGGCAAAAGATTTACATTAACATCAAGAAGAGGAGAAAAGTTTTTTTAACCTAACACGAGAAAAGACTCTTTTAAACTATTCAAACTGTCTGTAACTTCTATTTTGTCTCTCTCTTAAGCTTAAATCTAAGCATACAACTTCAGGAAGAAATGGGGAAAAACTACACATGTGTAACTTCTCTCCAACTGATTTCTTAGAAAGTTAATATCCTATCTATTGTTCAGTTTTTTCAAGTCTCCATAAGTTCATGAAAAGCACAGAAAATCTAGATAGAGATTATAGATCAAAAGAGAAATTTCACAATCAAATTTCTTCAAAAGCAATCAGAACTGACAGCCTTATTTAGTTAAACGCATCTTTCTAAATTTAACCTTTTACACTAACAATTCAAAAAAAAAATCCTGCGTCGATTTCTAAGCAAATAAGTGAAACAGAATATCAAAGAAACATTTATACTTACCAACCATATTAAAGTTCAGCTCTGTGACAGCAGCTAGAGCACAACCACCAATGATTGGAAGAAGAGAAAGATAGACTTGAGCTGGGAACGTCTCCCCAAGGAGGAACCTCGACACCAAAACA
Organism: Alloteropsis semialata; assembly: GCA_004135705.1. Lineage (NCBI taxonomy): Eukaryota > Viridiplantae > Streptophyta > Magnoliopsida > Poales > Poaceae > Alloteropsis > Alloteropsis semialata. Next base: position 56,898,209 of record CM014275.1, read on the forward strand.
CTGAATGCAGGTTCTGCACTTTTAATTATGTGCGTAAATGACACGGCCACCTTGGACATGCTCACCGTTGCAGCAACATGACCAATGGTATGCGCCACAGCAACCTTCATCAATTAGTCAATCACCAAATTCAGTTACACTTTTTCAATGCAGATATATAATATAAAAAAGAACAACGGACACGAAAGAACCAACTCACCGGGAAAAGAACTTTCCAGAAATCTAGATCAGTCTTGGGGGCCTCAACAAGACGGGTGGCCCATGAGAAAATCATCATCGCAGAGCCGCAGGCGAGGGAGAGTGTGGAGGTGAGCCAGGGATATGGGAAAGCATTCAAAACCTTCTTGTTATAAATGTTAAATATCACGTTAAGCGCCCACCAAGTTGCGAAATAGATGGAAATCTTTAGCCTCTGTGCACCTTCTGATTGGACTGGCACCACCTCAGCCTTGGGCGAATCCTTGTCATCAGCAGCAGATGCTGCGCACCGGAACTCAAGTGGCTGCCTCCGAGGCTTAAGCTCAGCAGTGCACAGACCATCTAGCGGTGCAAGGTAGAGTGGTCTGAGGGAGGAGACCACATATTTTGAGGGTTTAAGACTGGAGATTGATGGAATTGAAGCTGATTTTGAGCGCAGGCTGGAGCCTGAGAAGGCTGCAGGGGCAGGAGAGAGCCTCACAGAAGGTATCATGGCTTCTGCAGATCAACAAAGAAGGTTTCAGATGGCAGTATATGAAGTACATTAGAAAGTGACACAACAGCTTGGACTTTTCCCTGATGAGTTGCACAAAACAAAATTCTGATGTTTCTCTGAATAAAAGTTTTCTTTGAGTTGCAGATGAATGCATCAGCGCTATACAGAAAGCGACAAGAAAAATTTTCTCAGAAGACCAATTCAAAGAAATTTTAGATATTTCTTTGGTCAAGGGCGTTCATTGAAGTAATGGCATGAATAGATTAACCATCTTCAATCCAAGCATAAACCTTTCTTCAGTCAACAAGTCATAAGCTTCTCAAAAGACACTACTACAGAATTCTACACGGCAAAGCCATCGTCTTCTAAAATCCCAGCGATGAATCCCCATACACTAAAAGCTAAAATTCTGGATGAGGACAAATTGCATCCAGCACATCGTTTTCGAGTTGTAATCTGCACGTAAGGGCGTCACCTTTCTTCTTGCGAAGGCTCGAACACCCGTGATCTCTTCGGGCAGATTTCGCATGCAAAGCACCCACCTTTTTCAGTTAATACCCACATGTGCAAGTGAAAAAAAAAAGATTGCCTTTGGATCACAGTAAAAAAAAATGGACGAAAAAAAGGGGAAAAACTATGAGGGTGATATCGTGGTGCAGGTGTAGTCGGGTGTTATAGCGGCGAGGAACCGGCGCCGGGAGTTGGTGACCGCCGGCACCGGGATGTGGGTGGGGAAGACGGGAAGGCAGCGGCAGCGGTTCAAACGGCGGCCGCCGGCACTCCGCAAGGGGTAAAGATCATCCACCGGCTATGCAATCAACACAATAAAAATAATAAAAAATTTGAACAGGCATAGCAGGATCAATAGAACGGATCTTACCTTTCCTCCCGCAAAGCAATCAAGAACCACTCGCAGGGTCTAGAACGGCAACACCTATTCCCAGGATCAATCCGCCCGGCTCAAATCAGAACAACAACGGCGGGGCCTTTCGCGAGGGATTCGAGGAGGGGGCGGAGCCTCTGGATATATGGTGGGCGGAGAGAGGCGGGGGATCGCAAGGCACGCCCCTTGGAATCTGAGATGGGAATTCGGGGATCACAAGGAAGAGGAGAGGAGGTGGCACGAGGAGTGGTTCGCCTCCGGCGAGTTGCGAGTATAAAGGGGGGAAGGTGGCGGCTGGTAGGTGCTGGTGCTCGTGTTCTTTNAATGCTACGAGAGACTCGTTAGCAAAACGACCAAGTTGTTGTCCCTATCATTGCCATGTGAAAATTCAACCATTTAATCACAATTCAACCAAACTTACAATGTAGCCAAAACCAAATTACATTAATGAAATAAGCAAACAATTCAACCAAACTTACAATGTAGTCTTCCACCGGTCCCCGCTGTGTCTGCGTGGCCTGCCTTGTCATCTCGTCATACTGGTCAAACACATCTTCTGGGTCTGAAGGTAGGTCCTCGACAGGACCGGCATCCATAGCCACCTTAAGTTTAAGCCTTGTGTTCGCTCTCAACCATTGCAAATAATTTTCAAAAGGGGGTCACGGTGAAGTGGACCTCCTATGACAATGTTGGCTCCACGACTATCCCAAGCGTTAATGAATCCTTGGTGCTTCATGCCCCAATCCTTTCTACCCCTCTCGCGTCGACGGTCAATACTACATTCAAGACACATTCTTTATCAAATACAAGTATATAACATACCATGATTCCAAGAATATAAACTGAACAAACATACAACATACCGATGAAGCTCTTGATTAGTGTTTATGTACTCTGGAGGGTAAGGTTGAAGATAGCCAAACTGCCTCATCACTCTACTTGGAATATGGTACTCGACAATGTAGAAGCAAATGAGGGGACAAACCGAGCGCCAATAATCTTGATTCATCATGCAATATGGACTAAGCTCCATGGCTTGCACCTCATCTCGATCATAAGGGCGCCAATTCACCTAGGTATCATGAATCAAATAAATTTTCAACAATGCCAAAACCATTACAATAGAACAGACAACGAAAATAAACCTCAATACCAAACAACGTGCTAAAGACAATTTACATGTGCAGGAGTGAGGCAGTCCAGAGCGTTGCTGTAGTCAGTGTAACGTCTCACCGGGTTTCCATGCACATTGAGAATATTGTGCCATAGATAACCGACAGTGGCCAAAGGCTCTTCACCATAAGTTGGTAATTGCTTCAACAAGACAAATATAATGTCAAATTAATAATATCTCATATCATATACATAATGAAGCAAAAGATATTATCTTACCCCATGTGTATACCGCTCCGGCCGACCAACCGGAAGCCGCTCCCACATCCACAGTTGCAAAAGATAAGCACAACCCCCCATGTTAGCACTAGCACCCTTGCGGCAGCAAGCATCACACATCTGACGATAGAGCCATGCAAGAACTGCACTACCCCAACTATAGGTGGCGATGTTCTCCCAAGCTTGCCCAATAATGTCTACCCACATCCAAGAAATGGTGTTCCCACTCGAGTCCGGAAATAAAAACCCAGCCACCAAGTGCCATAGCCATGCCCTAGCATATCGAGCAACAACACCAGCCGCAACATCAGCAGGAGGGGGCGTACCAAAGTGCTGCACCAACCAAGCCGAGCTGACTCCTGTAGTCTTCCTATCCTTTCGATCGTCCGGTGGATCTGCAGGACGAACACCAAACAAGACCTCCACCCGATCTCGCCAACCAGCAGGATCAATTGTCCCAGTGACCGCTTGACCGTCTATGCGAAGACCAAAAAGCATGGCAACATCTTGAAGTGTCACCGTCATCTCACCACAAGGGAGGTGGAATGTGTGTGTCTCAGGCCTCCATCGGTCCACTAGCGCGGTAAGAGCCGCATTGTCCATCTTCGGCAATCCACCCTTCACAAGCATCGCCAATGGAAGAAAGCCAGCTTGCCAAAGGTATGGGGCGTACCTATCATCCCACGCCAGAGGATTGTGGGTGCGGATACGTAGAGGATTCAACACCTGCAAACAAATCATCAAACCCCATGTTGGACTACATCCACCCACCAAATTCATTAACTCGATACAAAGTCACAAACTAACCTCAATACGCTCCTCAAGTATCCTCCCGCGGTGTCGCTCGTCGTACGCCATCTCAAGCAATGGATATTGTGCGTGCCGCGCCATTTTGACCTTCATCACATAAACGAAAATGAATTTCATGTGGTGAATAAGAATATTGATTCACATACAAACGCTACAAGATTTCACATTGCCATCTCACGTCATAAACATTGCCATCTCAACTCATAAAAGATTTCACATTGCCATCAAACAAAATTCACATATATACTTCACATAATTCACATTTCCTTATACACATAACCATGAACTTGAATATATACACATAACCATGAACTTCACATATATACTTCACATATTTCACAATTTCATATACACATTTGCCATATATCAAACAAAATTCACATATATACTTCACATATTTCGCATTTCCATATACACATAACCATGAACTTCAATATATACACATAAGCATGACATCAACTTCTATATTTCCATAGCAAGGTACATTAATAGAAAGTCCAAAAAACCAAATTAAACTAACTTAGTTCTTTACTAATATCATCCACATCTACACATGGTTATGTCAACGAAATCATCACATGCAAGAAAATCTATACGATAGACAGGCGTTACCAACAACCAAATCCACCACTTAGTACAACTAAACCATCTCAAATCCGTGCTCAATCCATCAAATCAAGTCAAACCCTAGCTAAACCTAACCTCATCGAAAACTAAGGAAATCAACCAAATCCGCAAAATGTACATGGTCAAAGTGGAGGAGTTACCTTCCAGGAGTCTTTTTCCCACTTTTCCCCCTAAAATCCGTGGTGGGAATGGCCGATCTAGGAGGTGGAGGCGGCGGCGGCCATGGAGGAGCTCGGGCTAGGGTTTGGGGAAGAAAGAAAGAAAGGGAGGAGGAAGAAGAAAGGGCTCGGGCGCCCGGCTGTATAGGCGAGTCGCGCCAAAGGATGTGGCGCGACTCGTCTGGCCACATCAGCAGCCGAGCTGGCCGCCCGCGGCCGGGACGGCCGACGTGGCAGCCCAGTCGCGCCACATGCTCTGGCGTGACTGCCTCTTCAGTCGCGCCACGGCTTGTGGCGCGACCAAAAGGGTTATTTCTTGAAAATACAGTTCGGGTGGGGTTTTTTTTAAAATTTCAGTTTAAAAAGGATTAAAAAATAAAAAAAATTCCAGCAGCAGGCGAGCACTCACGCGGAGCGACGTGCGGCAGGCGGCGTGGGCCCGCTACCGGACGTGACCACGCACGGCTTGCGGGCCGCGGCACGAGGCCCAGCTCGGCAGCTGTTGCTGCTGCACGCGGGCTGCAGCAACGGCCAGCAGCAGGCCAAGGCACGCCGGCAGCTGCTTGCGGCCCAGCAGACCGCGAGCCTGTAGCTGCCTGGCAGCAGGACGCGAGCTGCTAGCAGACCTCGCAGGAGAGCAAGCACGCGGCCCAAGCTCGGAGGCCAGGCCGTGCGTGCTCGCCTCTGCTTTTGGCATGAAATAGCCCACGGCCACCAGCTCAAGGTTTGATTTATTTTACAGTGTCCTTTCATTAATTCTTGTTCACTAATCATTGCAAGTTGATTTAGTTGTCTTAATTGCTTTTGTCCAGTAGCTCTAGCTTGTTATCCTCTGAGCCCAGTTCGAGTGTTTCACATGTTTTTGTTTAGTGCTCTTGTTAATCAGTTCCTTTAATTGCTAATCATGTTTGTCTTTTTAGTCAAATAATCAATACTTGGTTAGTATGGTTATTTGCTTATCCTAGTTTATGGATAATCCATGTTTTGTCTTTAATTATTCTTTGCATGCTTAGTTAGAATTAAGTGCTTTATTAGTGAGAGCTTAACTAGAAGTTTTGCTTTATCTCTTGTGCAAGTTTTTCGGTATCTTGCTTTAGCTTCCGCATAGTTTTGAGCTTCTCTAATCGTTCCTAGGGTGAGCTTGTCACGAGTTGATTTGTGTCATCTTGGTGATTTTGAGAGAAATGTGCTTGGGGTTGTAATTGGGACATAGGCCCCTGTTGACGATC
>CM014275.1:56905001-56921636 GCA_004135705.1 Alloteropsis semialata
GTCCAGTCAATCTTTATGCTTTCTTCAATTTCATTTTTTAAGTTGATTGTTGATTGCGCTCTATGTTTCCTTAAAAATCAGGCGCATCAGCCAGCAGTTTGTGGCAATAGGCAAATAGCTGATGTGGAGGAAGATCTGATAAATGGATTAACATCGAACGGTTTGCGAGGACGTCCTTCTTCGATGTTTCAGGTATTGGGAGCACATGATTTTGTTGCTCCTTGTCATTCTTTCAACTAGCGTCCTACTCGAAGCAATTGCACACTTCTGTATACCTTTATGGCACATAAAAAAAACTTGACCTACGGGGGGTAAGGCAGCCTCCGGCATTTTGCTAAGAATAAAAACCTTCTCACGCAGGTCGAGAAATGCCCCTGAACCACACAGCGGCACCGTAGCCTGTGTGAGAACGACCAATGATCTGGGGCCCGGCATTAGACCTGTGCTTTGGCATGGGACAGGCGAGGGGATTTTTTTTAACCCCAGCCTGAAATTCTCTCCCATGGGGAGTCGGACCCACGACATGAGTGCTTCTAGAGCCACCTAACCAACTCAGCTAGAGGGGCTCGTTTGCACCTTTATGGCACATAATAATAATGACTGTTTGGAACGAAAGTGTCTTCTGCTGTTTTGCTCTCCTTATTATTGGTTGACAAAAGCAAAACACTTTCCTTTCTTGATATTTTTGGGGAATGCTTTTTTTTAAGGCTGTGACATGTTTACCAAAATACCAACTATACTCTACCTCTGTACCAAGTCTTGCAAGAGTTACTACCAATTCTCATACCCGATTTAGTATCGCAGTTTGCTCTTAAACAGCTGAACTTATCTAAATGACTTTTAGAATTGCTTTAGAGTATTAGGTGCTTTATTTTTCCTCACAGGTTAAACAAAACCTAAGGTACTTCAATCAATAGGATAAGAAGTGTTGATCTTATTTCTTTTTTGTTTCAATCTAAGTTCTACTGTAGCATGCGCATTTTACTTTGTGATGTCTCATAACCTGTGTTGGAATCTTTTGTGCAGAAATCTACTGTGCCGTATGCTGATGATCCTGATCAACAAGAGACATTTAGATCTCTTGCTGGAGCAATAAGGGCAACATCACCACATCTGTTGAGCACAGATCCATCTGATGGCATTCTAGACGCGCCATTAGCTGCTTCAAGGAGAAACTTATCCAGGTCACCACCTCTCGATGTGTTCCCTAGGAATATGTCCCCCAAGAGAGCGCTAGAGAGGCTACCGCCATCTCATTCTGTATTGGGACCTGACCCCAGAAGATTGCCTGATCGGAATGGGAGGTCAAGATGGGCTTTAGATGATGGTGCACAGCGGTCTACAATCTTGCTTGACGAAGAGTATAGGAAGCAAAGTGCAAGAGAACTTATTGATGCATATGGGAATTGTCAAGGCCGAGATGCTGATGAAAGAGTTCATAAAATGCAGCGCCTGGATTCAAATGGAATGGGCAGCAAATCTACTGCACGAAATTGGCTCAATTCAGAGGAAGAAGAGTATTCTTGGGAGGATATGAGTCCAACTTTGACCGATCGAATCAGAAGCGGCATGCCATCTTTTCCTCCTGGAACCTTGAGAGCTGGATTTCCTGGGGCAAATGCAGGGTTACTGGAATCTGATATCGGGAGGCACAATTTTCCAAGCCAAGCTCCTCGACCATCGATTGATGGGCCACCATTGAATCTTGAAGATAGGATTACTGCTGCAAGTGTATGATGCTCTTATCTTTCTCTACTTGTAGTGAATAGATACATTAGCATAACACTTCATGTGCTTGTGGTCCTGCATGCCAACTAGCCTCAATTTTTCCATATTTAGTTCATCCAACTGGGCTTGGCTGCCTAGTTCGCTCTAGGAGTGCATGATGGGCTAGCTGTGATCTGCCAACCATGTGACCCATTCTTCATTTCTCTCCCCACTGTCTCCTCAAGGCCTTGTTGAGTTATCCAGGGGATTGAGGGGGATCGAAGGGAATTGAGGGGGATTTTGACTTGTTGGGGATTTAATCCCTGTCAATTCCTCCAATCCCCTTCAAATCTGGGGATATAACCGAACAAGGCCTAACTGGGTCACATGCTGCATGCTCCCTGTACACCAGTTGGCTTGTGGAGCCTAGGGGGTACCCTGCTGCCTTCCTAGTTCCTAGAACATAGTGCCTTTTAGGATGGTGATAAAAATGATACTGCTGTGTAATTAAGTAAGATCAGATGTATTCATAGGCTATAGTTGGCCAATGTAGGTACATCAAAAATATATTGTTGCGAAATTTGAATGACTTAATCCAATGTATCCTGTGGCCATCCTTCTTGACTGAAAGGAATGACCATTGTGGTCTATACTTAATGATCATTGCCATATTTATCCGAAGCTATGTACTTAGGATAAAAATTCTGTGAAAACAATTAGTCAGGAAACAACATTTTGTCATCACATATTTTTCTGTTAGGCAAGGAACTTTCTCATCATAATGTTTTGGCAGTTTATTTCTTTTTTATTTCACAATTTGATGTTAAATAATGTATGCCCTCAGTTGTGCATAGATATCAAAAAATTCAAAAAGATGCATGTACCATGAGTAGTAGGACATTTCCCAGCCTCAGATATTTTTGGACACTGTTCATTCTTTCACAACCTTTTTGACTAATGTTTAAATATAATTTTTTAAACATTTTTATCCATGTGCCAAATTAATTATTATATGCAGACTTATCAACCTGCCAACGTTTTATCTGTATGAATCTACTCTTAACACCTATTGACATATTTGCTATCCTTTTTCACCCCTTGCAGCATGTTGAGATGTCTACTAGTAGGAGATATCCTAGCAATTTTGGTGTTCACAATGGAGCTCTTTTGGAGTACCAGAGTTCTGAGCATACCCTCAGCCATGGGAGAACAGCTACCATGCAAGCTCCACCTTGGCAGCAGCCTACTGGTCTGCCATTGCGAGTACAAGCACCTGAACATCCATCAGTGCTTGATAGAATACCAGTGCCTGCTGATGGTGACATGGCAGTCAAGAGATTGGAAAGTGGTGGCACATACAATACTTTGAGTGTAGATATACCCTTGGTGGAGAAGAACAGGTCATTACCTGCTCCTCCAAATGAATGGCCTCCTCTTCATCATAGTCAGTCGCAAACTTTAATAACAATTCCACCTGATACAAAACATGTTAGAAGTGCAGCAGATAGTCTAGAAATTAGACCGTTTGTTAGTCAAGGAGCCAGTTCATCTGTATTTGTTCCACGACATCAATACGATGCCTTGGATCAGAGAACTTTAAATACCAGTAGTTTAGCTCAACCACCATATCAGCACCAAGATTTGTTGCCATCGAGTCAACAAAATCAAGGTACAATTTTGGGAAACCAAGCCCAGCCTCATCATCCTCAACAGTTTCATCCCCATCCCCATTCTCACCATCAGGAGGCTTTTAGAAGCTTTGCCCAGTTCCAAGGACAAGGAGGTAGTGCAGCAATGCCACTGCCACCAGTTTCGCTTCTGCCCAGTTCTTTTTCTGTACCACCTGCTGTGCCACCCTACGGCATGAGTTTTACTCGGCCGCCATTACCTCCTGGACCACCACCTCCATCTCTGCAGATTGGTTCATCATCATCACAAGTTGGCGGCCCTCAGCCATTTGTCTCTGGACTGTTGAGTAACCTTATGCGGCAAGGTGTAATTACATTGGCACCTAGCCAACCTCAGGTACTTCTCATGCATTTTTGTGCACCTTATCGCTAGTGTATAGTATTGTTCTGTTCATACGTGTGCTGTTAATTGAATGGTATATGTTGTGAATCTTTTCCTGTAGGACTCGGTAGGAGTTGACTTCAATGTAGACCTCAAGGTACGGAGCGAGCCTGTCATCAATGCTCTGTATCAGGATCTTTCAAGGCAGTGCAAAACTTGTGGCCTTCGGTTTAAATGCCAAGAGGAGCATCGTGCTCACATGGACTGGCATGTTACAAAAAATAGAAATTCAAAGAACCGTAAGCAATCTTCACGTAAATATTTTGTCACCGCGGAGGAATGGTTAAGAGCAGCACAAACAGTTGGAAATGATGGGGTTCCTGCTTTTGTGCCCTCAGACCCAGTCCCTGACAGAAAGGAAGAGAAAGAAATGGCTGTTCCCGCAGATGAGGAGCAAACAGCCTGTGCATTATGTCAAGAGCCATTTGAAGATTTCTACAGTGACGAGACTGAAGAGTGGATGTACAGAGGTGCAGTTTACATGAATGTGCCAGATGGTAATATTGATGGGCTGGATAGGTCACAGTTGGGACCTATTGTCCATGCTAAATGTCGATCTGGGCCCAGCAATACTTCTTAGGATGGGCATAGCTGGTGAGTATCTGCATTTCATTGTGCTATAACAAAACATGCGCAAACTTTAAGGTGGAACAACATATGTCTTGCGCTTAACCTTACTGGAGTTACGGGAGATTATCTCATCGCCACAATACTGTATGCAACATGTTATCAGCTATGGTTATATTTCACATCATGATGCTATCTGACTATATAAGAATACTGGATGAGATATGCAATGTTTTTGTTCATGATAATTATAGCAAATGGTCAGGGTTCTGATTGGATGAAGATGCTCCTGTTGTACGAGTTAATGTTAGTGTCTTTGCGGTTTTCATTAGTTTTTCTGTATATGATATTTTTTTTAACTTTTATGGTACTTCTTGACCACTGTTACCATGTTTTTTGTGCCCGTTTATCAGTCGTGCCGAACTGTTTTGCAGATCCATCATATGGATTCTCAGACTTTCCAGTGCAATAAGACGATCTTTCACTCTATCAGTTACCCACTGAAGGACTCCGTAGTTTCCCATCCATTTAGAAATGTGAACATATGTTTAAGTAGTATATTTTTAAGTGTAACACGTGTAAGGTAATCATGCAAATCTGCCATCCTATACATACCATTTAATGTGATCTGATGATGATTTATACAAGTAATAATTTCATAGTACGACTACACTATTAACATTTCTCACCTTTTGGTATCTAATTTATAAAAAAAACAAGGGATAACCAGGAATACCGTAGTGCAAACTATGATGTCTACCAATCAGAAATTCAGAGAATACTTGCATTTGTGATTGACACTAATACCATTTCTGTTTCATTTTCATCATATCCTGATGTATAACCTCGGTGCACAGGGCCTTTCTTTTGCTGTTTTCATTTATTCACTTTTCTTTTCTTTTCTTTTCTTTTGTTTTCTTTTCTTTTCTTTTGTGTGGATTTTGTATGCTGTTTTGTGCTAGATCTTTGTATGTTTGTATATTTTTTTAACTGTATGTTCAGTGTTCATGCGTAAACCACATGTGCACATTCGAGCTGGTGATCATTTGCTCGCTGATATCTTTATTGCCTCTTCTAAACTTTGCACTGTACCATTTAGTTGTTTGCTGAATATTAACTAGTTGCAACAAACTTTTCCTGCTATGGTTAAAAAAATTCCTTTTATGCTACATGCTGAAATATGCGCTGCATCACATTTTAAGACTGAAGTGTGTTTTAAGAGGCCTCCACTGGGTTGGGTTTGCATGCGGGATTGCTTCTTTTTTTTAGCCGCGGTTATGATTGATTTAACATGTATATGCTTGTAAGAAATCGTGCCAACTTTACCTTCATATAATGGTTAATAAAAACATTCCTTAGCAACGCATCATAAAAGATATAGTTGTGCTGCCTTGCTAACTATCTTTAATCTTTCTTGCAGGGATTGACTTGATAGTTCTTTTTTTGGATGCGGCTGTAGACATGACCTGTAAACTACTGGAGACTCGGATTTTGGTATGATTAGCTTCTTCCCTATCTGGCTCGACAGCCAGTGCATAGAATGTTAGTGCGACAATAGTGTAAAACTGTAAAATCTTTCTGTAATTCAGTGATTGAGCATCAGTAATCTGACATACAATCACTATTGTCATATTGTGCTTGTGCCTTGTCATTCTGTCCTTAGTTGCAGAGTGCTGCTTTTGCATTACTACGGTAGTGTGATCTATATTGAAGCTTCATGTGGGTTTCAGGCTGCTGGTGACAGGCATATATGTAAACCTTTGTTTTGCTGGATGCGAAGAAAACAATATCTTTCTATGGTTCTGCTTTCTTCCCCCATGTTAATATCTTATGCAGGATATATCAGCCTCCTAGTTGGCTGGTAGCTTCCGAAACAATGAAGGGATCATACAAGATGACCAGGGGTGATGGCTTCAATCTATGGTTCTCCAGAACTATGAAGAGAACTAGATGCTATCCTTGATTTTTTTTTTAAATTTTCTTTGTAAACTGAGAGCACTATAGAATTATTGTGAAGATTATTCTTGGTCCCTTGTATAATTCCACCACCTTACTGGATATGTTTGTCCTGCCAAATTTGGATCAAATTGTTTCAGACTTGTACTTCGATTTGGAAGTACTGTGAAGTTGCTCTATGGAACTCGAGTATTTTATTTTGTATCTGAAGCTGGGAGTTGATACAGCTGTCTAAATTGATCTGGATTGTCAACTTTTATACTTACTGGTCGACTCTGAATTGAACTGTGTTGTCAATTGTTGTTTGTATTCAAACTTTTTTGTTTTCCAGATGTGATGTGAGAACTGCAGTAGCTGCTGTTTCGCAAGATCCTAATATAGATGTTGGGCATTTGTGTTGAAAAACGTGTATGAATGGTTACTTTCATTTCGTGATGTGTGGCATTGTGGTCATCGGACAGTCTGTAACCTGTGAGGCTGTGATGGTGGATTAGTGATGTTAATTCAGATGATCAGACCACTTGCTTCGCTGGAAACGTATCCGTGGAAATCTTGTATTTGGGATGGTGAACAAAACTAAGCTTACACCATATTGTGAATAATATTTCTTGATACTTTATGAACCTGGAAAGTACAATGATCTGATTCCTGTATAATTTATAAATTATGCATGCTAGCATTCACATTTGATGTTTAATATTCATCTGTTGCTCTGGCCAGCTGTAGTTTGGTAGTTTTAACAGACACGGTTCCATTCGGTATTGCAAACTCTGCCATTGTGGGTTGCATCCAAGGGCACTTCATCTAGTGAAAAGATTTTCCTTCGGTGATCTGGCTACGCTACTCGGCATTTGTGGATGAATGCGGGTTGCTGGCACTTCAATTTTGACTGACAACGTTCGTTCGCTGAATCCATTTGTTGACGAGGAGTACTTCCTGCCCTGTAGAACTTGCTGTTTTTGAAGTTATCTAAATACACAAACAGGAAGAACTAGAAACTCAGAAAAATCGAAACTGCATTGTTTGAATAGCGAAAAACTACAAGGAACAACAGGCAGGTTTTAGCCAAGGATTGGTTATGTCCGAACACCTAGATTCTACAAATCTTTGCAAATAAAAAAAAAGAGACAACAAATCTCTGTTCTCTAGCTACCAGCATGCAGGCAGGCACCTTAGCCTGAACAACAGCAACACCACAAACATGACAGAGTACACAGCAGCGAATCGAAACCCTAAAATTACGGAAAAAGATCCAGAAATAGCATCATCTCAGCAGCATCTATTCTGTTGTAGAATCGACGGGGAAGTCAATACCCGAACCATCCCCCCTTGCATAGTGGTGACCGCCTTTTTCTGTGACGTCGACGAAGGTTTCCTGAACACTAGCAGTATGAGCACCACATGGCAAGGAGAGTCTGAGGTGCGTTCTTGACTCCCCACTGATGAATTCTCCAAAAATCTTGCTGCCCCCCCTCCTACAAAAGATTAAAATTGTAAAAAAAAAAAAAAACTGGTGTACTGATGGCCAAACCTTCACAAGTCTGACTGCAGCATCCAGCATTCTAGGATGACATCTATTTGACAAGAGGCTGTAAGCGGCATGTACCTTGAAATCATATGGATGGCTGCTGTGGGTTGCCATCGGCGCAGACGGCAGCCTTGATGCGCTCTACGGTGCAGGCGATGAGGCTGTTCACGGTGGCAACGGAGCCCAGTGAGAGCTTCGCGGTGGGGACAGAGTCCACTAGGATCTGGAACGCCACCGTCAGGAGCGACCCACCACCGGCGTCCAAGCCAGCGGTTATCTCTCCATGGGGAGAGGCACCAGGTGGCCCATCGGGGAGGATGGCGAAGCCCGATGGCAGCAGGGCCACATAGTCCGGGTCGCCCCCATTCAGCACCACGTTCATCGCCACCACGTCCACTGGTGCGTACACCACATAGGACCCTGATGCGTCAGTGCAGCTCTCCTGCAGGATCAGCATGTTGCTCTGGTTCGAGTTTGCACTCTGCATAACACCATTACAAAAGAACGACCAATATGTTAGATGCACCAGCTAATAGCGAAATCATGAGCATGAATAGTAGTTAACGATGCATTATCAGAATGCAGGAAAGCACTAGGATTCTTGCAAGGAAATTTCTTGAAGAAATTGGATATAATTCGGTGCTGTGAGCACTCACATTGACACGAAGAAGGGAGACACAGTTGCCATGATCCCGGCCGTTAGCAATGTGAGCCATTTCTTGGACGGCGCCGCCATTGGAGAGGATGTCCCACTGCAGATTCAGTTTTTGACAGAAAAGTAAGTGTTTAGCCCTGCAGTTTCATGTGCGCCTTAGAAAGGAATGGGCCATGTTACCTCGCTGCGAGAAGTTTCATCGCGCAGGAAGTCGAAGACCCTCTTGGGTGGGACTGGGATCCAGAAAGAGGTGGCTGCGTTGAGCACGATGCCCGGGGGCCTGCCAGGGTCATCCACGCTCTTCCTGGTCATGACACGCACATCTTCAGCACCGCTGCCTGAGAGCGTTGTCCACTGGTGTGCTGCGGACGCTGTCACGCCACCACAGAAGCTAGCCACCATCCGCTCTGCCAGCTTAAGCATGCTCTTTCTCCCCTCTATGCTTGTAATCACTTCAATTTCATGAACAAACATAGATGTTTATGCAATCTGTATTAACTTCAGTTAATGATTTTGCACTGGTTAGAAGTGATCTCCAAGTACTTACCTCCAAGGTCGCCGTTGGGGATGTTGCTGGCCATGGCGCTGGCAAGGCGCTCACATTGTCGGTCCAGTGTGCCGACCCACCGTTTTGCACCGAATGCAAGGCCTGAATTTACCAAAGGCCTGTAGAGATTGTGCACTGACCTGTCATCGACCTCAACATGCTCCACCCAGGTCACCTGCATGCACAAGAACACATAGTAATATTAGCATGAGTTTCCTGATAGGCAACACAATTGCTGGACATTTGTTGAATATGCAGTTTTCAGAAAGAAAATGCTACTGTTATTGTAACACACGGTGTTGATTGACCAAGAAATTGACCTTTGAGTAGCCATTGGGCATTTCTTGGATCAGGCAGCCAGATGGCCTGCGTCGGCACTTCAAGACAGGGCTAGGGCGTAGGCTGTCAAGTGAGACGTCGACTATGGCCCATGACCCATCAGGATTGTTCTTGCAGTACCTGGCGAAATAGCTCTCCCTCGTCGGCACCAGTGGTGATGGCACCTGAAACTCCATTGACATCTGCAAGATGATAATCAACATTGTTAATTAATCAAAGAGTTTACACTTTGACTGATCAAACAATGCAAGCAAAAAATGAAAGATACACACCACTTGCAATGCACCATTATAGCTCCCCGCAACACCGGTCGAAAGCACCTCGTGTGTCGAAGCCCTGGACACAATGCTCGAGAATACCGCAGCAAATCGGTTCTTCATGCAGAAAATTTGGATCAGCAAGCGGTGATCAACCAAATCCATTCAACTGAAATCAACAATCAATTTGTGCCTTAGGTACTAACCGCGTCCATGAGTATCTCGACGAGGCTGTCGCGAGTCATGATCACGACAGCACCATCACGGGATGCCTCCGGCCGTAGCCCATACTGCCTTGGCCCAAGCCCGCCTGGGAACATCCGGCCGTACTCCTCCTCGTCGAGCTGTGCCCCTGCTGCGCCCACACCCCACAGTGGGGCGTCCAGCCTTGCCATCCGTAGGAGCTCGTCCATTGCAGCGACGGCGAGCTCCACGATCATGGGCTTGTCAGCATCGAGCTGGCCAGTAGACACGTTCCTCAGTAGCTCTCCCGCAGCAGCTCCAACACCGAACAGGTGGTCGGTGCCAAGGCCAGCTGGCTGGACGCCAAAAGCACCAACAACATCCAATGGGGAGCGGGCAGCCGCAGCAGCGAGCGGGCTCGATAGCACTGGGAAGGATACCATTGGCTTGCCGACGTGCTTGGCAGCAATACCAGAGATCCGGTCAATCTCATCACGGAGGCGGGCGTTCTCGAGTCGGAGGTGGTGCTCATCGAAGGACATCTCGCCGAGGGCAGCGGGACCACCGCAGCTGGGGCAGGAGGCTGTGCTGAGCGCCTCCTTGTACCGCATGTTCTCTGCACGCAGCTTGTCGTTCTCCGCCCGCAGCTGTGCGTTCTCCTGCCGCTCATGCTGGTTCTGCACGCACCAAAACCATATTGACATGATCAGTTACATGTATAATTGCACAATGTGTATGTTCATTCCATTGTCCTTTTCATGCATGTCATGGTTGTCATCGATTAAGATGCAATTCAAAACTCTGGTTCTTGCTCAGTTTTTTAGAGATTACTATTCCTGTCATGTTGTCAGGTCATGATCCACAAATATGCACATGTGGATCGAAATTTGACCAAAAGAAACTCAATCCTTTTCTAGCATCACATACAATGTCATGGAATAAAAAGTAGTGTCTAGTGATGTAATAGAGCTTACCTTCATCTGTGTGCGCTTGTTCTGGAACCAAAACTTGACCTGCAGCGGCTCGAGCCCAAGCTCCCGGCTCAGCTCCTTCCGCTGCTTGTCGTCAGGGTGCGGGCACTCCTTAAAGAACCTGATTGATCCAATTCGACCAAACAATCAGACATGAATGTTAGTGGAAGCATTGTCTAGGAAAACAAGCCTTTAAAATGGTGATTAAAGGAAAAGGAGTTGGAGTCATGGTTCTTACGCTTCCATTTCTTGGATCTGGTGCTGTGTGTGGCGGTGGTACCGCTTCTTCTTGTTCGGCCGCTGGTTGGGGTCTTCCAGTTCCAGGCCATCATCGCCAGAGGTGCCATCAGGGTTCTCGCTGCACGACTTGCTCTCAAACTCATCTGCCAGTGTGTCGGAGCGGCCATGGATGATGTTGTCACCACTGTCCACTGCACCTCCTGGGATCTGATCAAAGAGTTGCTGCTGGAACGCTTGCTGCAGGTGATGGCTGTCTAGCAGGTCAGTCTGCAATTTGTTCAGTCCACAGATGTAGAAGTCAGTTTAAGATGATATATGAAGCATTTGCGGATTATAAGAATAAAAATGAGAACTGAGAATGCAACCGAGGAGATGATACTGGGGATTACACAAAGCTAATGGACTATTAAATATAAAACAGGAAATTAAACAAAAAACTATTTGGAGCAGTACAGCTTTGAAAGTTTGAATGTGGAATCACGATGCATGCACGGTGTGACTGAAGAAACTCTCTTTTTTTTTCCCCTTTGCTAAGAGAATCTTCTTGAATTCCATTCAAAATGAAAAGATAAGAAATTTTCTTTTAACAGGATGCTAGAACATTAAAAAACGATGAAATAAGAACAAAAAATTTTCTACTGTTGTGCACACATAAAGAAGATGTTTATTCCCATTTCTCCTTATTTATAGAAACAAAATATGTGCAGGATCAAGAACAAGATAATCAACTGTGCACATATATAAATGTGCAAATGGTCATACACCATATGAGATCAACTTGTCTACTCTTCTTCCTCCTACCAGCTAGTACTACCAGCATAGTCACCGCGGAACGGGAACGATGCAGCGTTCCACGTTCCGGGAACGAGCGTTTGGGACGGGAACGCGGGAACGAAATCGTCCCCACAGTGTAAAAATTGCATCAAAAACGTCGTTCCCGTTCCCGGTTCGTTGTTCCTCGATCCGTCGTTCCGGGAACTCCGGTGACTACCAGCTTACATTAAATGGCAGATTAACTGGTCAGTATCCTTGAATGTGGCGCCCATCAATACACGCATATATGTACAGCCTACCGTTTCGCTCCCAAATTAATTCGAGGAGAAGATTTGCACAAGCAAGAACATTAATTAAGAACGCAAGACACCAAAAATAATCAAGGAGTACTAGCAAAGGAAGAATAAACTCGAACACAGGCCGGAGAGGGTAGTAATAGTGTACCAAACTCAATGGGAGGCACTGCACTCAAACAGAGCCTATATATGCCAGCAAGAAAAGCAAAGTAGAGAACTCTTTAGCTACTCAGACACTGATCCTGCACACTCCAAAAGATCTCTCACTGTAGCTACCTGGCTTAGAGACAGCGCCGATGAGGACCCATACGTGACGCCCGTCCGACCGATCATCGCCGGCATGCGCCTCGCCGGCGTCATGAACGATGGCAGTCCGGTCCTAGTGCCTCCCAAGCCCTAGCTCGTGCCCCCTAGCCTCTCCCATTCTGCAAAACAAACAAAAAAGATGCATGTTTACATATATACATATATGTCTGTCCGCTCAAGTCAATAACCAGGAGAGAGAGAAGTGAGCGGTAGCCCAAAAATGTCCACAGATCACTGGCTTACACGCCACGTAACAGCACGGGCGGCAGCAGATCTAGGGCACGCGCACGCGAGAGCTCCCGAGCCAGAGAACTCGGCGAGGAGGTCGTGAGATCTGGGGCAGTCGATCTGTACCTCTGATCCCTGCTCTCGTGGCGCCTTCTGAGCAATAGTCTGGCTGCGATATCGCATGCGAGAAGCTGCGGCAACGAGCGCGCTCCGTGCACGCGGCTGGCTAGCAGGAGGCGGACGGAAGCGCGCGGAGAGATCTCGCGGAGGAAGAGGACGCCATGGGAAGGGGAAGAGGAAGGCGAAGGGGGAACGGCGGATGGGAGAATGTGGAGATGGGGAGGAAGGAGTTATTGCGAGCTGGGGAGTGGAGAGCGGATGGATGCAAACGCATTTATTGAGAGAGGGTGCAGCGTTATTGCTCAGGCAGCGAGAGGGGAGGAGAGAGAAGGCTAGAGAGCGAAGAGAGAGAGAGAGAGAGAGGGTAGTAACGTACACGGTGACAGTTTACTACGCCTTCATGGATGACCTGTTTTTTTTTTCGGTGGAACTTTGGCTACTGCCAAATTTACAGAGCTGCAGCTCAGCTGTGTGCTATAAAAAATTGGACGCCGGTCATGTTGTTCTTGTGAGGGCAGAGGCATGGCGCCTCTGGAGACTGGAAGTATTCTTCGAATTTCAACCATGCTTTTTTTCTTTTAGTTCAGAGAATGTCAGACAAAAAATGGTCTTTGAAGTCCTTAATTTGTTCTTTGAATATATATGCATATACCTTATTATCAAATATATTTGTCGTTCTTTAGGATTAGGGCCTGTTTAGTTGGGTAGGTGAGATTGTGAACTTTACTGTAGCAATTCTAAATCGAAAATTAGGAGGACTAAACATGATCTAATTATAAAACTAAATACACGGATGGACGGAAAATCGCGAGACGAATCTATTAAGCCTAATTAATCCGTCATTAGAGATTGTTTACTGTAGCACGACGTTGTCTAATCATGGCCAAATTAGGATCATTAGATTCGTCTCGCAAAGTTACCGGGGGTTATGAAATGGGTTTTGTCATTAACTCACGTTTAATACTCCATGTATGTAAGATTTTTTTTGATAAATAGTAAAATTTGATAAATAGTGAAGTTTGAGGGTGGCAACTAAACAGCGCCGTATACCCGGCTCGTCAGCCGTCACCTAGAGTTTTGGCTCCAAAGTCTTCACCACTCACCGTACACGGCAGTTGACGATGGACAACACCATGAGCTGGACAACACTGTCCACTGCCCACAACACATACATCTTTCCGCATTCAACTATACTTCCTAAAAAGTATTGTTTTTTACTCAAACAAAATATAACTTGGACTCTAACTAAAATGGTTGACAACATTCAAATCAAACTAGCAAAATTTCAACGTGGGTATGATGCTCCAAGTAGAATAATTCCTCAACTCAAATAATAAAAAAATCTAAATCAAAAGCTAACTTTACATCTTGGTATGCATCTTAATTTTGGACCCATGCGAGGTTTTGGTTAAGGTGTGTGGGATTGAGTTAGGGGAGAAAGAGAGAAAAATTACTCTAAGGTAAGAGGAACAAGTATATGGCATACTATTTAATTTCATGCACAATAAATAGTATTCCAAATAGGATCTTTTTGCAAAAAAAAAATAGAGGAGTGAGATTGAACCAATTTCATCTTGAGGAAACCCCCTGTGCACGGTTTTCAACTTTTGATGAGTCTTAGGATTAAATGATAGAGCAACTTATGAAACAACAAATAGGAAATTCATTGTAGAATGAGTTTTATCCATACTTTTAATTCTATTTTATTGATGTGGTATCTTGGAAACGATGAAATGAGACTCCCTATTAGGATTGTCCTAAGGATGGATTAGCCGCGACCAACCTCCCACTGGGCCTGCACAAGCGCCGCGCGTGAGAAACTAGTAGTTAAATTAGCAAAATTGTGTTAATTTAATTCAAACTCATGCATGTTTATATGGCATAAGCTAATATATATTTCAATGGCGAACACAGGCTGGGTAACTATTTCATTAATCCAGTATTGACCTATATATTTCATTAATCCAGTCATCTTAATGTGATTTGGCAACTCAATGATGTTGTATGACCATCAGTTTGGTGGTTGACAATATTTATGAAGCAAAAGGGACTTCAAGGACTAAAGTCCAAAATTTTGCAGCTTCATTTTCCCCCTACGTGGAGTTAATTTTTGATGTTTGCGTCCTGGGGCCTGTTTAGGAAACTTACAGTTTTCAAACTTCACTATTCATTAAAGGGAATCTTACATGCATGGAGTATTAAACGTGTGTTAATGACAAAATCCATTCCATAACCCCCGGTAACTTTGCGAGACGAATCTAATGAGCCTAATTTGGCCATGATTAGACAACATTGTGCTACAGTAAACAATCTCTAATGATGAATTAATTAGGCTTAATAGATTCGTCTCACGATTTCCCGTCCATCCATGTATTTAGTTTTATAATTAGATCATGTTTAGTCCTCCTAATCTTCGATTTAGAATTGCTACAGTAAATTTCGCAAATTTTCTTTTCTATCTAAACAGGCCCTAGGGTGTACCTTGATCCGTACCGAAGACTGTAAATTCAATATACATGAGACAGGCGTTGAATGCTATAATATATGCAAGTTTATCATATGGAGAGTACTGTAAAACTTACGGCAGCCTTCTCTTATTTAGGCCTCCTTTAGTTGCGGTGAGAAAGTTGTGAAAATTACTGTATCAATTGTAAATTGAAGATTAGAAGGACTATACATGATCTAATTATAAAACTAATTACACGGATGGACGAAAAATCGCGAGATAAATCTATTAAGCCTAATTAATCCGTCATTAGAGATTGTGTATTGTAGCACGGCGTTGTCTAATCATGGCCATAGGCTCATTAGATTCCTCTCGAAATTTCACCCGGGGTTATGTAATGGGATTTATCATTAATTCATATTTAATACTCCTAACTAGTATCCAAACATTCGATGTGATGAGTAAATAGTGAAAAATTGCGAAACTTGCCACAACTAAACAGGGCCTTACTTCCAATTTCCAATGTGAAAGGTGTACTGTTGAAGAAATCGGCTTTAGTCCCAGTTGAAAAAAGGTGTTAGTCTAAGGTCCCGTTTGGATATCATAGGCTAAATTAAAGTTTAGTAGCTAAAAATCCAAAGAGGAAGGCTACAGTAGGAGCTGAAGTTTAGCCCACACACAAAAAATTTTTGCTCACCCATTGCGCTAACGAAGGCTAAAGTTTCCCCCGGGGGGGGGGGGGGGGAGCCCCTCGGATCCAAATGGTGTGTAAGTTTCCTAACCAGGGCAATGAATCTCAAACTAATGCTTTTGAGCATTCATCCCAACAGATAGAAAACAACTAGTTTTGTGCCCACGCGTTGTTAAGGGCAATACAAATCATAGATAAATGGCATCATAATCTTTTTAACAAATAATTAGTATATAAAATATGTATAAACAACACCCCAGTTGTCGGTGCAAGAAATCACCGACGAGTGAATTTAGTGGATTGCGTGCTTAGGCTCGGATGGTTCGCGTGTCCTCTTTGATGCTTCTCGTGTTACTCACGTTGCTCGTAGTAGGGGTTACAAGCGGTCGAGAGAGGGAATGAGCTCCCAAGTCTCTGTGAGTGTGTGCGTATGAGTGTGAGTCGGGTGAATCATGAACCTAGTCCAGTGACTGGCTGGAGGAAGAAGAAGATCGAGAGAGAACGCTCCTGGAGAAAAGAGAAAGAGATTTCGTGCCCCTCGCAGGAGGCCTGGCCTCCCCTTTTATAGCTCAAGGGGAGGTCAGAGACGATAAAATAAAATGAGAGAGAGAGAGTCGCCCTGCGCGAAGGTCGAGCGAGGCGGACACGCCGACCCCTGCGCAGGGTCGGCCGAGGTGTGGCCGTTCAGAGGGCAGTATCTGAACGGCTGTGCCGTCGGGGCTTTTAATTCTTAACTCGCTGTCATTGGGTACCC
>CM014275.1:56922851-56943824 GCA_004135705.1 Alloteropsis semialata
GCACCGGGCCGGCTACTCATCGCGACACCGCTGACCGTTCCTGAGTCGCGCAACTCGCTGGCGGCATCCCGTTCCTTGCATAGATCCAAGGCAGTGGTGCACGTCCCATCTGGCCCTCGCATAGATTCAGAGCGTGGTGGCCCATCCGGTGGTGAGGCCGATGGGGGCGATGGTGGCCCGTTAGCCGGTAGGGCCATCAATGGAAGGTGGCGTCGGCCCATTAGCCGGGGCGGCCAATGGAGGCAGCGACTCCCAAGCCTGACCTTCCACGCACGGCATTGCCCGTGCCCTAGGTCAGCCCTACATGCACACCACAGCTCCCTACCATGGGTCACATGGCCCCTTTGCCGCCACTGCCGCTATGCGAGCTGGGAGAGCAGATGTAGAGAGAAGTGGAGGAAAGGGAGAGGAAAGAGAGAGTAGTGAGTGAGTCTTGGTATTTCTTACACCATGAATAAATCCACAAGAGTACCAATGTAGCACTCCACCCGTGAGCCGTGAGTATTCAGAGTATCATATTTCTCATGGATCGGATGTGCACATGTCTTCTAGCTAGCTCAACCCATAGACGGCAAGAGGTAGAATGGCCTAGGAAGCAAGGTGGTCTATGGATAGAGATTCTAGGAAAGTTAAAATTGGTTAACAAGAGCTTTCTTCGGGCATTGGCTTACACCTAGTCTTCCAGGTGACTCCAGTCTTTAGCTCTATGCCGAATCCGAACATGTAGGACTATAGAGGATGGACGGGGTTGTCACCACCTATCATCTACCTCACATACCATGGGAAACGAGGCAAACAAAGGAAACCTATAGCCTACACACCACATCTTCACTCTTGATTACTACTCTAGCGTCGTATAGGATTACCCGTCTTTATCAGGGGTCCTCTACTAGAGCATCTGCTACAAGAACGAACGATGAACCCGCAAGCAACTAGTAACGAAAGCTTAGCCCAGCTAGGGAAGTCTCCACCATAGACAAACTTAGATACATACTCAAGGGAATCGTATCCAATGAGGTACAAGTCCGAGAAAGACCGCCGACAAACTCGTCACTTATCCGGAGTACATCCTCACTCACACCCTATACTACGCTACCGAAGTAGTTCTAGGTCTAGAAGTGGAGCTCTTCTCTTGGGTCTAAATCACATGTATTGTTGTGTTGAATGGGGGGCTCTACTCCTCCTTATATAGATGCTTGGGAGCGGAACCCGGGCGTCAAAAAGTCCATGGCATTAGTGTCAATACATTGTAGTGGAACTGCCTTGGGGAGAGCATGGGAGAGCTCATGCAAAAGCTGGGCTTGAGGGGAGCCTTCTCTGGGTTGCTTAGAATATTCCCTGGGGTCTCGGGTTGGATTGAGCAGATTTTGATTGGCATGTGGGCCCTCAATACTCGTGCTCTCGTAGGTTGGGCTGAAGTTGTGTTTCATCTATGCATTGAGCATGTTTCCCCCATATGCATGCATGGTCTCATGTGAACAGTGATTGCCAAAACTTGTGGAACTGATTAGAGATAAAATCCTATCTTTAAGTTGGTGCTTATTATTTAACTATTCTCTGCAGGAGTTGATGATCAAGTATGATGTTTAAGGACCGTCAATAGTGAGGGAGGGAGAGAGTGTGTGTTGTGAGGGAGAGAAGAATGAAAGAGAGAGAGAGAGATGCTTTCTTCCAACACTAAGAAAAATCTACGCCAATAAACAGAGGCAAAGGGCTTTAGTCCGGGTTGATGGTATCAACTAAGACTAAAACCCGCTCTTTAGTCCCTGTTGATTTTACCATCAAGATCTAATGTTGGAGGCTTTTTAGTCCTAGCTAGTTTGTAAGACCAACAGGGATAAAATGTTGACTTTTAGTCTAACACCAACCGGGACTAAAGAGTCTCCCTTGCCCTTAGCCGTTGGGTCCGAGACTAACGCTTGATGGGTACCCTAGGTACGAGTACCCCAACTGGGGTATTGGAATAAAACCAAGTCTAACAACAACGGATGATCCAACAGGCAAGAGTGCCTCTTGCAACAGGCTCTCCCTCGACCTCTTCGAGCCCAGGTCGGAGCAAGCCTGTCTCTTAACTAGCTTCCCGACCTCCCCGATAGAGGTTGAGGAGAGCCCATCACCTGACTTTCTCGAAGGGGATGGGATGGGCAGTTCTCCCAGTATCGCACCACAAATTCAAACACAATTCCAATTGTCCAGAGAGTGGTTGGGGTGAATGATGGCCAGTTCATCGTACAAATGGGATGGAACAACTTTTTACCCCTTGAGCCCGCCCTGCACAGAGCAGAGCGTATCATGGGGCAAAAACGCCATTGTGCCACTCGCATCACCCAAGCATGGCCACGGGAACACATCCGAAGAGGTCGGGGAAAATACCCGGAGAATGGAAGACAAGACTAGGCACACCCACCACGCCTAGGGAGGACGCCTCGCATGTAAACACAGTATGAGGACGACAAGACCATGGGTCCAAGAGACATCACAGAGACGCCACAGAAGTCAGCACGAGCTAACATATGGTAACAGTTCCCACGCCTACGACCCCCGCTACAGGAGATGATGTCAGAACTGAACTATCCCCTCTTTATGCCACTAAATCTACGACCGGGGGAGAGATGACACCACGATCAGATGGTGGGACTAGGCCAAGACTCTGTGACTAATGAAACCCCTTCCACTTCTTTTGTATGCCCCGTCCCTGGAGTATATATGAATGGAGCTCGCTCTCTCTCTCTCTCTCCCTCTCCCCCTCTCTCTCTCTAATGCGTGCATATCTCTCTCTCTCTCTCCCTCTCCCCCTCTCTCTCTCTAATGCGTGCATATGTAACCCCACTTTTCCCTTTCACTCACATTTGCAAGCGCCCCTCTTGTAAACTCTGAGCAGTCAAGCTCGAGGAACAAGAGCAGCTAGCTCAAACTGGATGCAGGGCTAAACTTGAACCAATATAATCCTTTGTGTCTGAGTGCTCACCATCAGATGTCGGGGAGTGCGGTGTAAAATCACTGGCCAGTGATACTAAACACCGACAAAGTCCACATTAGTCCTGGTTCCAAAAACCAGCGGGGACAAATGTAGGGTGTGGATTACGAGTTCTCCACTAGTGGCACTATGGTTCATTTTTATTCAATCGAAACAATAAAAAGGCTACCATTCGTTTTTATTCTACACTTATTTATACTTAACTAAGAACACCTGAGAGGATCCCCACAAAAACTAATTTTTTTTTCAGACAATAAAAAAAATTCAATTGGTGAAAAGGGAGCAAACCTATGACATTTTCACTTATAAAATAACAAATATGATAAGCCATTTTTTGTTTCTCGAAAACTATGTGACGCCATTGCTCATTTAGCTTGAAAATATAGCCTTCCTTTTCTTACATTGAAACAATGTTTAATCAAGACGATTGCCAATATAGACTTCATGATGAACTTTGAGGTGTCAAACCAAATGCTTCTGTATAAATTGAGCCATAATTTTTTCCACGTCCAAACTAACAGATAAGAGTAACATACATTAGCCATAATTTTTTCCACGTCCAAACTAACAGATAAGAGTAACATACATTTTTCTTTATTTACTTGTTATGTGAAAAGGACTAATGTTCATTTTTATAAACCGAAACAATTAAAATGATCCTGTTCAGTTTTATTCTACGTTTATTTACACTTAATGAATAACACCTGAGAAGATCCCTGCAAAAATAAAAAATAAAATCCTTCAGATAACAAACTGCTACATCAGAGAAAAGAGAGTAAACCTATGGCATTTTCACTTATCTGATAGTAACAAATAAGAATAACCAAAATAATGTTTTCTGAAAATTATGGGGCACCAATGCTCAAATCACTTGAAAATATAGCATTTCTTTTCTTATATTGAAACAGCTCTGTATCAAGATGATGGCCTATATAGGCTTCATGAACTTTGAGGTGTTCAACCAAATGGTTCTATTTCAATAAACATGAGCGATAACATTTTTCCACTTGTAAAATAACAAACAAGAATATCGTGCCATTTTTCTGCTTTTCAAATTATGGGTGCCAATGCTCATCTGGTTAAAGATATAATAATGAAAGAGAAATTCTAACCACTACATTGCTGCAGTGTATACTTATATAAATCTTTTTGCTTTTCAACTTATGGGTGACAATGCTCATCTGATTAAAAAAATACGAAGGGTTCTTTTAATATTTTGGCATTGGGATTGACGATCTATAAGGAAAGAACAATTCTGTGTACTGCCAGCATGTGTAGATATAAATCATTATGATTTATGACGATATCAGTAGCCAAAGTTCAAAGATTCCACTGCCCCTTAGCCCTGTGACCCTGTCGTCGCCAGTTTTGCTCCACTACGTAAGCTGGAAGCATGGAAAGTATATACTTGCAAGTAACCTGGTCGATGGACAGCATATCAGTGTAACTAAACTACGTAACTAAACTACACCAAGACAGTGTGTTCTTCTGTTGACTTATCATCTAGAATTCAAATTACATAATATAGTAATTACTTCATGTCAACTTCTGATAGGACTATATATAGCATAGTCTTGTTGTTTTCTTCTTTGTTGACTTGATCAGACTTGATCAGATAATGACATTATACTGCAGGTTTTTATGAACTTTGAGGTGGTCTAATGCTACTAGACTATAGTAAGACTTATTCTTGGACTCAAATTTATTATTTGTATGGAATAAGTAAACTCCACGGTTGGATAAACTTTAGGTAAGAGTAGTACGGTTTACTTGGACTAATCATAAATGCATTCGGAAAGTGACATATGGGTGGTTATGTGTGTGGATTTTTTTATTTCTAGATTCTGATGTTTAATCGGTTTCACCTATTGTTCTTTTCTTAGTTAATCGGTTTACCTATCGTCATAAGGTCTCAAAGAGCTAGCAATAACTGCATCGATGCTATGCATATGTTTCTTCAAAAACAAGAGTGCTACTATTGGAAAGTGACGATCCAAAAAAAAATCTAGCTACCCATTTCACGCCTTGACTATGCAAAAAAAAAAAATCTAGCTACCCATTTCACGCCTTGACTATGCAAAAATAAGTCATTCATATTACAAATCATAATCCATAAAATACAAAATGGTTCAATTTTTAGCCTTAAGACTGATAAGTTCCCAAAAAGAAAAAGAAGGGTTCAACTATATATCCTTACATATTTGTGTTTGAAAACAAAGTCTGTACGGCCTTATTCTACCTACCAATTATGTAAGCCTCGAAGTATATTGCCGTTGATGGAACGCTAAAGGACAATGCTAGTAGCCAGAAAACACTACTTGTAGACTTGTAGTCCCCTATAGGCTTGCGTCAGGAGGGATTGAAGCCGCCTTTGGTGGTTCAAAAACGCGGAATCTTATCTCAGTCATCCTTTGTTACGACTTTTTAGGGTATGTTCTTTGGCCTGGATAATTCACACATTTAGTATAGGTTGCTATTTCTGGATCTCATAGAGTATGTTTAATGGAATAATTTCTTAGATATATTATATAATTTTGAGGTTTCTTGGAAGATCAGAAGTATACTTGAGGATCTTCTAAGAAGATGTAGCCTTCAAAGTGTATTACTTGGTAATTTATCTGTAATAGGTTCGATAACTGAAACATACTGAAAAAATTTAGCAGAAAATTTAGTTTAACCTACCAATAGATTTGATAAGAATGCTAAGTTTAAGATTTAGTTTTTGGAAACTCCTGCTATCTAGCTTGTAACGGTGTACATGCTGAAATATATTGACCCCTTGATGGATCCTTAATGATTATACAATATATATGTTCTTATGTATACTATGGCTCCCCACATGAGTTAAGGTCCATTCTTTAAGCATTTGAGCTTTGCAATTTTTTGTGTGGATACACATATGCTTTTCATTTACTTGCAAGGGTTGGAATCTTTAATGAATGATTATATTAGCTACAAAAATGATGCATGGTCTACAATTCATGACATTGGCACAACATGCATGGCATCTTGTTTTCCATACAGTGAATACATGGACGCAACCATGCCAAGTAGCTTCTCTGACTCCAAATTATTGCCATATGTCCTTTTCACTTGTTGATGTGTAGGCTAAAACATGTTGCTGCACTTCCCTGTCATGGTCAGGATGAGCCCACCAAATAAGAGTTATCAACTCAAATGCCATTTGTGTAACCCAATGTATCATTTCTCTAAAATAGCTAAAAACATGCTGATACAAAATATTCATGAAATCAAACGTGGTGCAAGTACCTAGCTAGGTTTAATCTGCTCCTTTAAGGATACTTATCATATAATATAAAACAAAAACATTAGTTGGAATTATGGAATCCAGTCGATACTACTCTCGGTCAGCATCATGTATAATCAATTTTGGTTAGGAAACCACACATGTTGGTGCCCTACGCACCATTCAAAAATCAAACAAGTCTGGATCATCACTAATGCTACATTGACATTGATATTGATATGTGGGTCTCCATGTCCTTGGTATTAATGCGCTGGTTGATGTCGAAATACCAACTTCAATTCCCCGTGATGCAAGCCTTCTCCTTTGTAGCAATATGCTAGCACCTTAGCACTTGCAGTACCTCAAGGTTCTTGCAATAATTGCTCGTATCCCCTAGAGAAAACTCAATAGGGAGCATTATACATTGCGCATGGTTAATGATGTCTCACCATTACCCTTCAAAAAAAATTGTGTCTCACCATAAGGGATCAAGCACTTAATTATCCCTCTTCAAGATAAAGTACTCCTTGTGTTCCTTGATGTGGAGTGCGTTTATTACCAAGATTTTGTGTGTGCATGTTCCTTTGTGTTGACAACCAAAGTTGGCACAGGCCGAGGCAAACCGGTCAGACCGGTTAGCCCGACCAGTTTGACCGGTCCAAGACAGGATATTGCGATGCTGGTACTCTAAGGACCGCAACAATCAATCCTAATGTGAAGAAGGCGACATGGTCTCTGGAATGACCGACTGTTGCGGTGCTAAGGGCTCAGGAGGACCGCAAGAATTGATGTAAGAAGCAAAAGATGACATGGTCTCTGGAATGACCCAATGTTGCGGTGCTTGGGATTCAGGAGGACCGCAAGAGTCGGTGCTAGGAGCAAGACGACGGATTTGGTGCAAAAGGAGAAGTCCGAGCCAGACCGGTCTGACCGGTTTGGGGAACTGGTCAGACCGGTTTGCCCCGGAGTTCGACTAGGTTTAGGATTCCGAGATTGTAACGAGTTGTAACTTGGCTTTCTTGCAGGACAAGACCTACCCTCCCTATAAATATAAGGGGATTCGGCCGATTGAGGACACACCCAATCGATTCAATCAAATCTACTATTATTGCCTTTACTTTTTTGTACTTTTCAAACCCTAGCTTTTCCAAACCCTAATTTGCTGTTCTTCCTGCATCTCCGCGACGTTTGAAGGCGTTCTAGGTGGCCTGCCGATCCTAGGGCACCCTTGAACACATTTTCCCTGACGGATCCTTCCGGGAAGCGTGCTTAGGGCTCGCTCCTGTTTTCCCTGGAGTAACCGGTCTGACCAGTCTGCACAAGGAGGCTGTGAGCAGTTCATCTATGTGCTGCGCGATCTAGCGCTCTCGTGTGTGAAAGGACCTTGATGTCGCCTAGAGGGGGGTGAATAGGCGAATCTGCAGTTTACAAAAACTAATTCCAACTGTCAGCACCAAAACCGGTATTACCGGTCTCCAAAACCGGTAAAACCGGTTCCTGCACAGAATGCACTAACAAGTATATTTCCCCTCTACGAATTCTAGCACAAACCACAAATGGTGTGAAGCTTCCAGGGATGTTTTCAAGTGTTCCAATGGAGCCCCTGCACACAGCTCAACACACCAAAGTAGATCGAAGCGGAAGCACAAGTAATATGCTAGAAATGACAATATGAGGAAAGAGCTCAAACCAAGAGACAAAGAGATTTTTCTCCCGAAGTTCGGATTCACCGCTCACACCAAGCAGCCACCAAGGCATGGTGAATCCTACTCTCCGTTGAGGAAGCTTATACAACCACACAAGGTCAAGCTATCTCCTCCTTCCACTAAGTGACCTCTTCCCTTGCGGAGGCGAGGTGAAACCTTCACAAACGATCCCGTGGCTCACCACACACTTCGGTAGCTCACCGGGCAACGTCTAGCCGTCTAGGAGGAAGAACCTTCAAGAGTAACAAATGCTTCAACGATTGCTTGACGAAACCACAAGTGCTCAAGGATTAGGATTGCTCTCCAATGCTCACACACAAGTCACTCTCTCAACCTAACTCAAAGATTCAAGCTATGAGCACAAGTCTCACTTAGAGAGGTTGGGGAGAGCTCAGCTGGCCTCTAGGAAGTGTTAAACTCGAGCTGAGCCAGCAGCCCCTCAAAGAGGAGCTCGTGGGTATAAATACCCACCACTCCAAAAACTAGCCATTTTTCTGTCAGAGGAAAACTGGTTCCACCGGTTACAAAAACCGGTTTTACCGGATTTCAAAGAAACTAGCCGTTAGACGCTCGAGGCCACCAAAACCGGTTTAACCGGTTCCCAAAACCGGTTCCACCGGTTTTGCCAGAGAACCCGCACTAAGTTAGAAACTCTCATGGTTAGACTCACATGGGTTCACTTGAGCACTTTTGGAGATTGTCATTCAATCAATGTTGCATCCCTCTTGATAGTACGGCATACCTATACTCAAGACATAAGATAAATCATAATTCAACCACTTGAGCTTGTATGTCAATGATCATGCCAATACTTGATCAATCACTTGTTTGAGGGCTTTTCAACATTGTATCTTCAACTGAGCATATCCACCTTGAGCTAGTGACTTAGGATTTTCAATAACTTATATTTGAGTTCACTTTAATCCTTAGGCCACTCCTTTCATCAATCATAACATATATGCATTGCATTGCTTCTCTTGACAAGACTTGGATATGATACTTCGAAACCCCCCGGATACTAGATACTTCACCTTAGCAATTCGCACATGGTCATAAGTCGTCACTTAATCAAAGCTTGCTTAGTCCCTCGCTCTAGTCATCTCAATTTGTTTCTTCACCACTTACCCTTGCATCATCAAGTTAGCTTTGCTTTGCCATTGAATAAATTCCATTTGAAAGATTCTTCAAATGCTTGTTCTTGATTAATAAGAATATCCCACATAATGCAAGCTTCTAATTGTAGACTAATATGTAGCACATATGCTCATGTCATTTTATCTTACATACATGAAGTCTTGCAATATCCAATCTTATGCATTTTCCTTCTTTTCTTAGCTGATCCATAAATCTTTATCTTCATCATAGTGATATTGTCTCATGTCTTGTTCAAAGAGCATCCATGTCATGAGACCAATAATGATCCAAACATACTTCATTGAAACTATCATCCCAATACTTCAATGACAGTCTTTCTTAAGTAATTAGAGACCATATATCAATCATAAAACCATGTCTCCATCATGAATACCAAAGACATGCCATCTTCAACAATCTAGAATCTTGGGATCATACTTGCTTGCTTTGATTAATAACCATGTATATATCATGAGCATGTTAACTATAAATGAACTATAAGAGTAGATCCCTGCTCATGCACTTAAACAAACAAGTTAGTCCTTTAATCGTTTTGTCACTCAATTCACCAAAATCCACTTGAGGGCCTAGATGCACTTTCAATCTCCCCCTTTTTGGTGATTGATGACAACCCAATTAAAGCTCACAAATAATATGAATAAACATTAATGAATTCTTAGATCAGTTATGAGCTCCCCCTTAATATGTGCTTCGAATGGAATTTCAAAAATTCGGCCTCACATGCCAAATGCACATATAAGAGAAAAAAAATATGGGAGCTCCCCCTAAATCTAAGCTTGCATGGATCCAACAATATAATGAGATGAATAATTAACAGCATTAAGAATAAAATGACATGCATATCACAGAACTCAAAGAAAGTGTATGTGCGCTGTCCAGACCAAAACCGGTTTCACCGGTTTCATGAACCGGTGTAACCGGTTCTTTCCAGTCATCACACATACAAAACATTTTACCAATCATACATGCATATCACACTAGCAAAGGATAACTTAATTGAAATAAAAGGTTCATTACACACAGTAGCATACAATCAAGTTCCTCAAGTCGACAAAGGATAAAGATTCGATAGATTTATTACATCCAATCCAAGTTTCTGCAACACAGCAGAAACCGGTTTCACCGGTTTGCCAAACCAGTAAAACCTGATCTCTCAGAGACAGCACACTAAAACTAAAAGCTAAGCTTTAATCCTTGCTCTTCTCCCCCTTTGTCATCAAGCATCCAATAAGGGCCTGAAGAAGAGTAGTGCTGCCCAGACCTGTTTATCCATCACTGCCCATCGCCGTTGTGGCTTGGAGAATCTTCTTGCCAAAATGAACGACCTAAAATGAGAAAATCAAATGGAAGAACAGAATCGAAGAGCTGAAAGTTGTAGATCAAATCAAATACCAGAAGAAGGACCAGTAGGAGGACCAAAGAGAGTTGCTGCTGCTGCTCTAGAAGCAAGATCTTCACCATGTGAAGGAGGAGGAGGTGGTGACGATGAGGCTCCAGGGAAGTTCATACCAGTCATGCCAGGTGCAGGTGGAGGTGGAGGTGGCTGATATGCACCATATCCAAAATGGTGCTGGAGTGGCTGAAAATAACCACTCGACTGATAGGTGGCCACCATGTCATCAAGAGAAGGGATCTCAGGCTCCTCGCGCTCTGGAGAGATAGGTGATCTTGGAGGCGAAATATTTTGTGCATTATACATCCTCTTCATCATATCCCTATCCTTCTTTGTTTCCCTTCTCACCCTCTGCTGCTCAACCAAGATATCTCTTTGATTCTTGCAAATTCCAGTGAAGAAGCTCAAGATGCGTCGAATTGGAGATGAAGGCTTCTCACTAGAGCGGGATGAAGACGAATGCCGCTGGTCAGTCTCAAACCGGTTTAACCGGTTTTCAGAACCGGTAAAACTGGTTTCTGGCTGGCCAGCAGGCGGCTGCTGCTGCTGCTGCTGATCTGCCCCTTCTTGCTGATATCTGTTAGGAGATGGGACTCTGGTCTTCTTGGGTGGCTTTGGCCTTAGTGCTTCATGTTTTGTGTCCTTCACAAATTTTTTGTTGGTGGTTTTCTCAATTAAATACATCACATATGGAGCAAAACCACAAAGTTTTTGGGGACTCTCTGAAATATTCCTGATTTCCTCCCACAAATATTCCCCAATGCTGAAGTTGACCCCAGGAGGTCTCATGGCAGCAAGCAAATCACGAGCATAATTGGACACATCCATTTGATTTCCTCCTCTAGGTGTAAGGGTCACTCTAAATAAATTGTTCAAGATATGATAATAGGTATAGAGACCCTTTACCTTCCCAAAGTCACCCTGCTCGGTATTTGGATACATAAACTTCATGTCCTTAGGGGGCATAGGACCATCGGCTCTATGTAACTTTGGATAGGAGGCATCCTCTTCTCCAAGTCCAAATCTTCTAGAAAATGCAGCAAAAGATATGCTATATGCTCTCCCTTCTGTCATCTAATGCATTTTTCTCACACTCACACCTTCCTCAACATATAAGGTGGCATAGAACTGAGCTATAATTTCTTCATTCCATGAACACTTAAAGTTCATGAGCCTTTTGATCCTTGTGTTAGCAACCACATTGATGATTTCATTGAAGATAGGATAATCAAACCTTGCCATATAATCCCAATCAATCCATTTTGACTCGGCCTCAATGTGTCCCTTCTTCCCAATGATAGCACTAGAATAATAATCTTGATGGAATAAAGTATGAAACCTGTAGTCAGTGGCTGTCTTAGGAGTGCCAATATAATTTTCTCTCCTCTTTCTCCTTGCCACATCAGTCATCCCACCTAGAAGGAAATTTTCTCCTCTTCTTAGAGCAACTGGCTTCTAATTTCTGGCATAGCCGTCTCATCATCTTCCTCTTCTTCTTCCTCTTCCTCACCAGCAACACCTTTCTCTTCTCCTTCATCACCAGCACCTCCACCACCCTCTTCTTCTTCTTCGTTGC
This sequence comes from Alloteropsis semialata, assembly GCA_004135705.1. Taxonomy (NCBI): domain Eukaryota; kingdom Viridiplantae; phylum Streptophyta; class Magnoliopsida; order Poales; family Poaceae; genus Alloteropsis; species Alloteropsis semialata. The sequence goes on from CM014275.1 coordinate 56,934,906, forward strand.
TCTCAACAGCTCTTTCCTTCCCTTGACGATGCTCAACCCGATAATTTTCATCACTAACCTCATCATCATCACTTGATGTATCCATACCTTCTTCATGAACTTCTTCAATATCTTTGGAAGCTGCTCTCTTTTTTCTAGGCCTCAGATTGTGCCCACTGTGTCTAGGAGGATCATCACCATAAAATCCTCCCGATCCAGAACCACCTTGTTCATCAGCCATTTCTTTCTTTCTCCTCTCGTAAGTGTGAATCTCCTAGTCAAAAAGAATGTGAACACATATATAAGGACACAAGAATGATTTGAAGATAAAAAGAATTACAAGATTGGAATTTAAGAGCAGATGGCCACAGCTCTGTCCAGAACCGGTGAAACCGGTTTGCCGAACCAGTGAAACTGGTTTTGCACAGAGCACAAAGAGCAGGTCTAGGTCATGGGTAAAAGATGGATTTGAAGGATATGCTTAATAGAATTTAAAATCCATGTTCATAAGATATATTCCTTGACCAACAGACCTAGCACATGGTAGTTCACAGAATATTCTAGCTGAGCAAGATGAATGGCCAAAAGTGTAGGAACAGCAGATTATATCCATGAGAAAAAGTCCTACAAATTTAAAGAAGATTACACGTCGAATATGGATGAGGCAGGGTCACTCAGCATGAACCGGTGAAACCGGTTTCTGAAACCGGTGAAACCGGTTCCTGGGGGCTGAGCCCTAAATCGCACATGTTCAAAATGTAGCCCACCAAATCCAAAACCATTCATGGGGTAACTTCCTGGGCATACTAGGAGATGATTCCTTGAAGGGTTTCAACAGATATACAACAAGGAGATAGATCGGGCGATGGGAATATTTGGTACCTCGGAATACCTAGGCCGCATGAGCCTTTGAATCCAAAGCGGTTTCCACCCCGGTGAAACCGACCTCCAGCACCAATGCCTTCTCAAAACTCAAGAGGGACCGAGCTTCCTTCCTTGGGGAATCTTCAAATCGCCATGGGGACCAAGGTTCGGCCGTGAGGGAGCTTAGGAGAGAGAGGGGTCGGGCCTGGGTGAGATGTGGAGTGAATGAGGGGTGAAGGGGTAAGTTTTGCTGTGGTAAAGAGATAAGGTTGTGGGCCCAGCCAAAATCGGTAATACCGGTTTGCCAAACCGGTAATACCGGCTTTCGCTGGGAAACCCAAAAAGTTGATTTTGATCTCCTTAACACTTGAATCCTGATCAGATGAGATGGATAACTTAGGATTGAGTTAGGAACTAGATTTAGCATTGATAGATTTGAGATTTTCCAATATACTTCAAACCTCCTTGATTCTTCCAAGAGGGTCGGGAAAGATAAAGAATTTCATGGACTTGAGGAAAATCTCACCATTTGTGACTAGCCATCAAACAATCAAGGGCAACAATAGTCACAAACAGATCGATAAGGTCACAAAGACCAAGAACCAAATATTTTCAAAAACACACAAGTCCTATCATGCTAGTTGGATTTTTCAAACTCTATCCTATATCACACAAGCAAGCAACTCATCAAGTCAAGTACCATATTAGAATGTTTAGTATATTCCTTTCACTGTTTTTATGGTACAAATGACATCTAGTCAATTATAAAGAAGGAATTTACTAAACATCTAATAGGAACAAGGAACGGGACTTGAGAGAGTTACAAGCAAGAATGCACATACTAGTATGGAAATGAGGCCTAGATGCTCAATGTAAAAACATGAGTTAAAGAAACATACCTTAGCCTCTAGCTAGTCCTTTCTTCACATTGGTGAAGATTCATATCACGAGGTATGTGCATTGTCAATATAATCCGAATGCCTTTTCTTATTTATGTTTTCCCTTTTTCAAACACCATAGAAGAGAAAAGCATTAAATAGCACAAGACCTATTTTCATCATTTAGTAACCTTTGAGTTGGAGAGGCATAAGGGATCACTAAAAGATGAGACTCCACAATATAGGTTAAATTCCTTTTTCTTGATGCATATGTGTATATAGAGAAAGGCAAGCTCATATGCATCAATCTTGTCACAAGTACCAAGCAAAGGGATTTAAACTAAATTATGGCAAGCAGCTATTTATCAAGAAGGTTCATTGTCCAAAAAGAAGATGGATACAGTTTTACCAATTTTGAACAAAATGTATAGCTTGCTTCAAAGAGAGACAAACTCTCACAAATGGGACTACAAGATCATTAAAAGAAATTGTTAGTCTCAAAGATACAAATTGTAAGATAAACTCCCCCTCAATAGGTGCATCAAGTGTTTGAATCACTTGTCACATGCACTTGTTCAATTTAATGAATTTGAAGAGTTTATTTCACAATTTGGTTCTGGCACATAAATAAATTGCATTTATTGAAATGGTGCCAAGAAAACTTACTACCACAAAGATAGCTTATGAATTTGTATGCCACTGAAGTGCTAAAAGAATTTCTTATAATATTCCACTTTAGATGAAGCCTTACAGTTAAACTCATGCCAGAAATTCTGGCACGATTTGCCGGAACTTCTGATACGAGCCAGAGGCTACCGGACATTCATGTCGGAAAATCTGGAGTTGATCGGAACTTAGGTGAACCTCATTGGACCAAACCGGTGAAACCGGTTTATCCTGGCAGCTTCTATATTAGTGGAAATGTAGCTTTATAGGATCCAAGAAATTCCTTTTACATTGATTTGTTCTGTTCCTGCACTTCAAAGTAATTTGCTCTGCAAAAGAGCCATTGAAAGCATCTTATGGCATACAGGGAATAAATGATAGATATAAGTGACTTAAACATATTCAAGCACCCATAACAAGGTATGGAGAACTTGCATTCACAAAGAAGAGTATGAATAACTCAACCAATCAGAACATGTTACCAAGATGTCATTGGAAATGATATAGCCGATTTAGTGAAGCCTTGGCAATTTGATGAAGTTCATATATATCAATTTATTTGCCAAAGTCCCAATGCATCTCTATTCCCCTGCAGGTCTAGCAAGTGCTTTTAGGTACCCAAGCCATGTTGGGTCCTTTAAGGTTAGTGACAAGATACTTGGGAACCCAAATAGCTCTTATGCTAGTTTGAGGTGAACTGATCACTCTAGTAGCATAAGTGCCAGCTTTGTCTTTCCCAAGCTTAGCAAAATCATAATGGATAAGATCAGATGTTGGAATGTTACCATTTGGACAATCCTTACCCATATGTCCGTTTGAATGACAAGTGTAGCAAATCCGGCTTTTGGTCTTGCTTGGTGATTTGCTCTTCTTTTTGATCACTTGTACCTTGCTAGCCTTTCTGCTTGAGGATGTAGCTTGATCACCCTTCTTGAAGGATTGGTGCACTGCCTCAGTCAGAACCAGTTTTACCGGTTCCTGTAACCGGTTAAACCGGTTTTGCACAGGCAGCTCCACCTTCTTCAAAGGACATGCATCAATTAAGTGTCCAACTTCCTTACATTTGTAGCATGCCCTCTTCTTGGATCCTCTCTGCTTCTTTCCCTTACTTTTAAGCTTGATAGGACACATGGATACGTAATGCCCCATGTTTGAGCATTCGAAACATTGTATGTGATCAAGTCCTTTTTTCCTCATTTCTTGAGTCTTGTTCTTGTTGACTTGCTTGTCATGCTTAGGGACTAAACCAGTGACCATTGATCTCTTCTCAAGCTTATTCACCATGTGTTCACGGTTATTTTGAGGAGGTTGCACTTGGCCCTTTCCCTTAAGCTTGACCAAGTCATTCTTGATCTTTTCTCTCTCTTGCTTCATGTCTTCCAATTCTTCAGCAAGAAGATCATCACAAGACTCTACAAAAACATGCTCACCACAAGATTTGGTTGCTTGGGAGCAACACGGTTTTTCACACAATAAGGTAGAATTGATGTGAGAGCATGTGCATGTGTATGTATGAGGTTCAAGATACTTTACCGATGTAATCATGAACTCATGAGATGTTTCTAGTAAAGCATATGAATCAACAAGCATCTCATGGGAATATTCAAGTTCCTTGTGAGTGCCTTGCAATTCCATATGCTCACTAGTAAGCTTCTCGATTTGAGCACTAAGCATTTGTTTTTCTTGTTCTAAGGATGCTACACCAGTAGATAAATCAGTAGCACAAGCATAATCCTTTAACAAGATTTCATACTTACTGACCAAGGTGGCATGTGATGATTTGAGAGCCTCAAGTTCTTTGGTCAAAGAACTTAGTCTCTCATCAATTTGACCATTGCCCTTCTTGGTCTTCTTCTGCTTCTTCTTCTTGGCCATCAAGCACATTAAGCTTTCATCACTGGAAGATGAACAGGTTGACGTGGATGCTTTGCTTGAGTCGTCGCTTGTGCCTTGAGCAGAGCTGTACATGGGCTCCCTGGCAGAACCGGTAAAACCGAGGTTGCAAACTGGTAAAATCGGTTCCTGCACAGGAACCATGTTTTGCACATTTTTGTTCTCTTGCTCCATGGATGGCATCACTTGAGGCTCATAAGATATTGGTGATGCAGTTGAACATTTCTCAGGTGATTCCATGACTTTTTGCTCTTCATCATCACATTCAAAATCTTCAAATATATCTGTGATGAGAGTCCAAATGAGATGTGCATCTCTTCGGATTCCATCCTTGCTAGAGATGATATCCCATAAATCTTTACAAACAGAACTTCGCAAAAAGTCAGTAACACAAGCATTGAGTTGCGTGCAAGCTAGCTCCTTTTGAGTGAGGTTTGACAAACCAATGTTGTCATAATCAAAGTTAGGAGGTAGAATGCTAGCAACTAAAATATGTTCAATTACAGGATCTATATTTCTAAGAGCATTATGAACATTACCAAACCAAGAAGCATAGTTTGAGCCATCAAGCTCAAGTGGCTCAAAATGTACCTCAATCGACATCAACATCTTTTCTTCACGGCAGTTAAGCTTTCATGTGAAGCCAAGCTCTGATACCAATTGAAAGGACCTTGATGTCGCCTAGAGTGGGGTGAATAGGCGAATCTGCAGTTTACAAAAACTAATTCCAACTATCAGCACCAAAACCGGTATTACCGGTCTCCAAAACCGATAAAACCGGTTTCTGCACAGAATGCACTAACAAGTATATTTCCCCTCTACGAATTCTAGCACAAACCACAAATGGTGTGAAGCTTCCAGGGATGTTTCCAAGTGTTCCAATAGAGTCCCTGCACACAGCTCAACACACCAAAGTAGATCGAAGCGGAAGCACAAGTAATATACTAGAAATGACAATATGAGGAAAGAGCTCAAACCAAGAGACAAAGAGATTTTTCTCCCGAAGTTCGGATTCACCGCTCGCACCAAGCAGCCACCAAGGCACGGTGAATCCTACTCTCCGTTGAGGAAGCTTATACGACCACACAAGGTCAAGCTATCTCCTCCTTCTACTAAGTGACCTCTTCCCTTGCGGAGGCGAGGTGAAACCTTCACAAACGATCCCGTGGCTCACCACACACTTCGGTAGCTCACCGGGCAACGCCTAGCCGTCTAGGAGGAAGAACCTCCAAGAGTAACAAATGCTTCAACGATTGCTTGACGAAACCACAAGTGCTCAAGGATTAGGATTGCTCTCCAATGCTCACACACAAGTCACTCTCTCAACCCAACTCAAAGATTCAAGCTATGAGCACAAGTCTCACTTAGAGAGGTTGGGGAGAGCTCAGCTGGCCTCTAGGAAGTGTTAAACTCGAGCTGAGCCAGCAGCCCCTCAAGGAGGAGCTCATGGGTATAAATACCCACCACTCCAAAAACTAGCCGTTTTTCTGTCAGAGGAAAACCGGTTCCACCGGTTACAAAACCGGTTTTACCGGATTTCAAAGAAACTAGCCGTTAGACGCTCGAGGCCACCAAAATCGGTTTAACCGGTTCCACTGGTTTTGCCAGAGAACCCGCACTAAGTTAGAAACTCTCATGGTTAGACTCACATGGGTTCACTTGAGCACTTTTGGAGATTGTCATTCAATCAATGTTGCATCCTTCTTGATAGTACGGCATACTGTGACACCCTTGGTGTCACTATAGTAATTAAGAACCCTAAACGAACTTAATAAAGTTGATCAGGGTATGCATCACTACCTAAGTATTTTGTTTGTGCTGATGTGTTTAGGTGTGACCACGTTAACTATCATAAGGAACGAGGATTAACTTAGCAAAAATTCGATTCAAAAATTCAAAGCAAAATCAACTTGAAAATGCAAATGCCGTTATCATAGCAAGTTACGGTGCCAGAGGAATGGCCACCGCAACAGTCGGTGGCCATGAAGAGATTGAAATTGCTCTCTGGATTGACGGACTATTGCGGTGGGTCCTCATTTGTGCACCACCGCAACTTTCCATGGTTGTTTTATCTAACAATCAAAACCGAGCCACCAGATATTGCGGTCCTAAGCCCAAACATGACCGCAACAGTCGGTGATCCGAAGTGAACTGGATTGAAAGACTATTGCGGTGCTACCAATGACCAACTGTTGCGGTGCTGTGTGCCTACCACCACCGCAACAGTCGGTGGCCCGCGGGAACTGGATTTGAAATTCATCGGCACAGTATTTTCGGCACCACGGACTGTTGCGGTGGTTGTTTTACCCCACCACCGCAACAGTCGGTGCCCAACCACCACCGCGGGATGGGCGTCTCCCCCGCCGGTATGGGCGTCCGCGCCGCCGGGGACACGTGTCTGCGCTTCCTCCTTCCTCGTGTGACGCCTAGGCCCCGGTGTCGCGCCACGTCCGCGAGTGGAGGGCTGGTTTTGAAGCGCCCTTGCCTAAGCAGAGATTAAATGTGATACAAATTATCAGTTCCAGGAGGCTGATACACATTTATTCAACAGATAGTTCAGAACTTACAGCCCCCGAGGGAGCAGGCACTTGATACAAGCCAAGATTACCAAAAGGTAAACCACGGCGACGAGCCAAACGAGGAACCACTCGGATTCAACAAAGGGATCAGAGCTACGCGACAGCGAAGACATCTTGGACGGGACCAAACTCCACAGGCAAAGTTGGGTGCGGAAGCGACCACCTATTCAGCGTCCTCAACAACAAAGTCCGGGTCTTCTTCTGAAGCAACAAAAGCAAGGGTGAGTACAAAAGTACTCAGCAAGTCCAACCACACCCACGGAGGGGTTAATACAGAAATATGCACATGATATATCAAGGAATAGGCTAAGGTTCATTTGCACTAAAGCTAGTTTTACACATGCAATGGTTTATCAAGGAATGTTTTAGCAAAACTAGTTTTAGTAACAATAAGTGGGGGTTGATCCACAAAGGATCCAAATTTTTAATGCTACCGGATTTCCCATCCGCCGTAGCTTCCCAGCACAAAGCCAGACTCTTTCCAAAACCAACACACTCCAACTCATCCCAAAACCTTCGGTATTGTGACCAAGCCATAACTCGCCCTTGACCGTGGGCACGGCTATTCGAATAGTTTGAAAACTCTGCAGAGGTGTACACTTTCACCACAAGTGGGGTACCGCAACACGGTCACCTTAGTGCCAGCGCGGATCCTATCGAAGTCATAACCCACCATAGCCAAAACTGCTTAGCCATCGCGAGAAAATAGCCAAGGGGTTTATGACACCAAGTCGGCAACCATGACACTAAGTCGGCACTTGGTTTTCCCGCTGCACACCTGCCTCCAGACAACTAACAGTCTAGCTAGTGGGATTTAGACTAAGCCCTTGCACCATACAAGAGTCGAGTGGTTGTACAAGAAAAGTTGGGTTAGGCAAGATGACACATCACCTTGGTTTAAAACCGGACAAAATGGATATCTCCCAACTTGCTTAACCACAAAGGTACAAGCCTACTAAAAGTATTTCACAAAGAAATACCCATCCATCTTATCCACATATTTTCTTTCTTTTAAAACCCAAAACCCATTTTCCACACTCGCACGTTTATTCTTTGATAAAACAAGTGTATAGTCATGATTGATTGAATAAGGAGCAATAGTTCCTAAGCATTCTAGAATTGGGTATCACATAAACAGAGCGTATCATATTTAGTGATAACTAGGTTGTCAAGGAATATCATAGCAATCAAGGGGTGGCTAACCAATCGGGTTTTGATAATAAAACAGAATGCAATATCAAAGGCTTAATAGGTTGTGTTTATAAATCATGGGATAAACATGCATCAAAGGATGGGATTGGACTTGCCGTCTCCAAAAGCTTCCGGGAGTTCCTGCTCGCGGTACAACTCTTCGGGCTCAGGCTCACGGTACTCTCCTTCGTATTCTGGCTCGCGGTACTGTCCCTCCTCGTTCACTCCGTCATCTAGGCCACGCACAAACAAACACCATAAGAACAACAACAATCCTTTACCGAAGAGTTGGAAACAGGAGATAATAAAATAAAATAGGAAGGAGGATTATTTTGGAATGATTTGTGTAAAGCTCGGCCGGAATGGATGAAAGAAAGGTGTGTTCGAGTTTGGTGGAATTTCGGAGAAGTTTGGCGCATAAAATGACGGGTTAAGGGATGATTAGGGCTTAATTGGGGGGTTTAGGACCTCTTTATAATAATTATAAAGGGCCAAGGACCTTTCTGTGAATATTTTGTATAGTGGAAGGACCTGGTTGTAAATTTGGGAGAGTATTTGGTGATTTGATAATAACCAGGGACCTATTTGAGAATAAACTGAAAGATCAGGGGCTATTTTTGGAATCTTTCTGAAGGGGAAGGGTTATTTTGGAAATACAGGGAAGGGCGGGGGGTTTTCAGAAATCGGCCGATTCATCCCCTTCTTTCCTTCCTCCTCACGGCCGAACAGAGGAGGGAGAGGGGCTCGGCGCGGCGGCGCTCGCCGTTCCCGGCGCCCTAGGGCACGACGGCGGCCAGGAACGGGCGGGGAAGGACGAGGGGAGTGAGGGGGTCACGCTCCCCCTCTCACCTTGGGCCGGGGTGGCTCGG
>CM014275.1:56953602-56984224 GCA_004135705.1 Alloteropsis semialata
AAGGAAAGAAAAGGGAAAGAAAAAGAGAGAAAAAAGGAAAGGAGAGGGAGAGGGCGGGATCGACCGAGATTCGCGGCGACGGTGGGGTGAGCTGGTCGGGCACGCGCGACGCGCGGATCGAGGAAACAGGGTGACGATCGGAAAGGGTTTTGATAGATTGGAAGTTTGGAATTTGGTTCAACGGAAAGAATTTAGATAGATTGGAAACTTGGAAACTCATCGATAAAGATTTTTGAAAACTCGTTTAGATTAGGATTTCGGAATTTGAATTTTCGGGACGTTACAGGTTTCAACCACTCCCGTCCTTCCCTTTTACCGAGCTCGGTCACTGCTCGTGAAATCCACCGCTCTCACTCGTTCCTCACTCGATTCACCATCGTCCATAGCTCACTCACCTCGCCCTCTCCTCGCCCGAGCCATTCCCGGCCACTTCCCCTCTTCTTTCGCCCTTCCCCGAGCTGCACTGCCGCCGCCGGTCTCCACCTGAGCCGAGCTCGAGCTCTGCCTCGCGGTGGAAGAAGCCAAAAGGACCCCGGGGTAAGAGTCGGAAAGGTTATGGCGTTTGCTATAGAGTTCTAAGGCTTACGTATAAACTATTGTTGGAGTAATGTGTTGCTTCATGCACAAATGTGTGCTAGGGAGTTGTCCATCGTGTCATAAATCCTAGGCATGAGCTAAAAATGCCAAACCACTTGTGAGGTTTCTAATATGGTTAGTAGACTAGAGCTGAGTATCTAGTGGCCAAAGTTCCTCATGATTCAAGTAGATTTGGCATTAGTTAAGTTAAGAGGGTCGGAAATGTGATCTTCAAGTTTTAATCATCAACCATGCTTGTTGAATGATTGGGTCCAGTTATAGGAGCACTACTTATGACTAATAGTCACTTATATATGTTCTATCTAGATTGTGCAATATTTAAGTCGGCCATAAGGGTTTTGGGGTTGACCTGTCTGTCGGACCGGTCGAACCGGTCTCAAAAACCGGTCAGACCGGTTCCTGTACAGTTAGTTTTCTTAGTTAGTTATATTTCATAAATGATTACCTAGTGATGTGAGTTGTTGTAGGTGTTCACGTGCTTGATTGTTTAAGTATTCGTGCATCTCATGCATTCATTCGCAACTCCTGTAGATCACCCCATTGTCGACGAAGTGTACGAGATTGAGGTCGAGCCCCAGGGTGATTCCGTCGCCGCTGAAGTGAACTACTCCTCTGCTCAAGACCCGGACCAAAGTCCGGAAGGGCCCAAGGCCGCTATTGATCAAGAAGGCATGCCCCGGAGCATCACCTACTGTTAAACTAACACTCCTCGCCCTATACCTTAATTTGTGCATTTAAGTTTTGAGGAGTTGAATGAAACCTTAGTTGCATGATCCCTAGGTACCTATGTCCTAATACTAGTATGTGTAGGTCGTATAGAATGCTATGCTTAATTAGGACCAGTAGAAGTCGGGTGATTGCCTTGTCACTCGCGAGATATAAGTTTCTACTTTGTGTTTATTTTTGAAGTTCGACAAGCGGGGCTTGCGCGATATTAATGTTTGGTTGAATGTCCCTCTTGTACAGAGAATTGTTGGCTAAGGCACTGATTGTGTGGCGATGTTGGTCAAGCTTTTGAAGGTACTAATCGTATACCGGGAAATATGGTAAACTGGTAAACCTAGTACTTGATTCAAACTGACGTCTGACGGACACTTCCACTCCATTGGGCGAGGGGTTGATGGCGAGTGTAGCAGTAGCCACGGCACAGGTTTGCCTGTGGCACCTGGGGCCTGTTGGGGCATGCACTCGGGTGGAGTGGGCTCTGATGGCAAATGGCAGGGAGAGATGGGAACGGTTGCCCCGTGAGGTCCTGGGTGTCTCTCGTGGGTCGTACGATTAGGTTGTCCCATGCATGGTTAAAAATCAACTCGAGTTGTCCGTCCTTCGCGGTTACATGAAGCTGCTTGATCTCTTTTCACATGTCAGAAATGTGAATAGATGAGAAATGTTGATATCCTGTGAATCAATTGTTTTTCTACACTGGATGTTATTGGATAGATTGGCAAATTTAGTAATGGTTAGTCTCACTCTAACTTGGCTAAAATCTTGAAAATAGGGATCAACTTGTAGATGTTTTTGGCAAAACAAACCCCTCAGCCAGAAAGCCTTGCATGTCTAGTTTTAACCTTGTCGGGTAAGTCTTTCTGAGTATTAGTATACTCAGCCTTGCTTGTGGCTAATCTTTTTCAGATATGGGTGTTGGCTATGATCCCGTGGCTGCTCTTACTTGGCCCTGCGTGCTCCCTGATGGGTGGACCGTGGAGCGGGTGCCGCCTGAGTCTGACTCAGGCCGCCGTGATTGATATTGTGCGAGGGCTCCGCGCAATGTCTTTTGTTCCGACGTGTAGATCTTCCGCTATAGTATACTCTGGTTTGTGATAAGATAAAACATATACACTATATTTGTATAATTATCTATGTGAACCATGTGTTGTAAAAGTTGTGATGAGTTGTACTGCCTGAGCCCATCTTCGAGTGGGACTGTTGCTATTTCGTTTCGGTCGAGAGAAAAAGGTGGTTTAATCGGGAAGGTATCCGACGGATTGCACGATTAACTCGGTTTAAGGGCGGGGAGCACTGCTGTGATAGTGGTCCCATGCTCTTAAGCTGGATTAATTGGGGCGGTCTGCCACAGCTGGTATCAGAGCCGAAAAATAGGCAGCAGGTGGTATTACAAGTCTTAAAAATGTTTTCTTGTTGTGCAAAAGTTAATCTTGACTTAGGATTTTGTTGGTTGCGTTAGGGTTTGAAAAGAATAGAACGTGAGCCCTAGGGAGAGCTATGGGTATGTTTAGGTGGCTTAAGTAATAATATGTATATGGCTAACTTCCAGCACATTACTTTTCTGTACCGACGACTCCAGGTGAGTATTGGTCGCCCATTGCCACAGGGTGTGTATACTGGACGCTGTTCTCCAAGCAGTGGCTTACTTGGGGTGCAGTCAATATAACATCTTCACGGTGTTATAATGACTGTAATGCTTTAATTTATTGGTTGAACTGTTGCTTCTATAAGTGAGCAACAGGGTGTGGTTATCATATGTGGGTAACCACATATGCGTCACCCATGTGGCGTGAGGTACACGGGAGCTGTTTGTGAGTGCTGGCACAAACGGTTCAGTGATGAATATTTTCTGCAGGTACACTAACCACGAAACCATAGGTTGTGTGTTCGTTAGAATTCTGGCTAATTATTATAGGGAGAGACGTATATATGTGCCACCGGTGCTAACCCCGTAAGTCCAAGATTACTTGGCAGTTATTTCTTTTGTGAGGACGACTAGGTCGATCATTCATGCATCATGCTCATGCACAAATACATAAGTTGTGGGTTATGGGGTAGATCTAAGGTGAGGGTTACCAACAAGAAATTGTGCACTTATTTGAGAATACCCTAGATTATCCATTAGACCCAAAAACCTGGATTGGAAAAGTTGTCCCAAATTCCCTTATTTAGCCACTGTCAAATTTTCCAGAATTTTGACACTACCAATTGAGAGTTAGGTTGGTTTTGTCTTTGTATCGAAATCTGTCTCTACTTAAGTATTGATGGGTTTGGTACACTAGTGCTTAAACTTGTCCTGGTTGTTGTTTTCTTTCAGATGGCTAGTCCGAGCAACCGTACCATGCACATCGACGACCAAGGGCACTATCACTCCACTTGCCTCCACTTGGGGGGATTTCCCGTGCTTCTATGGGAAACTGCGCAGCGTTGCGGGTACTCCGAACCACCCCGCTACGTTGGAGTGCATCACCTCGAGTGGAACGTGATGCCATTTGAGGTCACCGTTACCGTTCCAAGCCCACCTGGAGTGAGGCAGGAAGATTTGGTGGTGACTACACGGGCCCATTCCGTTTTGCCCGGTTGTGAGATCGCGGCACAGCAGGCCTTGTCGCAATTTGGGGTGCAACATCAAATGCAGCTTCATCACACTCCTGCAGCCTTGTTTCCACCACGGCCTGGCAATGCCATAGTGTGGTGGGACAGCAGGGCTAGCGTTCAGGACCCTACCACTATTGCTTTGATTGACTATGGGAGAGCGTTCGCTGATCTCATAGAAATGATCACCCACCAGAACCGTTCGGTGGCTGTAGCAGCTCAAGCTCTAGCTGATCAAGTGAGGGATTTGGAACACCAAGTCCATCATCTCAATGAGGAGCTAGTTGAGCAGCACGAGCTAGTGGCCCATTTAGAGGATGACCTGAATGAAGCTGAGGAAGTGATCGCCGAGTTGCAGCATCCTCCACCAGCGCCTGTGCCTCCAGAGCTGCCTGTGCAGGGTGAGTCCGGCTTGGATACCGTTTCGGGCCTACCGGTTGAGCTGAATGATCCTGCCATGTCAGATGGAGAAGGCTCAGTGAACCAGGCATCGCCTCCTAATGGTGGGAATGACGGGTCCGATGACGAGGAAGATCCGGAGGAGCTTTACCCTGTTGACTCCGACTAGATAGTGTTTGTAGGAGATGACTGTCTTTTGTGTCCATGAATGCAATCCTTGGGCTTATGGTAGACTTTTGTTCTGCTGCAAGGATGTTGTAAATTATTTCATGGATATTGTAATATATGCCACTGGTAGGGAGGAACCATCCATGTATATATATGCTAATTTCAACTTGGTTGCAACAAACATATCCCCGCTTGATTTTAGTAACCAATGTTTTTCGAGGGAGCCGTGAATACTAAACTTGTGCAAAAATCTCATAATCCAGGTTATGTCCAAAATTCAACTCCTTTTGAGCAAGGCAACAAAACTTATGATCGAATTACCAATATTTAGCGAGCACCGCAAAAATTGGTGCCTATCACCGCAACAATCGGTGACCAAATACCTAAGGTTCAAACTGAAGCACAGGAAGTTGCGGTCCTAAGAGCTAGGGGCACCGCAACAGTTGGTGGTCCGGACGAACAGTAAAGTTCGTCTCTGGATTGAAAGACTGTTGCGGTGCTGCACATGGCAGACTGTTGCGGTGCTAACTACATGCACAACCGCAACAGCCGGTGCCTAAGGCATAATTCGAATAAGGCTATTGGAATAACCGACTATTGCGGTCGTAGCCACGAGTGAGGGACCGCAACAGTTGGTGGCGATCAGCTTCACCGATAGTCCCCACGAATATTTCGCATTTCACAACTTTTCAATTGGAAACAGTTTGAACCCCCCCCCTCCAAATACCAAAAGAGTTAGATAACCATATAAGCTCTCTTTTGGCAAAGAATGGGAATTTTTGGGTAGTTCCTTAATTGCCTTTAGCAAGCTAAACATGCTCGCGATGAATGGAATGATGTTGGGTACTAACATTATGACGAGCATTTTTCATGGTCGTTAGTACCTTTTATCGTCTTTTGTTTTTATCATTCCAAGAAATGCATGACTAATGTGAGCTATGAAACAATGCAGATGTCGCAAACTCCCGGTGATGATTTACCTGCTCCGCCACCTCTGCCCACCAATATCTCGGAGCTATTTGCTATGCAGACGGAGCTTCTTCGGCACTTGACCGAAGCACAAATGAATCCGCAGCCACATGGTGGACGTCACAATCCCCATCCCCAGGAGGCGACCTACTCGGACTTCACGAGTACACAGCCACCTCTGTTCACCAAGACGGAGGATCCCCTCGATGCTAATGCTTGGCTCAGCAATATCGAGTCCAAGTTTGCTTTGCTTGTGGCACCTTGTTCAGATGCCAACAAAGCCCGCTTTGCTGCTCAACAATTGCGAGGCTCAGCTCGACTCTGGTGGGACAATCACTATAGCATGCTCCCGGCTAATCACGTGATGACTTGGGAGGAATTCAAGAATGCCTTTCGTGCTCACCACATTCCTACGGGTCTGATGGACCGGAAGTTGAATGAATTTCTTGCATTGACTCAGGGCACGCGCAATGTGCTGCAGTATGCCCAGGCTTTCAATCAGTTGGCACCTTATGTAGGCTATCATATTGATACCGATGCCAAGAAGCAAGATCGCTTCTGCCGTGGCCTTAGCTCAAAGCTAAAAGACAGGCTTTCTCTTACCAAGGCAGATAGCTACGCTGATCTGGTGAACATGGCTATCACACAGGAAGACAGCATTAATGCACACAAGGCTGAGAAGAAGAGGAAGGCCCCCATTGGCCAATCTAGCTCTACACCGTCCAAATTCCGCCTGGTGCAGAAGAATCCTTCTCAGTCCTATCAGAGGGCACCTCAGCTAGGGTCATGGGTCATCAGGCCCCCACAGCAGCAGAATCAGGGGTATCGTACCCCATTTCTGGGACAGCGGCCGCCTCGTCCCCAGAATGCTCCTTGCTATAATTGTGGAAGGCTGGGCCACTTTGCCAGGGATTGCAAGCTTTCCAAGCAAGGTGGGAACAATGCCCCGAATCAAGCCAATAATAATAAAGGCAAGAAGCAAGTGGCAGTTGTCAGGCAGGGCCATCTCAACTTCACTACGATGGATGAACTCCCTGCTGGTGCTATAGTAATGTCGGGTATTTTCTCTATCCGCAGTATGCCTACACATGTTTTATTTGATTCTAGAGCGTCTCATAGTTTCATGAGCAATAGACTTGCTGCCAAACATAATTTTGCTTTCGTGCATACTACTCAACAATATGTCATATCTACACCTGGTGGTAGAATCGGGTCACATCAAATTGTGAAGAATATACCTCTTCAGTTGGGTAGTAAAGTTTATGAGACCAATTTTATTCTCTTGGAAAATCAAGGGATAGATATTATTCTGAGTATGAATTGGATGGAAAATCATGGGGTCAATTTAGATATTCCCTCCCGTTGTGTGGAAATCAATTCTCCGACCCATGGTGCTTCAACCTTATACCTGCCTCGCCAGGATGTCAGGAATTCTTGTGCATTCTCCGCTATAGAGACTCCTTTGAAAAAGATTCCGATTGTATGTGAATATCCGGATGTATTTCCTGATGATTTACCGGGAATGCCACCTGACCGGGAGATTGAGTTCGTGATTGAATTGCAACCCGATACAGCTCCCACCTCTAAAAGGCCTTACAAAATGGCGCCCAAAGAACTAGCCGAGCTGAAGGTCCAACTCCAAGACTTACTAGACAAGGGCTATATTCGTCCCAGCTCTTCACCATGGGGCTGCCCCACTCTGTTTGTGAAGAAAAAGGATAAGACTTTGAGGTTATGTGTTGATTACCGACCTCTCAATGCGGTGACTATCAAAAACAAATATGCACTTCCTCGCATTGATGCCCTATTTGATCAATTGTCTGGAGCCAAGGTCTTCTCGAAGATTGATCTTCGCTCTGGGTATCACCAAATCAAAATTCGACCCAGTGACATACCGAAGACGACTTTCTCAACTCGCTATGGGCTCTATGAGTACTTAATGATGTCTTTCGGTCTCACAAATGCTCCGGCATATTTCATGTATCTCATGAATTCGGTTTTCATGCCCGAGCTAGATAAATTTATGGTCGTTTTCATCGCTGACATTTTGATATATTCCAAAAATGAGGCAGAACATGCTCAGCACCTCCGCATTGTTCTCCAACGCCTCTGAGATCATCACCTCTATGCAAAATTCAGCAAGTGTGAGTTTTGGCTGTCTAGTGTAAAATTTTTGGGGCACACTATTTCAGCCGAGGGAATTGCTGTAGATCCAGCAAAGGTGCAAGAAGTACTGGATTGGAAGCCTCCTAAATCCGTTCATCAAATATGGAGTTTTCTGGGTTTAGCTGGATATTATCGCCGCTTTATCCCGGATTTCTCCAAAATTGCCAAGCCCATGACTGAACTTCTCAAAAAAGGAGAGAAATTTGTGTGGAATGAAAAGTGCGAGCAAGCCTTCCACACCTTGAGAAAACTTTTAACCTCAGCACCGGTTCTAGCTCAGCCGGACACCTCCAAGCCGTTTGATGTCTATTGTGATGCATCTGGCACGGGTCTTGGTTGTGTGCTTATGCAAGAAGATAGAGTTATTGCCTATACTTCCCGAGCTCTTAGACTTCATGAGGTGAATTATCCCACCCATGATTTGGAATTAGCTGCTGTGGTTCATGCTTTGAAAATTTGGAGGCATTATCTTATGGGCACTCATTGCAATATCTATACCGACCATAAGAGCCTCAAATACATCTTCACCCAAGCCGATTTAAATATGCGTCAAAGAAGATGGTTAGAGCTAATCAAGGATTATGATCTTGAGGTGCATTACCATCCAGGAAAGGCCAACATGGTGGCGGATGCCTTAAGCCGCAAGGCTCAGTGCAATTGTCTCACCATCACGTCTTTTAATGACACTCTTTGCCATGAGATGTCCAAGTTGAATTTGAAAATTATTCCTCAAGGCTCATTAAGCCACATGGTGGTAGAATGCACCTTGAGAGAGAGAATTGTTATGGCACAATCCAAAGATAAAGGAGTTGTTCATATAAAGCAAGGACTAGCGCAAGGATTGCCCAAATACAAATGCTTTCGGCAAGATTGGAAGGGAATTCCTTGGTTTGAGCAACGGCTTGTGGTATCTAAAGACCATGAGCTAAGGAAACAAATTCTTGATGAGGCGCATTTATCCAAGTTCTCTATTCATCCGGGTAGCAATAAAATGTACCAAGACTTGAAGAAAAATTTTTGGTGGACGAGGATGAGAAGGGAGATTGCAAAATATGTGTCCGAATGTGATACATGCCAAAGGGTGAAAGCAAGCCATCTAAAGGTAGCTGGAACCTTGCAACCACTTCCTATTCCATCCTGGAAATGGGATGACATAGTAATGGATTTCATTGTGGGTTTGCCCAACACCTCTCGTAAGCACAATTCTATTTGGGTGATTATTGATAGACTCACAAAGACAGCTCATTTCATTCCGGTCAACACCACTTATACTACCAAGAAGTACGCCGAAATCTACATCGATCGGATTGTCTGCCTTCATGGGATTCCAAGGACAATTATCTCTGATTGAGGTACTCAATTTGTCGCTCACTTTTGGGAACATCTGCATGCTTCCCTAGGCACTAAGTTGATCCATAGTTCCACTTATCATCCTCAAACGGATGGACAAACTGAAAGGGTGAATCAAATAGTAGAAGATATACTTAGAGCTTGTGTCATGCATTATGACAAAACTTGGGATCAATGCTTGTCTCTGGCTGAATTTGCATATAATAATAGCTACCAAGCAAGCATAAAGATGGCACCATTTGAAGCCTTGTATGGACGACGGTGTCGAACTCCTTTGAATTGGTCCGAATCCGGTGAACGGAATTTCTTTGGGCCGGATTTAGTCCAAGAGGCTGAAGATAAAGTGCGAGTGATCCAGAAAAATCTTCAAGCTGCACAATCTCGCCAAAAGAGCTATTATGACCAAAGAAGAAAACCTTTAGCCTTTGAAGTGGGTGATCATGTTTATATTCGAGTTTCACCAACCAAAGGCGTTCAAAGATTTGGGGTGAAGGGAAAATTAGCTCCTCGCTATATTGGACCTTTCCCAATTCTGGAAATATGTGGACCCCTGGCATATAAGGTTCAACTTCCAGATACACTCTCGGCTGTACACAATGTGTTTCATGTCTCCCAACTCAAGAAGTGTCTTCGAGTTCCAGAAAAATCCATACCTTATGAAGAAATTTCTCTTGAACCCGATCTCACGTATGAAGCCTATCCTATTAAGATCCTTGATCAAAAGGATAGAACCACAAGGAGAAGGGTTGCAAAATTCTATAAAATTCAATGGAGTAATCACACTGAAGATGAAGCTACTTGGAAAGAGGTATCATATCTTAATTCAAAATATCCGGAATTTTTGAAGTCCTTTCCAGGTAACTTCTTCTCCGCGCTTGATTTTCCCTGCACTGGAATCTCAGGGCGAGATTCTTTTTAAGGGGGGAGGGCTGTGACACCCCTGGTGTCACTATAGTAATTAAGAACCCTAAATGAACTTAATAAAGTTGATCAGGGTATGCATCACTACCTAAGTATTTTGTTTGTGCTGATGTGTTTAGGTGTGACCACGTTAACTATCATAAGGAACGAGGATTAACTTAGCAAAAATTTATTTCAAAAATTCAAAGCAAAATCAACTTGAAAATGCAAATGCCGTTATCATAGCAAGTTGCGGTACCAGAGGAATGGCCACCGCAACAGTCGATCGCCATGAAGAGATTGAAATTGCTCTTTGGATTGACGGACTATTGCGGTGGGTCCTCATTTGTGCACCACCGCAACTTTCCATGGTTGTTTTATCTAACAATCAAAACTGAGCCACCAGATGTTGCGGTCCTAAGCCCAAACATGACCGCAACAGTCGGTGATCCGAATTGAACAGTGAAATTTGTCTCTGGATTGAAAGACTATTGCGGTGCTACCAATGACCAACTGTTGCGGTGCTGTGTGCCTACCACCACCGCAACAGTCGGTGGCCCACGGGAATTGGATTTGAAATTCATCGGCACAGTATTTTCGGCACCACGGACTGTTGCAGTGGGTGTTGTACCCCACCACCGCAACAGTCGGTGCCCAACCACCACCGCGGGATGGGCGTCTCCCCCGCCGGTATGGGCGTCCGCGCCGCCGGGGACACGTGTCTGCGCTTCCTCCTACCTCGTGTGACGCCTAGGCCCCGGTGTCACGCCACGTCCACGAGTGGAGGGCTGGTTTCAACCACTCCCGTCCTTCCCTTTTACCGAGCTCGGTCACTGCTCGCGAAATCCACCGCTCTCACTCGTTCCTCACTCGATTCACCATCGTCCATAGCTCACTCACCTCGCCCTCTCCTCGCCCGAGCCATTCCCGGCCACTTCCCCTCTTCTTTCGCCCTTCCCCGAGCTGCACTGCTGCCGCCGGTCTCCACCTGAGCCAAGCTCGAGCTCTGTCTCGAGGTGGAAGAAGCCAAAAGGACCCCGGGGTAAGAGTTGGAAAGGTTAAGGGGTTTGCTATAGAGTTCTAAGGCTTATGTATAAACTATTGTTGGAGTAATGTGTTGCTTCATGCACAAATGTGTGCTAGGGAGTTGTCCATCGTGTCATAAATCCTAGGCATGAGCTAAAAATGCCAAACCACTTGTGAGGTTTCTAATATGGTTAGCAGACTAGAGCTGAGTATCTAGTGGCCAAAGTTCCTCATGATTCAAGTAGATTTGGCATTAGTTAAGTTAAGAGGGTAGGAAATGTAATCTTCAAGTTTTAATCATCAACCATGCTTGTTGAATGATTGGGTCCAGTTATAGGAGCACTACTTATGACTAATAGTCACTTATATATGTTCTATCTAGATTGTGCAATATTTAAGTCGGCCATAAGGGTTTTGGGGTTGACCAGTCTGTCGGACCGGTCGAACTGGTCTCAAAAACCGGTCAGACCGGTTCCTGTACAATTAATTTTCTTAGTTAGTTATATTCCATAAATGATTACCCAGTGATGTGAGTTGTTGTAGGTGTTCACGTGCTTGATTGTTTAAGTATTCGTGCATCTCATGCATTCATTCGCAACTCCTGTAGATCACCCCATTGTCGACGGAGTGTACGAGATTGAGGTCGATCCCGAGGGTGATTCCGTCGCCGCTGATGTAAACTACTCCTCTGCTCAAGACCCGGACCAAAGTCCGGAAGGGCCCAAGGCCGCTGTTGATCAAGAAGGCAAGCCCCGGAGCATCACCTACTGTTAAACTAACACTCCTCCCCCTATGCCTTAATTTGTGCATTTAAGTTTTGAGGAGTTGAATGAAACCTTAGTTGCATGATCCCTAGGTACCTATGTCCTAATACTAGTATGTGTAGGTCGTATAGAATGCTATGCTTAATTAGGACCGGTAGAAGTCGGGTGATTGCCTTGTCACTCGCGAGATATAAGTTTCTACTTTATGTTTATTTTTGAAGTTCGACAAGCGGGGCTTGTGCGATATTCATGTTTGGTTGAATGTCCCGCTTGTACAGAGAATTGGTGCCTAAGGCATTGATTGTGTGGCGATGTTGGTCAAGCTTTTGAAGGTACTAATCGTATGCCGGGAAATATGGTAAACTGGTAAACCTAGTACTTGATTCAAACTGACGTCTGATGGACACTTCCACTCCATTGGGCGTGGGGTTGATGGCGAGTGTAGCAGTGGCCGCGGCACAGGTTTGCCTGGGGCACCTGGGTCCGTTGGAGCGTGCACTTGGGTGGAGTGGGCTCTGATGGCAGATGGCAGGGAGAGATGGGAACGGTTGCCCCGTGAGGTCCTGGGTGTCTCTCGCGGGTCGTACGATTAGGTTGTCCCATGCATGGTTAAAAATCAACTCGAGTTGTCCGTCCTTCGCGGTTACATGAAGCTGCTCGATCTCTTTTCACATGTCAGTGTGCTTGGGCCAAGTGAGTAGAAATGTGAATAGATGAGAAATGTTGATATCCAGTGAATCAATTGTTTTTCTACACTGGATGTTATTGGATAGATTGGCAAATTTAGTAATGGTTAGTCTCACTCTAACTTGGCTAAAATCTTGAAAATAGGGATCAACTGGTAGATGCGTTTGGCAAAACAAACCCCTCAGCCAGAAAGCCTTGCATGTCTAGTTTTAACCTTGTCGGGTAAGTCTTGCTGAGTATTAGTATACTCAGCCTTGCTTGTGGCTAATCTTTTTCAGATATAGGTGTTGGCTATGATCCCGTGGCTGCTCTTACTTGGCCCTGCGTGCTCCCTGATGGGTGGACCGTAGAGCGGGTGCCGCCTGAGTCTGACTTAGGCCGCGGTGATTGATATTGTGCGAGGGCTCCGCGCAATGTCTTTTGTTCCGATGTGTAGATCTTCCGCTGTAGTATACTCTGGTTTGTAATAAGATAAAACATATACACTATATTTGTATAATTATCTATGTGAACCATGTGTTATAAAAGTTGTGATGAGTTGTACTGCCTGAGCCCATCTTCGAGTGGGATTGCTGCTATTTTGTTTCGGTCGAGAGAAAAAGGTGGTTTAATCGGGAAGGTATCCGATGAATTGCACGATTAACTCGGTTTAAGGGTGGGGAGCACTGCTGTGATAGTGGTCCCATGCTCTTAAGCCAGATTAATTGGGGCGGTCTGCCACACATACCTATACTCAAGACATAAGATAAATCATAATTCATGAGCTTGTATGTCAATGATCATGCCAATACATGATCAATCACTTGTTTGAGGGCTTTTCAATATTGTATCTTCAACTGAGCATATCCACCTTGAGCTAGTGACTTAGGATTTTCAATAACTTATATTTGAGTTCACTTTAATCCTTAGGTCACTCCCTTCATCAATCAGAACATATATGCATTGCATTGCTTCTCTTGACAAGACTTGGATATGATACTTCGAAACCCCCCCGGATACTAGATACTTCACCTTAGCAATTCGCACATGGTCATAAGTCGTCACTTAACCAAAGCTTGCTTAGTCCCTCGCTCTAGTCATCTCGATTTGTTTCTTCACCACTTACCCTTGCATCATCAAGTTAGCTTTGCTTTGCCATTGAATAAATTCCATTTGAAAGATTCTTCAAATGCTTGTTCTTGATTAATAAAGAATATCCCACATAATGCAAGCTTCCAATTGTAGACCAATATGTAGCACATATGCTCATGTCATTTTATCTTACATACATGAAGTCTTGCAATATCCAATCTTATGTATTTTCCTTCTTTTCTTAGCTGATCCATAAATCTTTATCTTCATCATAGTGATATTGTCTCATGTCTTATTCAAAGAGCATCCATGTCATGAGACCAATAATGATCCAAACATACTTCATTGAAACTATCATCCCAATACTTCAATAACAGTCTTTCTTAAGTAATTAGAGACCATATATCAATCATAAAACCATGTCTCCATCATGAATACCAAAGACATGCCATCTTCAACAATCTAGAATCTTGGGATCATACTTGCTTGCTTTGATTAATAACCATGTATATATCATGAGCATGTTAACTGTAAATGAACTATAAGAATAGATCCCTGCTCATGCACTTAAACAAACAAGTTAGTCCTTTAATCGTTTTGTCACTCAATTCACCAAAATCCACTTGAGGTCCTAGATGCACTTTCAGTGTGTTGGCCTAATTCTGTGTCAACATACTTTTGGCGACTCCGCTGGGGAATAGAGATCTGGTTTTTGCAGTCGATTTATCTAATTCCAGCCAGATGGGTTCTGACACCGAGTTTGATCTCGACAACATCATCGTCGTGAAGGACGATGAACTCTCTGCTGAAGATCGCCAAGGGCTCAAGGAATTCATGAAGAAGAAGGCAGAAAAAGATCGTCTCTACTACCTCTCAGACTTCAAGAAGGACAGCAAGGGCGTGGTCACCAAGATCAAGAAGGTAGATATATCTGCTTCATCTTCAGCGGCATCTCTCAAGGTACAATCTGATGAAAATTCTCACGAAGTCTTTCTAAAGTACATGGAGGATAAGATGGCTGAGAATAATGTCAAATTGTTTAATTGGATGATGAACAAGCGGTTAGAATCGGAAGGCAAACAGCCCATGGCTGAACAACCTGCCGCTGATCCTAGTATTTTGATTCCTAAAATTCCTATTGTGCCTGATCTTAAAACACCGGCAGCAAAACCCATAGAACAACCTACGTATGGCATGCAGATGAATTATTTTGAAGGCCAATCTGTCACACCATCCAACCCAACACCTACTCGGCCTGCCGCACCTCAGCCATTCGTAGCTTCTTCTAATTCGGCTGGTTATGGTCGAATTAATAATGGAGTTGCGAATTTTACACCGCAAAATCCAAATTATGGATATTCTGCACCCCCACCAGTACAAAATTTATTTTCACAAGGCCCAGTACCTTACGAACTTTTCGGAAGGTTCGGCCAGCAAATACAGGGACAAGTGCCGGCCAATCAACTCGGCCTGCAGCAACCGATCAGACCGGTCTGCGGAACCGGTCAGACCGGTCCTAGGGGGACAGACTTGGGGAATTTATTTCCTACTCCCGTTCAAAATACTCAACAGCCAAATTCACAAGATAATTCATTAGAGTATTTAGATAAGATATTTTCTAAGTACAAACTTGATTTGGCTTCAGCTCTTAAAGAGAATTTGGGAGTAGATGTCAGGGATAAGGCTAGGTTATATCAAAAGCCTTATGTTCCTATATTTGATTTGGTTCCTTTCCCCACTGGTTTTAGACTTTCTGATTTTATCAAGTTTAATGGGGAGGATACTAAAAGCACTTTTGAGCATATGAGTCAATACATGGCACAACTAGGTGATTCTAGCTCTAGTGAGGCTTTGAAAGTGCATTTATTTTCTTTGTCTCTAACTGATACTGCTTTCTCATGGTTTGCATCATTGCCTGCTAATTCTATTACTTCATGGGAATAGTTAGAGCAAAAATTTCATGATCACTTCTTTTTGGGCAACAATGAGCTTAAATTATCACATCTTACATCAGTTAGGCAATCGCGTAATGAAACTGTTAATGATTATATTAAACGTTTCTGTGATATTAAAAACCGTTGCTTTGGTGTTAATATTGCCCAAAAAGATCTTGCTGACTTGGCTTTGAATGATTTACGGTCTCATATTAAGGAAAAATTAGAGGGTTTCGAATTCTTTAATGTAAACCAAGTGCATCAAAAAGCTTTGGTTGCTGAAAACCGAAGCAAAGATTTAAAAGAAAGCTATAGAACTCATCGGGCTAATGTGCATAATCTTGAATGTGATTCTAGTAGTTACGATGATGAGTCTCATGATGTGTTGGCTGCTGAATTTGTATGGCCAACATCTAACAAAGCTTTTACTTGCACATCTCTTAAGCCGACTCATAAGAATCGGCAAGAGGAGATGACGTTTACTTTTGATGTATCCAAGTATGATAAAATTTTTGATGAATTGCATAAGAATGGATATATCAAATGCTCTTTTACTATTCCGTCACCCGATGAGTTAAAATGGCGTGCTTATTGCAAGTTTCATAATTCTTTTTCTCATGCGACTAACGATTGCAATTTCTTTTGTTGACAGATTCAATCGGCCTTAAATGAAGGACAATTTGAGTTTTAATGAGATGCAAGTTGATAAACGCTCGTTTCCAGTCAACAACATGGTGGTCAATACCATGGATCTTCAGGATGCCAAGATGTTGGTTCGGCCAGACAATGCCGATGCTGCAAGAGGCAAGAATGTTGTGATTGGAGAACCAAGGAGGGTGATGGAACATGACAAAGTGCTTGGGAGAGAGGTGGTCCTTAAGCAAGCTCTTGATGGAAAGAAGATTTTAACTATTATAGTGAAGACTTCTGAAGTTGGAGGGCAATCAAGCTCTCAAGCGCGGGATCAAAGGCCAGTTGTTCCTGCTGCCTAGGACAAACCGGCCATACCGGTTGCCCAGACTGGTCAGACCGGTCCGCCCCAGAGGCCGGTCCGAACTTTTGTGCCCAAACGTCCCGAAGTTGGCACTTGGAAGACCAACAAGGATAAAGATCAGGGGACGACTTTCAAGCCAGAGACGACCTTTGATCAAGTTATGGCTAAGCATATGCAAAACGTAGCCATTCAATAAGATCGGCCGCTAAAAAAGAGACCAAGATCACCGCCAAGGAATTCTGGTGTGATGAAGGCACCAAAAGGATAGTGGGATCAGGGCCCAAGCTCATTCAACGGTGCTGGTCCTTCTAGGCCACGGAGGACGTTTCAACCTCCCTCTCCCCAACCTATTTGGAGAGATGGTATAATGTACGTGCCTTACTGTCCTGCACCGAATCAACCGCCTGAAGCTCCTGTACATACCAGAATGAATCCACCACAGCCTAGGCCTACAAATTTTCAACCAAGACAGATGTCTGTGCCTCAGCCGCACAGACCGGTCAGACCGGTTACCCAGACCGGTCCGACCGTTTCCAGTGTAGGCCGGGTAAAGAGCCGGCTTGGAAAGAATTTCGTCCCGTTCAGAAGAAGGAAGAGTCTGCACCTGTTATTCCAAAGCCAGTTGTGAAGAGTATGATTCAAATTGGCTCTATGGCTGTTAATCCATCAATGGCTGACGGACCTAATGTTATTGGTACTTCGGCCGTGAAAAAAGGGCCGCTAGCTTAGTACACACAGCCGAGGTGGTGTCCTCCTGGCTTGTCTCATTTTTAGAAGAGGAGATTGCAGTGGTTGCGTACTCAAAAGCAAAGAGAGGAAGAATCGGCAAAGAAGAGAGAGGAGTGGTTCAATGAGGCTAAGCCGATGATTCCACCATCTGGTCAAGGTTTTAAGGATGGTTCTGGTGCTCAAGATGGTCAGGTTAAAGTACCTGAAAAGATTGAGCCATTCGCAGCGGAATCAGCTAACATAACCGAGACTAGTCAAACCGGTGTCCCGGATCGGTTAGACGGTTAGCTTCTGTTCCAGTTCCGGCAACTGGAACCGGTCAGACCGGTCTCGCCTGGAGAGTCTGTAGCCGATGCGTTTTCTTCTTCGGCTAAAGTTTCAATTCTGCCCACTGCTATTTCAGATGTTCAGATGGGCAATAATGATGAAGCCGTTGACTTTGAGCCTTCACCTAGCAGAACAGATATGGAGGTCAACGTTATCTATATGAACGCCGACTATTACTTTGTCGGAGATGATGAGAGGGTGGCTCAAGTTGATTTTGCTCCCAAGAATGCTATGTTTCAGAGGCCCTTAGAATCGGACAACCATCTGAAAGCTCTCTATGTGAAGGGTCGCATTAAAGGGGGGCCGATTTCTAGGATGCCCGTTGATGGTGGTGCTATTATGAACCTCATGCCATACACCTTGTACAAGAAATTGGGAGGTTTGGACAGCGAGCTCATCAAGACAAGCATGACGATCAGCGGCGTTGGAGGAGGAGAACCGATAAGTGCCAAGGGAGTTGCATCATTGGAGCTCACTGTTGGGAGCAAGACGTTGGCAACCGCTTTCTTCATCACGGAGGTGCAAGGTAACTTTAGCGTGATCTTGGGGCGCGATTGGATTCATGCAAATCAATGTGTGCCTTCTACCTTGCGTCAATGCTTAATTCAATGGGTTGGTGACGAAGTTGAGGTGGTTCATGCGGATCCTTCGGCATGTGTTGCTATGGCCGATGCATCTATATTGGGGACTCATGATAATGTCAAGTGCTTGACCGGGATTGATATTTCGGACTTTGAGTTCCTTGCTTGTACTAAGGATGGCTTTTTATCCGCTGCTCTAAGGCCGGTTCATAGATCGGTTGATTCAGACAATGAAGAGTAGATGGATGCAAGCGAGAAGTGGTTAAAAGAAAGGGTGGAGCATTATCGGCCAAATAAGAACGATTCATGTGAAGCCATTAATGATTTTGAAGAAGTAGAAAAGCTAGGACAAGGATTTACGTCGGCTGATCCTTTAAAAAAGGTAGATATAGGTGATGGTTCTGTACCAATGCCGACTTTTATAAATCAAAGCTTGAAAGCCGATTATAAAGCTGAATTAATCGAGTTGTTGAAGGAGTATTCTGATTGCTTTGCTTGGGAGTATCATGAGATGCCTAGTTTAAGTCGTGAGTTATTTGAACATCGGTTGCCAATCAAACCCGGTTTTAGGCCATATAAACAAGGCAATAGACGATTCAATCCTCTGTTTTATGATCGAATAAAAGAAGAGGTTAATCGTTTGCTTGAAGCTAAGTTTATTCGGCCGTGTCGCTATGCTGAATGGATCTCTAATATTATGCCTGTTGAGAAAAAGGGAACTAATAAAATTAGAGTTTGCATTGATTTTAGAGATCTTAATAGAACAACTCCCAAAGATGAATATCCTATGCCTATAGCCGATATGCTTATTAATGATGCTTCTGGTCATAAAGTTATAAGCTTTCTTGATGGCAATGCAGGATATAATCAAATTTTTATGGCCGAGAAAGACGTATACAAAACGACCTTTAAATGTCTCGGTTTTGTTGGTTTATTTGAATGGGTTGTGATGACTTTTGGTTTAAAGAATGCTGGCGCAACTTATCAAAGAGCAATGATTTTGATTTTCCATGACTTGCTTGGTGTTATCCTAGAAGTCTATATTGATGACATTGTTGTCAAATCGGCTGGATTAAATTCTCACTTGGCTGATTTGCGTCTTGCTTTTGAAAGAATGCGTCGGTATGGTTTAAAGATGAACCCATTGAAATGCGCTTTTGGTGTATCGGCTGGAAGATTTTTAGGCTTCATGGTGCATGAAAGAGGCATAGAGATAGATCCTAAGAAAATAGGTGTTATTGAAAAGATTAAAGCGCCTACTTGCAAGCATGATTTGCAGAAATTCTTGGGCAAAGTTAATTACTTGAGACGGTTTATTTCTAACTTATCCGGGAAAGTCAGTGCTTTTACTCCTATACTTCGGTTAAAGAACGAAGCCGATTTCACTTGGGGGGCAAAGCAGCAAGAGGCCTTTGAAGAAATTAAGAAATATTTGTCTTCGCCGCCTGTGCTCAAAGCGCCTAGGAATAGGGTGCCATTTAAGCTTTATATTGCAGCCGAAGATAATGTTATTGGAGCTGTTTTGACTCAAGAGACAAATGGCAAGGAGCATATTATTACCTATTTGAGTCGACGGGTTTTGGATGCAGAAACAAGGTATAAACCTATTGAGAAATTATGCTTGTCTTTATATTATGCTTGTACAAAATTGAGGCATTACTTGTGGTCTAGTACTTACATTGTGGCATGCCAAACCGATGTTATTAAGTATATGTTGCATAGACAGATTTTGAGTGATAGGATCGGTAAGTGGACATATGCTCTTATTGAATATGATTTGCTGATGAACCTTCGAAATCTATGAAAGGCCAAATTGTAGCTGACTTTATTGTTGAATATCAGATTAATGATGAGCATAATTTAGAAGTTGACTATATAACTTTTACTCCATGAAAATTATATTTTGATGGGTCAGTTTGCAAGAACGGATGTGGCATTGGAATTGTTCTTGTTTCTCCTAATGGAACTGTTTTTGAAGCTATTAGCCGATTAGAAGATGAGTGCACAAATAATCAAGCCGAATGTGAAGCTCTATTATTCGGACTATAGATTTTTCTTTTTTGAACGAACCATAGATTTTTCATGACATGGGAGTAAAATATGTTGAAGCTTTTGGTGACTCATTGCTAGTTGTACAGCAAGTATCCAAGGTTTGTCAATGTTTGGAAGGTTCATTGAATGTTTATCTTGACAAGTGCCTTGATATTATACCATGTTTTGATGAGTTCACCATATACCATGTACCGAGATGTGAAAATCCTAGAGCTAATGCTTTGGCACGGCAAGCATCCGGCTATGATGTTCAGAAGAAACATTTTCATAGAAAAGGCCGTTGATTGCTACTGGCAATGGTGAAGTTCTAACGCTTGCAGCGAATCAAGACCAGGCCGGTCAGATTGCTACACAGACCGGTCAGACCGGTCCAGAAACCGGTCAGACCGATCCAACCAGTCAGACCGATTCGGGAACTGGACAGACCGGTCAGCTGTGTTCTGGTCCAAATTCGGCTGCTAAAAATCCGCAAAATAAAAAGGCCGAAGTGGATGATTGGAGAGCGCCCATTAATTGGTATCTGAAGAATCCTAGTTCTGGAACGGACAGGAAGATTCTGCGTGTGGCTTTCAAATATGCTTTAGTTGATGATGAGTTGCATCGTCACACCGCCGATGATTTGTTACTAAAATGTTTGGGTGCTGATCAAGCTAGAGTTGCCATGGGAGAAGTACATGAGGGAATTTGTGGAACGCATCAATCGGCTCCTAAGATGAAGTGGTTGCTTAGGAGAGCTGCATTCTATTGGCCCACTATGATGGCCGATTGTTTTCGTTATTACAAGGGATGTGAAGAATGTCAGAAATTTGGTAATATTCAGATGGTACCTGCTGCGTTGCTTTATTCTATCATTAAACCATGGTCTTTTTGTGGATGGGGATTGGATTTTATTGGATAGATACATCTTTCTTCTTCAAAGGGTCATTGCTTCGTGTTGGTTGTTACAGATTACTTCACTAAATGGACCGAAGCCGTTTCTCTTAAGAATATGATTCACAAGGAGGTAATTGAGTTTATTACGAACATATTATTCATAGATTCGGCATTCCACAAACTTTAACTACGGATCAAGGCACATCTTTGATGTCTAAAGAAGTGCAAGTTTTTGCCGATATGTATAAGATCAAATTGCTCAATTCATCTCCATACTATGCTCAGGCCAATAGTCAGGCTGAGTCTAGTAACAAAACTTTGATAAAGTTGATCAAGAAGAAGATAGAGGAACATCCCCGAAGGTGACATGAAGTATTGTCTGAAGCTTTATGGGCTCATCGCATATATAGACATGGTGCTACCAAAGTCACTCCTTTTGAGCTTGTTTATGGTCAAGAGGCCGTTTTGCCCATTGAGGTAAATCTGGACGCTTATAGGCTTGCTAAACAAAATAAGCTTTCGGTTGGTGAATATTATGACTTGATGATGGATAATATCGATGAAGTGACCGACAAGCGTTTACAAGCTCTCAAGGAAATTGAGAAAGACAAGATCAGAGTTGCTAGAGCATACAACAAGAAGGTTAAAAAGAAGACTTTTCAGGTTGGTGATCTAGTATGAAAGACAATATTGCCACTTGGTACTAGAGATAATAAGTTCGGCAAGTGGTCTCTAAGTTGGGAAGGTCCATATCGAGTATTCAAGATCAATGGCGGGAATTTCTATATGGTGGAGACGCTGCAAGAAGGACGTTTGCCTAAGGCATTGAACGGGAGGTACTTGAAAAAGTACTATCCAAGTGTTTGGCAAGAGGCATAAAGTGGCACATGGCCGATATTTGGATATCACCCTTAGAAAATTATAATGGCCGACGAATTCTGTTAAAACATCGCCCTCAGGTGACGATTTTGGTACTAATATGTTTTATGGTACGCAAACTTTACCAAAAAAACAGGGGGCATATATTGACAACCGAAATTGGCACAGGCCGAGGCAAACCGGTCAGACCGGTTAGCCCGACCGGTCTGACCGGTCCAGGACAGGATGTTGCGGTGCTGGTACTCTAAGGACCGCAACAATCGATCCTAATGTGAAGAAGGCGACATGGTCTCTGGAATGACCGACTGTTGCGGTGCTAAGGGCTCGGGAGGACCGCAAGAATTGATGTAAGAAGCAAAAGATGACATGGTCTCTGGAATGACCCAATGTTGCGGTGCTTGGGATTCAGGAGGACCGCAAGAGTCGGTGCTAGGAGCAAGATGACGGATTTGGCGCAAAAGGAGAAGTCCGAGCCCAGACCGGTCTGACCAGTTTGGGGAACCGATCAGACCGGTTTGCCCTGGAGTTCGACTAGGTTTAGGATTCCGAGATTGTAACGAGTTGTAACTTGGTTTCCTTGCGGGACAAGACCTACCCTCCCTATAAATATAAGGGGATTCGGCTGATTGAGGACACACCCTATCGATTCAATCAAATCTACTATTATTGCCTTTACTTTTTTGTACTTTTCAAACCCTAGCTTTTCCAAACCCTAATTTGCTATTCTTCTTGTGTCTCCGCGATGTTTGAAGGCGTCCTAAGTGGCCTGCCGACCCTAGGGCACCCCTGAACACGTTCTCCCTGACGGATCCTTCCGGGAAGCGTGCTTAGGGCTCGCTCCTGTTTTCCCTGGAGTAACCGGTCTGACCGGTTGCCAGGACCGGTCTGACCAGTCTGCACAGGGAGGCTGCGAATAGTCCATCTACGTGCTGCGCGATCTAGCGCTCTCGTGTGTTGGCCTAATTCTGCGTCAACACTTTGATCTTGTAATATGCGGTATGCACATAGTTTGCGATATAATGGTTTTATATCAATCATTAAAGACCAACATGTATTCATTTTTATTAGAAAAAAAGAGCTCATGATTCCTGCAAGCAAATTATATCAAAATATTGAGCTAGATTTTACATATCAAACACCATTTGATATTTGTGAAGAAATTGGTTCCATATTAGTTGCTACAAATATGCTGTTTGTACAAGCTGAGGGTTAATTAGATCAGAGCTAGTATCTAAGAATAATAATTATTATTATATACCAATTGGACAACTTTAGTTAGATCGACAAAAGTTCTGTCAAGTAAAAAACGAGAGGGTTCTAGGTCATCATTTTAAGTTAAAACACGATAAACCATAAATGCCCTCAAAATTATGGTTGTCCTAATTAAATAAACTCCAGACATATCATTGTCATATGTGTTCCACTAGCTCATTGTAGAATTAATTATTTTGCTCCCTAACCTCAAGATTTATTTCAACTCCCCTTCAAACCGCCATTAAATTTGGTGGCTTAGAGCAGCATTAAAAACCAGAATTGCATTGTCCCTTCACCACTTCAATAGTCCACCCTCACTTATTGGCTGCCCGCCAAGATATAAATATCGCAGCATTAACGTTGCAAATGTTCCTTTTGGTACATACTCCATACAAGATCCTCACTTAGTGCCCAGCGATATAAATTTGCATTTATACAAACAAAGTGTACTGTACGTGAGACTGAAAGTTGCTGTTGTACACTGACCTGTCTGTAACCTGAAGAAATGACAAGTGCCGTATGAAATTTGGGGTATATTTGGATCTCCTGTTTGAGCAGCACGTCATTTCTTTTGCTGCCATTGCTTCATTCATAATATAAGTCCAATGTAAGTACTGTTCTTATCCAGAAAAATTAGTAACTGTGATGTATGGGGGTGTTTAGATGTTGTTATGCATAGTATTTTTATACATTGGGTCGCGTGCCATAGAGAGGAAAAAGTGCATTGGAAAACGTGCTTTATGCAAAATTTTGCAAAACGAGCTGAACTAAACACCCCCTATATATGCAAACTGAGGATGTCTCCTAAGATCTGAAAAAAAAATCTGGAATGGGGAAAAATCTGATGCGAGTGCAGAACGTCCAATGTATATATTCTTCAGCCTGAAGCCCTGAACTATGTTTAGATTCATGCATGCTCTCTGCAATCTGGTATATATGCACCAAATGGCAGAAATAAAAGAAAAAACTTACTGATGTTTAGTGATAGTGCCAGCCTAATTAATTAAATCTGCTGCGACCAATAATTAACGTGATAGAGCTTTCAACTCAGCTTCAGCAGGATTAAGTCTGCAGAAAGTCCATCTGTGATAAAGATGATTAGGTCTGCAGTCAACTGATCTTGTCCTTGGTGTATAGCGAGCGCATCACACCACTCATGTTCAATATCAAAAAAGTATTTTCCAATGAAAAATAAAGAATAATACAATCATCATGGCCCATTTCTGCATGCATGGATTGCAAGCATCCTCCATGCTTGCAAGAAGAAGGGAAGGTGAGAACT
The DNA here is from genome assembly GCA_004135705.1 of Alloteropsis semialata. Classification (NCBI taxonomy): domain Eukaryota; kingdom Viridiplantae; phylum Streptophyta; class Magnoliopsida; order Poales; family Poaceae; genus Alloteropsis; species Alloteropsis semialata. Next base: position 56,977,926 of record CM014275.1, read on the forward strand.
CAATAGCCGGGCAAATACGTACAGCAAGGAAACAGTGCGCATTTATTTTGGTATCGGTGGCGCCTGTGTGGGGGCGTGGATTTACACGTGGTCAGCTGTTTCTACGACATGAGTGTCCGCAGGGCAGATACGCCTGTACAATACAGGCGTTAGCAGGAGCCAGCCTGCCATGTCATGCTTACCCAACCACACGGCCATGCATACATGCATGTGAGTGAGCTGCTACTGAGCTAGCATCTTCTAATTACCTTGATCATCGTCCACTTTGTGTGAGCATGAGAAAAATCCACTTTTATTTTACACAGTAAACATATTCAGTGAAGTTTTTTTACAGTAAACATTGAGAAAAAATGTTTTTCAATAGAAATAAAGTCCCTTTTCCCGCGAAGATTGTAACTATTATTGGCTGACATAATTTTACAAGAGGACAAAAGCAGTAGTATGACTGATATGTTGTGTCTGATGATGTGTATTGAAACAATGTATTTTCACTTAAGGAGAGAATCTTCAACTAAAAGCTCAAATCAAAGAAAAATCTCTTATGGACACAATGGAAGGCAAAGAACTGAATGTGAAGCTTATCACAATCTTTTTCAGGACCATGTGAACAATACGGCATGCATCGGAGATTGGACCATCAGGTACGACAGCTGGCTTGTACCAACACACTACAACATTGATGCATCATTTCCTCTATCTGTACAAACCAATTCGTGCATGACCGTAATCGTGATTCGAAAGTCAAGACCGCCACAATGTATGGTTTGGTCTTGATCTCCAATGTCCAATCTGACAAATCTATGCTTGACATAAATGATGTAGTTCTCCTCATTAATCTCCATCCATTCGGAGTGTCTCAAATTACAAAATTAGTACAGCATTCATCTTATCAATGCACCCACTTCTATTTCCTTAGTTAATTCCTCCTCAACCTGAACACACATAATAAATAGGCAATGTAATATCAACAAGCTAGGCTATAAAGTTTTAGTCAACTACTCCCTCTGTCCCACAAAAAAATGCAACTCTCACTTCCTCAGAAGTCAAACAAATTAAAGTTTGACCAAAAAACTATTAACACTTATATTTTTAAATAGACTAGCAAAAATGTACGTGCCACACGCACATACCTATCACATTGAAAAAAATTGAAAGGATTGTAAAAAAGAAAAAATGGATCATGCAAAAGATAAAAAAAATTGAATCATACAATCCTGCCAGGAGCCCAGGACATATTGATCACTTAAAAAGAAAAAAAACTACTAATCGAAGGTCTCGGCTCAAGACACACAAAAAGCACAAGCAACCTCACGGACCTCAACCGTGCAAATTCTCTTGCACAATGCTTGAGTCGGGAATAATTACAAGCACCACCACCAATTAATAAATGACCTCATCCTAATCCAAACATCATAGGATTTGCCATATTGGTTACTACATTACCTAGTGGATCACAATGCTCTCTACTGTTGAGATGATCATGTTGGAACTGCAAGCCAGAGGAGACTGCTGCCTGCTGGATCGATACTGCAAGGCCAAGTGCAGACCAGCGTCCGGTTTGTAATGAGTGCTGGATTGGTGGTTTTTGTTTGTTCCACCTCCGCGATAAACTATCAGATTAGGAGATACTTTAATCTCCAAAGACCAACGTACTACTTGCTATCCATGCGTATGAAGGCTCCTTTAATCTTTCCTGCCACAATCATGCACAAGCAAAAACAATGGGAGTATGGGACTCCTCCCATCAGGATCCTTTAATGTTTCACACGCGTAACCCAGCTAGTAGACGCGAAACATGATGCGTTTCAGCGTTTGGAGACTTATTTTTGTGCGTGCAGCAGGTCCATTGCATGGCCAAGGCCCAATCATGTCCATGTTGGACACGACTTGCTGGTGAGATTGTCCACCACTATCAGAAAACGCTCCATCCGTCCACCTTCATAGGTACCGGTTACTAAAAACCCGGTACCAATGTAAGCATTGGTACCGGGTCTAAATTTGTTGACCCTCGAGAACCCTTTGGTACCGGGTGGTAACACGACCCGGTACCAAAGGGTGTCCTTCACCCGGTACCAAAAGGAATGGACCCTTTGGTACCGGGTGGTAACACGACCCGGTACCAAAGGACACCCTTTGGTACCGGGTGGTATTACCACCCGGTAGCAAAGTTCCCTCGGCGTCTTTTTATCTCCACTCGGTAGCCTTATCCTCTACCAGAGCCTTCTTCTCCACCAGACTCCTCCTCCTCTCTCTCTCTCTGCTCTCTCTCCGCTCAGCAGATCCGAGCGCGAGCGCAGGAGCTGGCCACGCGGGCCTGGCGCAGGAGCTGGCCACACAGGCCTGGCGCGAGCGCGAGTGCCTGGCGCGGGGCTGGCGCAAGCTGGCTGCCGCGAGCGGGCGGAGCTGGCGCAAGCGGGCTGCAGCGAGCGGACGCGGGCTGCCGCAAGCGGACGCGAGCTGCAGCGAAGGATTTGTGTGTTCATGTAAGCTGCAGCGAAGGATTCCTGTGTTTTGGTCTTGATTTTGTTTGTTCAGATTCAAAGAAGTAGCAAGAAGGATTGAAGACTTTCGTGATTATTTCTTTGTTGAAAATTTGTGTCCATGTAAGTTGAATGTTCATGTAAGTGATGATTCCTTTGTTGGCTGAGCCAGAGTACTGGGGGATTTGGATTGTTCTGTGATGGTACTGTGATGATTGTTCGTAAAATCGAACTAGATGATGATGAACCAAAATCAAAATATACTGGGGGATTTGGATTTGGATTTGGCGCGAGTTTTTTTTGTTTTTTGTTTTTACTCATCGGTACCGGGTGAGGAAAGGCCGGACCGATGACTTTTGTCATTAGTCTCGGTTGCGCGGTACCGGTTCCAAACCCGGTACCAAAGGGGGTTTGGAACCGGTACCGATGAAGGTGTCTCCGGTAGTGCACCCTAAAAACGGGTACACGGGAGACCGAGCAGACATGGAAGCGGGTACGCAAGGGGCTGGGTGAGTAAAAATCGAGGAGATCGGCAGAAACACTCTCCAATCGTCGTTTTTTAAGTCCGTTCGTATACGGCGTGTACCTGCGGGGTAGAAACAGCTATGGTGAGAAAAGTTAATGATTTTTGGCAGAATCATTTTCTAACTATCAATATCGATTTCTATGGGTCTCGGTCCTTTTCCACCTCCCTCGGACCTGACACGCTGGTCCAACGTGAGAGGTAAGGCGGGCCCAAATTGGGTGAGAAACGTTTTCAATTGTTTTCGTTCTTTATAGTATAGATTTAGTATAAAAATATATTTCATAATTAATTTAATGATACTTATTTTGTACCATAAATATTAGTATTATTTTATATAAATCTAGTCAAACATGAAATTGTTTGACTTCTCGGGAAGCGAGAGTTGCATTCTGTTGACAATCAAAATTGGCACAAGTCGAGGCCGACCGGTCAGACCGGTGAGCCCGACCGGTCAGACCGGTCCGGTATATGAGATTGCGGTGTTAATGCTTGGACGACCGTAACAATTGATCCTAGTACGATAAATGTGACATAGTCTCTGGAATGACCAACTATTGCGGTGCTTGGAGCTTTGGAGGACCGCAAGATTTGGTGCGAAGGACAAGAGGTGACGAGGACTCTGGAATGATGGACTGTTGCGGTGCTTGATGCATAGGAGGATCGCAAGACTCGGTGATGGAGCAAAACAAGCAAGAGGGAGGCGCCCGACCCAGACCGGTCTGACCGGTGTGGGGGACCGGTCAGACCGGTTACCCTTCTTGTAATCCGACTAGGACTCTTATTTTAGGATTCCGAGGTTGTAACGAGTTGTAACTTGGTTTCCTTGCAGGACAAGACCTACCCTCCCTATAAATATAGGGGATTCGGCCGAGAACACACAACAATTGAACCTATCAAATCTACTACTTTTATTTACCTTTACCTTTATGTATCTCCTACCCTACCTTTTCCAATCCTACATACTGTTCTTCCTTCGTCTCCGCGACGTCTGAAGGCGTCCTAGGTGGCCTGCCGATCTTAGGGCACCCTTGATCGCGTTTCTCCCTGACGGATCCTTCCGGGAGGCGTGTTTAGGGTTTACCCCATCTTCCCCGGCGGTCACCGGTCCGACCGGTCCCCCTGACCGGTCTGACCGGTTCGTTCTAGCGCTCTCGTGTGTTGACCTAATTTTGCGTCAACATACTTTTGGCGACTCCGCTGGGGAATTGGAGATCTGGTTTTGCAGCCGATCTATCTAACTCATCCAGATGGGTTCTACCGCTGAGTTGGATCTTGAGAACGTCATCGTCGTCAAGGACGATGAACTTTCTGCTGAAGATCGTCAAGGGCTCGAGGATTATTTGAAGAAGAAAGCAGAAGAAGATCGCCTCTACTACCTCTCGCACTTCAAGAAAGACCGCAAGGGCGTGGTCTCCAAGGTCAAGGAGGTTGATGAATCTGCTACATCTTCAGCAGCACTTCCTAAGGTACAATCTAATGAAAAATCTCACGAAGTTTTTCTAAAGTACATGGAAGATAAGATGGCTGAGAATAATGTCAAATTGGTTAGTTGGATGCATAACAAGTGCTTAGAATCGGAAGGCAAACAGCCTGTGGCTGAACAACCTGCTGTCGATCCTAGTTTATTGATTCCCAAAGTTCCTATTGCGCCTGATCTTAAAACACCGGCAGCAAAGCCCATAGAACAACCTACGTTTGGTATGCCGTTGAATTATTTTGAAGGCCAATCTGTTACACCATCCAATACAATGCTTACTCGGCCTGCTGCGCCTCAGCCGTTAGCAATTTTTCCTAATTTGGCTGATTATGGTCGAATTAACAATGAAGTTGTGAATTCTACCCCACAAATTCTAAATTCGGGATATTCCATACCTCCACCAGTACAAAACTTATTTGCACAAGGCCTAGTACCTTACGAGCTCTTCGGAAGGTTCGGCCAAAAACTAGGACAAGTGTCGGCCAACCCAATTGGCCTGCACCAACCGGTCAGACCGGTCGCCGTGACCGGTCAGACCGGCCCTGGAGGGTCGGATGCGGCTAACCAGCTGGCGCCGCGTCAACCGGTCAGACCGGTCACCGGAACCGGTCAGACCGGTCCCAGGGGATCGGATCCGGGGAATTTGTCTCCTACTCCCGCTCAAAATACTCAACAGCCAAATTCACAGGATAATTCATTAGAGTATTTAGATAAGATTTTTTCTAAATACAAATTTGATTTGGCTTCTGCTCTTAAGGAGAATTTGGGAGTAGATGTAAGGGATAAGGCTAGGTTATACCAAAAGCCTTATGTTCCTCGCTTTGATTTAGTTCCTTTCCCTGCTAGATTTAGACTTCCTGATTTTGTCAAGTTTAATGGGGAGGATACTAAAAGCACTTTTGAACATAAAAGTCAATATATGGCACAACTAGGCGATTCTAGCTCTAGTGAGGCTTTGAAAGTGCGTTTATTTTCTTTGTCTCTAACGGGTACTGCTTTCTCATGGTATGCGTCATTGGTTCCTCATTCTATTACTTCATGGGAACAGTTAGAGCAAAAATTTCATAATCACTTCTTTTCTGGCAGCAATGAGCTTAAATTGTCACATCTTACATCGGTTAGACAATCACGTGATGAAACTGTTAATGATTATATTAAACGTTTCCGTGATACTAAAAACCGTTGCTTTAGTGTCAATATTGCCGAAAAGGATCTTGCTGATTTGGCTTTTAATGGTTTACGGTCTCACATCAAGGAGAAGTTAGAGAACGTTGAGTTCTTTAGTATAAACCAAGTGCATCAAAGAGCTTTGGCTGCTGAAAGCCGAAACAAAGATTTAAAAGAAAGCCAAAGGACTCATCAAGCTAATGTGCATAATCTTGAATGTGACTCTAGTAGTTCAGATGATGAGTCTCATAATGTGTTGGCCGCTGAATTTGTATGGCCAGCATCTAATAAAGCCTTTACTTGCACATCTCTTAAGCCGACTCATAGGAATCGGAAAGAAGAGATGAAGTTTACTTTTGATGTATCCAAATGCGATAAAATTTTTGATGAATTGCATAAGAGTGGATATATCAAATGCTCTTTTACTATTCCAGTCATCTGAGGAGTTAAAGCGGCGTGCTTATTGCAAATTTCATAATTCTTTTTCTCATGTGACTAATGATTGCAATTTCTTTCGTCGACAGATTCAATCGGCTGTAAATGATGGACGATTGAGTTTGAATGAGATGCAAATTGATAAGCACCCGTTTCCAGTCAACAACATGTTGGTCAATACCATGGATCTTCAGAAAGCCAAGATGTTGGTTCG
>CM014275.1:56986671-57000206 GCA_004135705.1 Alloteropsis semialata
GTCATGAGATTCAAAAGGATTCAAAAGATACTTTGGAATTTAATAAAAAGTGTTATATTTTTATTTCTATTAAAGTTAGGACAAATTATCTTAATAAAGCTATATAGGGCCCATGTAAAAAAATTGATTACTTAACAGAAAAATCAAGATTAGCACATATATTTCCATGTTAATTGATTGAGAAAGTATGATATGTACTATTGATTTTTTTTAAAAAAAATGTCCGAATGGCCTTGATTAATCTACTTTAGGTACCACTAATAAGTAGCTAAAATCATAAGTAAAATAATACAAAATTACTAGTATGATTTGAAAATGAATCACTTGAAAATAACTAAATATATAATTAATTTTGAATACAATTAATTTATGATGATTTCGAGGATACGGAAATACATTCCGAGAGGTTAGAGACCTAAATGACATTGTGGGACAAGTTCAAGGATTTGAAAACATATCTTGAGAGTTTAAGACCTGGATGACATCTCAGAACAAGATTGAGGATCTAGAAATGTATTTATAAAGTTTAAGGACCTGAACGATACTTGGTAAAAGTTTAAGGACAGCTCATTTATTTTACTCAATTTGCAATTGAAGAAATTGTATGTTTTTTTGAAGCCTCTCATCTGGGTACAACTCTAGTATTTGTGTACAACTCACGTCAACCATACACATGCACACCACACACTCACACCACGTGCACACAACCAAACCTACAACTACACTCAAACCAGAAGATCGTGTCCTGCGTAAGATCATCGGGTCCATCCATGGCTCAGAAATTATATGTTGTTCACACGCCAGGGCATTAGCTATATATATGGGCTTCTCCTGGGCCGTTGCAGGCTCTAGGACGACGAAGCTTCTTCCTCCCATCGCACGCACACGGAAGAAGCAGCATGCCTACCTAAAAAAAAGAGGAGAGGATGAAGCAGTCGCGCTCAGTCCGTCGCACAACGCGCAAGGGAGGTGCTGAGTGACTGCAGATTGGCCCGGCCCACACCTGGCCATGTAATGAAAATATGAAATGAGACCAATCCGAGACAAATCCTTCTCAAGTCCCGATTTCTTATCCGGCACTTTCAGCAGTTTCCAGTCTATGCATCAATCAAAGATCAGTCTCTCAGGTACTCATAGGGGTAGAATTTGCGTGCATATATTTATAGAGGTGAGTGTGCGTGCGTATGAGTGTCTGCGTGTGTATTGGTCTTTCGCATATAGAAAAAGATCGGCATCTCATTACTGATATGAAAATTTATTAATCCATTAATATGAAACCAAAATATTTTTTTAGCAAAAGTTAAAATTACAGTGACATGTGGGGAAAATAAAATATAGTTGGTCTGGTACTTCCATTTTGAAGGCGCGACCTCTTTCATACTCGCAACAAAAAAATGCACATCTAATGATATAACACAAATTATCATAGTGTCATGGGATATATATTACTAGTGTAGATGCACGTGCCCGGGCACGTGTTTTAAAATAATTACTAAAATAAAAAAATATATTTATAGAAAAATTAGTAAACAACAATTTTTATTTGTAAAAGATGTACATATGGATAGGATACATCTTTTTAGGAAAAATAGATTAAATAATCAATAATTTTTTATCTATAGTTTTTATCTTGATTTAGGCGCTATCCACCTAAACAAGACATGTAAATATTTTAGATTTACAATTTATCATCACATCAAAATTGTTCAGTAATCACATATGGTTTCTCTAACTTGATCCAACTATGATTTCTCTTTCTCCGTCTCCTAAATCCATTTGTACATACTCTCCTAACTCAATCGATCCTTGATCTCTCTCTTCTTATTGTTCTCCTCTCTCCTAACTGATCACTCTCTCATTCATGATTTATACATCCCCTCTCCTAAATCGTTGCACATGCTCTCTCCCTCTCTCTCTCTCTCTCTCTCTCTCTCTCTCTCTCTCTCTCTCTCTCTCTCTCTCTCTCCCCAACTCGACCACCAATGATCTATCCATTTTTTTAGGTTTCCCATCCAGTTGAGTTTAGCACACATTCCCCACTCTCACTGAGTATTCACACATTGGCCGAGGTAGCTCTCACACTCCTTCATTATATGCACTTTCACAACATCATCTGTTATGATAAAATGGCACCACCACCATAGGCATGCCATCACTCGTGTGGATGTCTAGGTGCTCCCTGAACATGCTCCACCCAAGATCATATCCAACCTGTTGGCAAATCATAAATACAATGAACTTATTAGTACAACCATATTGATGCATACACTACAAAGGCAACACATAACTTAGCAATCTTGTGTTAATCAGTGTGTATTATTTAAATCGTAACATTCCATATGTAACTTAGGCACCACAACTAAAATAGAAGAATTAAATTGGGTGACTTATCCTAGATTTTCACTTTTTTATTCTCCTATACCTTAAAATCCATAAATTCTCCCCTACGTGGCCTTGCTCCCTGACCAATCCTAGAAACCTTTGGACAAATTAAAGAAAGTTGCCCTATCATTATGTTTGGAGGGTTTATTCAAAACAAACCATACTATATGTCACATCCAAACATATTAGAAAATTTATATATTTAAAACAGCTTCTGACAGCCAATGTGTTCCAATCATGTACTGAGGTGATTAAACACCAAAGGCTTAAAAAAATAAAAGCTACATATAGTCATGCCCTTCAAATTTTAGAATGAAAATATGAGTAACTCCACTGAAATTTCCCTAAAAAGTACAAAGCCCATTTATAGACAGTGTAATGCTTCTCAACACTAATTAGCCCATCCCAATATCCCATCAAGTATTCCATTTCACCTATATAATTTTTAAAATAAAAAACATAAGAACCTTAGTGGCATATATAAGATATGATGAATTGAGAGAAAGTAATGCCAAAGCTAGTTAAGATGTGGTGAATGCTGATAGAAACTAAAGACAAATAGTTAATTAGTTATTGCCTCTTTCAGATTAGTTTGGTGGCATGAGATCAACTGTACCTGTTCACTATCGTATCGGAGCAGTTAGCCAGACACAGCTTCATCGCCGGCAATGGTGTGTGGCCAGCACCAAACTTCTTTGTAGAGCGGCAACCGGCATCAACCGAGGGGCAACTAGCAATCAACTAACCTGGACATAGGCAGTCAGGATAATAAGTCAGGCAAGGCAGCAACCAGCAATCCTAGTTTTTTTCAAAACTCATGCGCAGACCTTTTGCAAACCAACATATGCAACAAAGACTTAACTCCTTAGCATATCAATTAATTTCATATAGGCATGCCTATTTAATGTATATCATATAAAACAAATAAATTGTTTCAGGCAGAGAAACATAATGGCGTGGTAAAAGGCCACACCAAAACAAAACTATTACTTTACAAACCTCACCAATTGAAGTATTGCCATAAGAACCACAACTCACAATAAAGCCACGAATGATGGATATTTCACAGGCCTAAGTTTTGTGCTCTGCAAATATTGTTCAAACCCGGCATATATGTTTAGGAGCCCCAAGCTGCTTGAAGGAATAGCAAATCGTCTAGATTGGTTCTTTTCTGAAATTTCCAACCAAATGCATTTGACAAAAAGCAAAAGAATTCACATGTGCGAGATTAATTGATTCCTAAATGCTGGGAACTTACAAAATGATCGGTATGAGATAAGCTCATGGTCTGTGGTTTTCCAGCAGGTCGGCATGCACACCACTATGATCTGCAATAAATAATAGATCCAAAGCTGATGGTGTGCAAGAAATTAAAAAACATGCAGAGTTCAGAACATTAACCAAAATATAAGGTACTAATAAAGTAACAAAGTAATATTTCATATTGACCAGCGTTTGCTCGATGCTTACCTGCAAAAATCAAATCACATTGTCTGGGTCTTTGATCTGCATGCACAGAATGCAAATCAACTAATCACTATCAAGATCGAAGATGAGAAATTAAGACATGAAAAATCAGAATGGGAAGTCTATTAATCAACATGGATAAAGTGATTCATATCAACATGTTTTATAGAAATGAACAAACAGGCTTAATCTCTGAACCAAATAAAGAGAACATGGAACCAATTCTAACAAACTTGACTACACATAAAGCCTAAATTTGTAGACTGAACCTAGCCCGCCTATAATAATTTTGTAAAGCATGGATTGTACATCGTGCTTATATCTCATGGAGAGATGGACGGATGCCAAAAAAAAGCAGCCAATGTTTTTACTTGAAAAGGGATCCAAGATAGACTCATGAGCATATGGATGGAGAGACACTCTATTTGCTTCACACAGTTATAGTTTCTGCCACGAGAGGATGCACAACTTATCTAAGAACCAGTATGCAAGAAGGCAACAAGCCAAAACCCTAAACCCTAATACCTTTTTTGTGCAGATTTTTGGGCACAGTTGCCGTCATCCACACTGCCAGGATCAGCAGTACGTACCTCGATTTTTGACACGAATATACCAAAGGTTTGAATAAAGCCACTGCGGTGCTGCATCATTGGTCGTATTCTCTGCATCAAGTCATTTTATTTCATTGTGCTGGTTGCGCACTGCTCACAGCATGTCATCTAAACAGTCTAAATAAACATAAAATGACCAAGATGGATCAGGATTTCACAACACGACCGAGCATGTGACCATCAAAGAACATAGAATGCACTGCACCGTAAAACTTACCTCAAGAACAGGTTAGGTCTGGTCGAGACCAGCCGCCGGAAGACGGCCGGGGCGCCCCGTCCAGGCAGCCAGGAGGGCTCCTTGGCACTCCGTTCTGCCAGCTCCGGTCAGCTAGGGTGATGATCTCCACGCGGTGTGTACGTGCTCGACCAGCTCCGACGTGCTCCCCGTCGTGTGTGGTCAACCAGCTCCGGCGTGCTCACCGCCGTGTGTGCTCGACCAGCTCCGGCATTGCTCCACGCCCTGTGGGCTCAACCAGCTCTCCGGCGAACTCTCCGCCTTCCTGTAATTAAGAACCAAGCAGCACGATAGCTAGATCTAGATTTTTGTCTTTTTGGATTTGGAGCTAGCATATGAGCCTGGCATTGCTATCGATTGATCAATTCGCAGGAGGTGTTTCAGGCCACGAATCTATATGAAAACTCAGGAATTATTAGGAATCAAATGACGAGGGATTTACGGCTGAGAAGTAGGAAACTTTTGCTTGGCAACCAAGTAGGACGCCGACATCATGGACTGGCGGTGGGACACAGAAAGGAGACAATCACGCGGGTTGCGACCACGGCATTAACGCGTTCAAGGTTACTTGGGGCCTGCGGGTATCCTCGTCGCCCTCGGTGACAAAAAATCGGACGCAATCGAGGATTTCTACGGGGAAACGTCGCCAAAACCGTTCTCCCCCTCCTTTTTCGTCTTCGTACCACCTGTGGCGTGGGCCCAATATGGTGTTTAGTGAGGTGAGGGTAGGTTTATAGCCGTGTAGAATTTGACATCAAATCTCTCGCTCTTTATAGTATAGACTAGAGTACTGCTAAACCGCCCCTCATTGTCCTCCGCCTCCTCCGCCCCTAAATATAGTTGGTCTTTCGCTGCCCCGTTGTGGATCTATGAGGAGGATGACTGGTGGTTGCCGGCTTGTCCATGGTGGGTGAGGCCCAAACAGCCACTAGCGACTGAGGATTTGGGCCACTGTTAGCATGTGCTGAGGCACTCTTACCCGGATATGCTGCTCCCAAGTCGGCCGTAGCTTCTGATGGCATCATGATGGGGGCACCTATATGTCTTCCGCAAGTTGGTTAGGGCAATCATCTTTAAAGCCCATTTCATGCAACTAAGCCCATCAGCAGCGTGCGTGCGGCAAAACAAGCATTTTTCTGTTTCGTTTCGTTTCGTGTATATACGATTGTTTTTTATTTTTTTCGTGACACGCAAAGCTGTGCAGAAATTGACTTTTTTGCGGGACACGTGGTTCGAGAAGGGCAGCGGGTGGGTACAAACTTACAAAACAAAGTTTGTACTTGCAAAATAATATTATAATTAGTACCAACTTACAAAATTAAGTTTGTACTTGCAAAATAATATTATAATTTAAGAAATGTGTACATTCTAAAAGAGCGATAAAATAACAATCTAAGTAATGATAAATTGCTTCTTTGACTTTTTTTGCACGATAAAATATGATTGCTTTCTTGACTTTTTTTGACATGATAAAACATAATCGCTTTCTTGACTCTTTTTTGCATGCATAAAACATAATTGCTTCCTTAATTTTTTTTTTGCGGGGCATGTGGTTACAAGAGGAAAATAACGGGTGGAAACTTGCAACTACAAATTTGAAGTTCCAGGTTGTAACCCATAAGTAAAATATATGCGACCATGATTACAAATCCAGAGTCTTACAATAAAGTTGTAATGACAAAAGTAAACATTGTATCAAATAAGTGTAATTCCAAATTCTCTGCATTTGATATCATGTCGAAGATGCACCTGGCAAATGGAAAACAAAATTAAAATCGACATACTAAGTGAATAAAATATAGAAAAGAAAGTATTTGTTTGCAAATAATTTATGGTAAATGTTGACATAGTTGTAGAGAAATATTGTCCAAAATATACGAAATGTTGAGCTAATCTATAGAAAATTGTTGAGCTAGATTTAGAAAAATGTTGATCTATATTTAAAGAAATGTCGAGCTAGCTTTATAGATAATGTTGAATTAGATTTTAATAAATGTTAGTCTATACTTAAAGAAATATTGACCTGCAATTAGAGAAATGTTGAGCTACTATTACAGCCTTCTATGGCAGGAGGACCGAAGTCGAAGCAATTTAGCCTTATGGCAGGGGATAGATGGCCGCCCCAAACCCCGAACATCCTTCTAAAGCCGATAGGACGGAGTCGCCCCCCAACAACCTTGAACCCTAACTGGTGTAACCGAAGCCGAAGCAATTTAGCCTTCTATGGCAGGGAAGCCGAAGCCGAAGCAATTTGGCCTTCTATGGCAGGGGGTATATGGCCGCTCCAAACCCCGAACATTCTTCTGAACCCGATAGGACGGAGTCGCCCCCCAACAACCCTGAACCCTAACTGGTATAACCGAAGCCGAAGCAATTTAGCCTTCTATGGCAGGGGAGCCGAAGTCGAAGCAATTTGGCCTTCTATGGTAGGGGGTACATGGCCGCCCCAAACCCCGAACATGCTTCTGAACCCGATAGGACGGAGTCGCCCCCCAACAACCCTGAACCCTAACTGGTATAACCGAAGCCGAAGCAATTTACCCTTCTATGGCAGGGGAGCCGAAGCCGAAGCAATTTGGCCTTCTATAGCAGGGGGTACATGGCCGCTCCCCGAACCGTACAAACTTCTGAACCCAATAGGACGGAGTCGCCCCCAACAACTCTAAACCCTAACCAGTATAACCTTCTATGGCAAGAAGCACTTGATCGATCGACCCTAACCAACGCATGCTTCTAAATCCAATAGGACGTGTGCAGTAATCTGGGCCAATTGGACGTGTGCAGTGCAGCCAACAGCAAAGTAGATAGCATGTATGCTTATCTTTTCCTTTTAATATTTGAAAATGTATAATTAGTACATTCAACATTCTAAAAGGCTATATCCAACCTTCGTAGAAACATAGTTTCAACGTTTCGAAAACAATAGTTCAACCTATATAGCGAACTTCTCTTTTTTCATAAAAAACAACAAATGTTGGACTAGTGTATACAACATTTTGAAAAAATAGATCCAACATTTTTTTCGATACTAGTTCAACATCTTAGATAAAATTGTTCAACAATTTACGTGAAAAATATTGATAAAATATATACAAAATGTTGAAGTAGTATATTCTAAATATTATTTTTAAAAAAATAATAATAACAAAAGATATACTCATATTGGATCTTATTTTGTGGCGTTAATTCTAGTTGAAGGGATGGTTCAAACGGATTTGAAAAAGGGTAAATGGTTTAAGAGAAAATAACATTTGAAATTGAAACTCATTCGAGATTCACTTCCACCTAACCAACCAGCAGCCGACACCTGTCCTTCATCTGCCGGGTCTTCCTTCTCGTGCGCGAGCGAACGTGTTTCGCTCTCAAAAAAAAAAAGAGCGAACATGTTTCCCACATTCGTTCCTTCTAAAAAAGAGCGAACGTGTTTCCCACTTACGATCACAGCCGTTGCACATATCTTAAACATTGGATTCGTCTCCGCGACGTCTGAAGGCGTCCTAGGTGGCCTGCCGATCTTAGGGCACCCTTGATCGCGTTTCTCCCTGACGGATCCTTCCGGGAGGCGTGTTTAGGGTTTACCCCATCTTCCCCGGCGGTCACCGGTCCGACCGGTCCCCCTGACCGGTCTGACCGGTTCGTTCTAGCGCTCTCGTGTGTTGACCTAATTTTGCGTCAACATACTTTTGGCGACTCCGCTGGGGACTTGGAGATCTGGTTTTGCAGCCGATCTATCTAACTCATCCAGATGGGTTCTACCGCTGAGTTGGATCTTGAGAACGTCATCGTCGTCAAGGACGATGAACTTTCTGCTGAAGATCGTCAAGGGCTCGAGGATTATTTGAAGAAGAAAGCAGAAGAAGATCGCCTCTACTACCTCTCGCACTTCAAGAAAGACCGCAAGGGCGTGGTCTCCAAGGTCAAGGAGGTTGATGAATCTGCTACATCTTCAGCAGCACTTCCTAAGGTACAATCTAATGAAAAATCTCACGAAGTTTTTCTAAAGTACATGGAAGATAAGATGGCTGAGAATAATGTCAAATTGGTTAGTTGGATGCATAACAAGTGCTTAGAATCGGAAGGCAAACAGCCTGTGGCTGAACAACCTGCTGTCGATCCTAGTTTATTGATTCCCAAAGTTCCTATTGCGCCTGATCTTAAAACACCGGCAGCAAAGCCCATAGAACAACCTACGTTTGGTATGCCGTTGAATTATTTTGAAGGCCAATCTGTTACACCATCCAATACAATGCTTACTCGGCCTGCTGCGCCTCAGCCGTTAGCAATTTTTCCTAATTTGGCTGATTATGGTCGAATTAACAATGAAGTTGTGAATTCTACCCCACAAATTCTAAATTCGGGATATTCCATACCTCCACCAGTACAAAACTTATTTGCACAAGGCCTAGTACCTTACGAGCTCTTCGGAAGGTTCGGCCAAAAACTAGGACAAGTGTCGGCCAACCCAATTGGCCTGCACCAACCGGTCAGACCGGTCGCCGTGACCGGTCAGACCGGCCCTGGAGGGTCGGATGCGGCTAACCAGCTGGCGCCGCGTCAACCGGTCAGACCGGTCACCGGAACCGGTCAGACCGGTCCCAGGGGATCGGATCCGGGGAATTTGTCTCCTACTCCCGCTCAAAACACTCAACAGCCAAATTTTCAGGATAATTCGCTAGAGTATTTAGATGAAATATTTTCTAAATACAAACTTGATTTGGCTTCTGCTCTTAAGGAGAATTTGGGAGTAGATGTAAGGGATAAGGCTAAGTTATACCAAAAGCCTTATGTTCCTCGCTTTGATTTAGTTCCTTTCCCTGCTAGATTTAGACTTCCTGATTTTGTCAAGTTTAATGGGGAGGATACTAAAAGCACTTTTGAACATAAAAGTCAATATATGGCACAACTAGGCGATTCTAGCTCTAGTGAGGCTTTGAAAGTGCGTTTATTTTCTTTGTCTCTAACGGGTACTGCTTTCTCATGGTATGCGTCATTGGTTCCTCATTCTATTACTTCATGGGAACAGTTAGAGCAAAAATTTCATAATCACTTCTTTTCTGGCAGCAATGAGCTTAAATTGTCACATCTTACATCGGTTAGACAATCACGTGATGAAACTGTTAATGATTATATTAAACGTTTCCGTGATATTAAAAACCGTTGCTTTAGTGTCAATATTGCCGAAAAGGATCTTGCTGATTTGGCTTTTAATGGTTTACGGTCTCACATCAAGGAGAAGTTAGAGAACGTTGAGTTCTTTAGTATAAACCAAGTGCATCAAAGAGCTTTGGCTGCTGAAAGCCGAAACAAAGATTTAAAAGAAAGCCAAAGGACTCATCAAGCTAATGTGCATAATCTTGAATGTGACTCTAGTAGTTCAGATGATGAGTCTCAAAATGTGTTGGCCGCTGAATTTGTATGGCCAGCATCTAATAAGGCCTTTACTTGCACATCTCTTAAGCCGACTCATAGGAATCGGAAAGAAGAGATGAAGTTTACTTTTGATGTATCTAAATGCGATAAAATTTTTGATGAATTGCATAAGAGTGGATATATCAAATGCTCTTTTACTATTTCATCATCTGAGGAGTTAAAGCGACGTGCTTATTGCAAATTTCATAATTCTTTTTCTCATGCGACTAATGATTGCAATTTCTTTCGTCGACAGATTCAATCGGCTGTAAATGATGGACGATTGAGTTTGAATGAGATGCAAATTGATAAGCACCCGTTTCCAGTCAACAACATGTTGGTCAATACCATGGATCTTCAGAAAGCCAAGATGTTGGTTCGGCCAGACAATGCCGATGCAACAGGAGGCAAGAATGTTGTGATTGGAGAACCAAGGAAGGTGATGGAACATGACAAAGTGCTTGGGAGAGAAGTGGTCCTTAAACAAGCTCCTGATGGGAAGAAAATCTTGACTATTACAGTGAAGACTTCTGAAGTCGGGGGGGAATCGAACTCTCAAGCGCGGGATCACAGACCGGCTGCTCCTGCTGCCCAGGGGGCACCGGTCAGACCGGTTGCTTTGACCGGTCAGACCGGTCCGGCCCAGAGGCCGGTTCGAACATTTGTGCCTAAACGTCCTGAATTGGGTATTTGGAAGACTAATCAAGGCAAAAGATCAGGGGAAAACTTTGAAGCCAAAAGCGACCTTTGATCAAGTTATGGCTAAGCACATGCAAAACACGGCCGTTCAACAAGATCGGCCATTAAAAAAAAGACCAAGTTCGCCACCAAGGAATTCTGGTGCGACGAAGGCACCAAGAGGACGGTGGAATCAGGGTCCAAGATCATTCAGTGATGCTGGTTCTTCTAGGCCATGGGGAACGTATCAACCTCCCTCTCCTCAACCTATTTGGAAAGATGGTATAATGTACGTACCTTATTGCCCCGCACCAAGTCAACCACGGCCGAAGATTCCAGTACATCCTAGAGTGAATCCACCGCAGCTAAGGCCTACCAATTTTCAGCCAAGACAAAAGCCGGTGATTGTGCCTCAGCAGCACAGACCGGTCAGACCGGTCCCTCCAACCGGTCAGACCGGTTACCAGAAGAGGCCGGGCAAGGAGCTGGCCAAACAGGAATACCACCCCGTTCAGAAAAAGGAAGAGCCTGCACCTATTATTCCAAAGCCAGTTGTGAAAAGTGTAATTCAAATTGGCTCCATGGCAGTTAATCCTTCAATGGCTGATGGACCCAATGTTATTGGCACATCGGTCGTAAAAAAAAGGTTCCTTTGCCTCAGTACACACAGCCAAAGTGGTGTCCTCCTGGTTTGACTCATTCTCAGAAGAGGAGATTGCAGCGGTTGCGTACTCAAAAGCAAAGGGAGGTAGAATCGGCTAAGAAGAGGGAGGAGTGGTTCAATGAGGTTAAGCCGATGATTCCACTAGTTGATCAGAGTTCCAGGGATGGTTCTGGTGCACAAGAATTCAAGCTAAAACACCAGAAAAGGCCGAGCCATCTGCAGCAAACCCGGTTGATCTGGCCGCAACCGGTCAGACCGGCGTCCCTGACCTGTCAGACCGGTCGCCCACTGTACCTGTTCCGGCAACCGGAACCGGTCAGGAGGAACCGGTCAGACCGGTGTCGTCTGAAGATTCTGTAGCCGATGCATTTTCTTCTTCGGCTAAAGTTTCGATTCCGCCCATTGTTATTTCAGATACTCAGATGGGCAATAAGGATGAAACTGTTGATTTTGAGCCTTCACCCAGCAGAACAGACATGGACATCAATGTTATCTATTTAGACACCGACTATTGCTTTGTCGGAGATGATGAGAGGGTGGCTCAAATTGATTTTGCTCCCAAGAATGCTGTGTTTCAGAAGCCTTTAGAATCGGACAATCATCTGAAAGCTCTTTATATGAAGGGTCACATTAAAGGGAGGCCGATTTCTAAGATGCTCGTTGATGGTGGTGCTATTTTAAACCTCATGCCATACTCATTATACAAGAAGTTGGGAGGTTTGGACAGCGAGCTTATCAAGACTAGCATGATGATCAGCGGTGTTGGAGGAGGAGAACCGATGAGTGCCAAGGGAGTTGCATCATTAGAGCTTACTATTGAGAGCAAGACATTGGCAACCGCTTTCTTCGTTACAGAGGTGCAAGGTAATTATAGCGTGATCCTGGGGCGTGATTGGATTCATGCAAATCAATGTGTGCCTTCTACCTTGCATCAATGCTTAATTCAATGGGTTGGTGACGAAGTTGAGACGGTTCATGCGGATTCTTCGGCATGTGTTGCTATGGCCGATGCATCCATGTTAGGGACTCATGATAATTTTAAATGCTTGACCGGGATTGATATTTCGGATTTTGAGTTCCTTGCTTGTACTAAGGATGGCTTCATGTCCGCTGCTTTAAGACCGGTTCGAGAATCGGTCAATTCAGATGATGAAGAATAGATGAAGCGGCTCATGGCCGATATTTGGATATCGCCCTTAGAAAATTATAATGGCCGATGAATTCTGTTTAAACATCGTCCTTAGATGACAATTTTGGTGCTGATGTGTTTTATGGTACGCAAGCTTTACCAAAAAAACTAGGGGCATATGTTGACAATCAAAATTGGCACAAGTCGAGGCCGACCGGTCAGACCGGTTAGCCCGACCGGTCAGACCGGTCCAGTATATGAGATTGCGGTGTTAATGCTTGGACGACCGTAACAATTGATCCTAGTACGATAAATGTGACATAGTCTCTGGAATAACCGACTATTGCGGTGCTTGGAGCTTTGGAGGACCGCAAGATTTGGTGCGAAGGACAAGAGGTGACGAGGACTCTGGAATGATGGACTGTTGCGGTGCTTGATGCATAGGAGGATCGCAAGACTCGGTGATGGAGCAAAACAAGCAAGAGGGAGGCGCCCGACCCAGACCGGTCTGACCGGTGTGGGGGACCGGTCAGACCGGTTACCCTTCTTGTAATCCGACTAGGACTCTTATTTTAGGATTCCGAGGTTGTAACGAGTTGTAACTTGGTTTTCTTGCGAGATAAGACCTACCCTCCCTATAAATATAGGGTTTTTTTGATCCAGGCCATTACAATTTTCGAAGTTTGGAGAAACGCCATTACTATTCGCCTATTTTGAAATTTGCCATTACAATTCTCGATTTCCCTCAAACACGCCACGGAATACGTATGAAGACGAGTGGGACCCAACTGCAGGCGTATATGTATACGTATATCTCGTTGTACTAGTGTTTTTTTCTCAATGACATGTGGACCCTATCTGTCAACTTCTTCTTCCTCCTCCCATCTGGTCGGCGAGCAGCAGAGCCACCAGCCGTCGGGGGCGAGCTCCGCGGGCGAGCTCCTCCGGGCGCGCGCGGCC
>CM014275.1:57000344-57039197 GCA_004135705.1 Alloteropsis semialata
GCTCCGCCGTGGGCGAGCTCCGCCGCGGGCGTGCGCCGCCGCGGTCGCCGTTGCTGGCGAGCTCAGTCTCTTGCGCAGGTCACAGAGGGAAGGAGGAAGAAGAAGAAGCTGACAAATGGGACCCGCACGTCATTGAGAGGAGAGCGCAGATGTACGTATACATATACGCCTGCAGTTGGGTCCCACTCGTCTTCATACGTATTCCGTGGCGTGTTTGAGGGAAATCGAGAATTGTAATGGCAAATTTCAAAATAGGCGAATAGTAATGGCGTTTCTCCAAACTTCGAAAATTGTAATGGCCTGGATCAAAAAAACCCATAAATATAAGGGGATTCGGCCGATTGAACACACAACAATCGAACCTATCAAATCTACTACTTTTATTTACCTTTACCTTTATGTATCTCCTACCCTAGCTTTTCCAATCCTACATGCTGTTCTTCCTTCGTCTCCGCGACGTCTGAAGGCGTCCTAGGTGGCCTGCCGATCTTAGGGCACCCTTGATCGCCTTTCTCCCTGACGGATTCTTCCGGGAGGCGCGTTTAGGGTTTACCCCATCTTCCCCGGCGGTCACCGGTCCGACCGGTGCCCCTGACCGGTCTGACCGGTCAGCTCAGGGAAGCTGAGGGTTTATCGTGTTACGTGCTGCGCGTTCTAGCGCTCTCATGTGTTGACCTAATTTTGCGTCAACACATTCTTTTTGGACGGAGAGAGTATGGTCAAATGCCACTGCATGGTTCTATTGTGTCAAGAGATCAATGGCGTTGTGAAGTTGGATTAGGGCACCCGCGGCAATATACTAACATGCTCCCTATAGTTTTGTCCACGTCGACTATAGAGAGCAAATTTGACTAGTCATCCAATAGATTAGATATAACACATATTCCATGAATTTATGAGCCCCACATGTCAGTTATTTTTCGATCACAACATCTTCTCTCTCCCCGTACCTTTCCTCATCCTCTCCCTATGGCCACGCTCATAGCTCATCCTTCCCCGTGCCAGACATGATTCAGACTCAAAAGTAAGTGCATGTTGAACTGAATTTTTCCCCTTCCTGTTCATGTGGGTTGATATAATTTTCTTCTTTTCTTTCTTGTGGATTTTCCCCCTCTATCAGTTGTGTTGTTGATGCGGACATGAGCCTCAATAAACTTTTGATCCTCATTTCTCTTTCCTATTTGGAAGGCTTAAGAGTTCCTTTTGTGGTTGTCCTTAGTGTAGTGGAATAGTAAGCTGCCAAAGCAAAGCTAGGACATCAACATAAGGGATTAGCTCATGCCTATTTCAATAAAACCATCATAGATTAGTAAGATCATTAGTGGCTTGCTTAGCAAAACAACGTCATTAGGGGGCCTAGGCCCCCCCTTCCATCACATATAGGCAACAACAAAGACGATGAACAAGAGTAGTACAATTAATGTTCCAAACTTTGGCGTATGTGGGACCAATGCTCAGGTCAAACACGCACAATAGACCTACGTGTACATCATAATACATGTATAACAACATCGACATACCTAGCATGATGTAGTAGATCCACGTGCCTTTGCCTATGTCTTTATGTGTTGTTCCTTCTAGACGTAACCTAGAAAATAAGAGCACTAGTGCTAAGTCTAGTGCTTATGTTTCTAGATTACTTAAGAGAGTGCTCTGTTTAGGTATGTTTTGATTATTGGTATCTGGATGTCTTTTCCAGAGACATTTTAGAACATGTGCTTCTTGATGAAGATGGTTAGCCAACATTTACACGGAATCTTCAAACCTTGACTCAGCATTTCAGTTGTACTAACTTTTTATATCGTCCGAGTCATCACCCGATCATGACTGATGATGCAAGATGGCTGGCTTGCTCC
This sequence comes from Alloteropsis semialata, assembly GCA_004135705.1. NCBI lineage: Eukaryota > Viridiplantae > Streptophyta > Magnoliopsida > Poales > Poaceae > Alloteropsis > Alloteropsis semialata. The sequence continues at coordinate 57,002,201 of CM014275.1, forward strand.
TCCATCTCATCATAGTCATCCAGACTATAGCATAGCATGCATATCAATCAACCACCATAAATTGTTAAATCTTGTAAAATAAGATATAATGTCCCTTTTTATTTATTTATTTTTTTGAGAATTTTTATTTTGTTTTATATAACCCAAAGCAAACAAAACGAACGACGGCCGGTTTGAAGCAGCCACGAGAGAGAAAAGGACCCATATACAAAAGGGCACAGGCCCATCCGGGCGGGCCTCTGGACAACCCGCTGGTTTTGGGCCTCTTACCAGTTTGAGCCTGATCCAGAATCCTGGACGGCCGCTGGACCTGCTCATCCACGGTCACGCGCTCGTCAACGTCTCCAATCTCTCGACGCGCATCGTCAGACATATATAAAAAAGAATTTCGCCGGCTCCGCAGGGTCCAGACCGCAAAACCTCCTCCCCTTCCTCGCGAGATATTTGTGCCGCGCCGCAAAAGCGCATATCCCTTCCTCTCTCCCCGCCGCTCCGTGCGCGCTCCCGCCCCCGCCGCCCCGTGCGCCAAGCTAGGTCGCGCGCGCCTCGCCCGCATCCGTCCGAGCGCGCGGCCGCTTTCTAGGGTTAGGGTTCCCGGCGGCGGCGGCGGAGATGGGCGTGCCGGCGTTCTACCGGTGGCTGGCGGAGAAGTACCCGATGGTGGTGGTGGACGTGGTGGAGGAGGAGGCCGTGGAGATCGAGGGCGTCCGCGTCCCGGTCGACACCTCCAAGCCCAACCCCAACGGCCTGGAGTTCGACAACCTCTACCTCGACATGAACGGCATCATACACCCTTGCTTCCACCCCGAGGACAGGGTACGTAGCCTCCAGATGTGTTGGGCTCAGGTCGCCCGCTCTGGGCGTCGCGCGGCTTGTTTTTTCTTGGTTCCTTTGCGCTAAATGGGTGGTGGATTTGTGGTTGGCGTGTGGATGGGTAAGAACTGTGACCTGCTGAGAGAAAGAGGGGAGATTTTATTGGGGGCGAATTCGTGGAGCTTGACCCTTTTGCTGTATTGGTAAACCAATTACTGCATAAAAACGGGCTGCAGAATTCCCTCGAGTCAAGTACACATGTATGGAGGAAACGGCTGTTCAATTGTTTAGGTTAATTCCGTGGTTTCGATATCTGAATCCATTCTTCTCTTTGTCATGCTAAACTGCGAGGCTGCAGATTTGGCACTTACCAACTAGGAGCTGAGGTTATTTGCATTAGGGCATGTAGTGCAATGCAGTCAAGGCTTACAAAGATGCTTAGTGTCCCACATCATTAAGCATCCAGCTAAGAGCTCAACGTTCTAACTAAATAATCCTTGCCTTTCCTATGTGTGGCCTCATAAGTACCTTCATTCTATATGCCCTTGGAGATTGTGTCAGCTAGCGCACTGCATATGCTGTGTGCTGCCAGTAGTTTTGAGGAAGCCTTTTCCCTTTTCCTTCCTTTCTTCTGTTAAAACCTTCTAATGTTCACTTCATCACTTCTTCTGTTACCTGTGTTGACTGTACTTCTGTCTGATACCTTATTCTCTGATGCAGCCCTCCCCAACAACATTTGCTGAGGTTTTCCAGTGCATGTTTGATTACATCGATAGACTCTTCGTCATGGTTCGCCCTAGGAAACTTATGTACATGGCCATTGGTATGTTCTCCACGAATTTTTATGCAGATTACTCTGTTCCTACTATTTTTCCTTCCTTCTATTCTAATAATGCAATTAGGAATACTTAGGATAGTTACTCTGTTAAATGAAGACTTTGTGCCACTGCTGACATTGTTCTGATGTGTATGCTCATTGTACAATGGGTTTGCAGATGGTGTGGCCCCACGAGCTAAGATGAACCAGCAGCGTTCTAGACGATTTAGGGCCGCAAAAGATGCATCTGATGCGGTCAGTATTCTAGTTGAATTGTCTTCCTTTGTTCAGTATATGATCATACGCTGTCATTTCATTTGTTGGTTTTGGACAGTATCAACCATTCGTAGTTACACTCATTGCTCGCTATTGTTCTAATCTCCAGGCTGCAGAGGAAGAACGGCTGCGTGAAGAGTTTGAGAGGGAAGGAAGAAGGCTTCCTGCAAAACAGCAATCACAAACCTGTGATTCTAATGTTATTACTCCAGGAACAGAGTTTATGGCTGTTCTTTCAGTTGCTTTGCAGTACTACATCCATCTTAGATTGAATTATGACCCTGGATGGAAACAAATTAAAGTAAGTGCTATCTGTTGTTAATTCGGAGTCTGAAGCATGCCTGTTTTGTTAGCATGTTCCATCATATTTTATTCTAGTTGACAAAAATATATGCACTGGAAAGAGATTAATTATGAAGCAGTACCGTACTTTCTGATTTCTGACTAAATCCTTTTGAAGGTTATTCTATCTGATGCGAATGTTCCTGGTGAAGGGGAACATAAAATAATGTCGTATATTCGCGGTCAACGGAATCTTCCTGGATTTAACCCAAACACCCGCCATTGCTTGTATGGCCTGGTATGTTCTTTAAACTAAGCTCTATACTTAGTTTGATATCGTCTTTAATGTTGCTTTGCTAATGCATGGCATGCTTACAAATGCAGGATGCAGACCTCATAATGTTAGCTTTAGCAACCCATGAAGTACACTTCTCTATATTGAGAGAGGTAAGCCTCCCTTCTCATATTTGAAATTTACATTTTTCTTCGTAAACACATGTTGTTGCCCAATGCTAAGGAAAAACTGATTGTGCGGTTTTCCTGTTATCTTTGTTACCTTTTTTTTTTACTTAAAAAAATTATAAGTTCTACCTTCTATCTGTGGATTGTTCATTACATTTTATTTTAAGATCTTCAGATTATTTACATGCATTTTGCGTTTGCAGGTAGTTTATACTCCTGGACAGCAGGACAAATGTTTCTTATGTGGTCAGGTGGGACATCTTGCTGCTAACTGTGAAGGAAAGGCAAAAAGAAAAGCTGGGGAATATGATGAGAAAGGTGAAGCTATTGTTCCAAAGAAACCATACCAGGTAATGATGCTCCTGTTGCAATTTGTGTTCTCCAAGGGTCTTCATTTTTGTTTCGTAATTGGTTCTTAACTTTGTGCCCTTGCAGTTCTTGAATATCTGGACCCTTCGGGAGTACTTAGAATATGAGTTCAGAATGCCAAATCCTCCTTTCAAGATTGATTTTGAGCGCATTGTTGATGATTTCATCTTCATGTGCTTTTTTGTTGGAAATGATTTTCTTCCACATATGCCAACACTAGAGATCAGAGAGGTTGGTTTCTTGTTTATTACTTAATTTTTATTAAATATCTAACTTTGCAGCTAGTAAAGCTATCATTTGCTTGCTAGTAGACACGATCTTTAGTATTCTTCTTTCAAAGTTTACCAAATTGCATTTCTGCTTCCTGTAACTGTTGTCACCATACCTGCCTTGTGTGTCTGCAGGGAGCTATAAATCTGTTAATGGCTGTGTACAAGAAAGAATTTCCTTCAATGGGTGGCTATTTAACAGATTCTTGCACGGTAATATAAGTCAAATTATATTTGGAGTTGGTTCATAATGTTTTCTTAAGAAACTTTCCTTTGATAATCATATATACTTCAGATATAACTCGTTATTTTCTTTGTTATATTAGCCGGATCTGAATAGAGTTGAACACTTCATTCAAGCAGTTGGCTCTTACGAGGATAAAATATTTCAGAAAAGGGCTCGGTTGCATCAGGTGCACAAGGATTACTGAATTTTGTTTCTTTCTTTTAAAACTTAATTATTGAATTATACCTGCAAATGATATTTTATAAAGAGCTTATATTTTTTGGTTCGCATTTTTACTTCTATCAACTTTTTGTCCTGTGCTCATGTTGGTGAGTGGCAATTAATATTCTTCTTTGAAGAAAAGTAAAACAAACATGTCCCCGTTTGCAATAGGTTCAAATCCCTACCTGTGTTTGGGTTTTTTTCTTGTGGCTAGTGGTATCACAGGGTTGTGGTTTTCATGGGTTTAAGTCTCCGATCATATTGGTTTCATATAGTTTGCAAATTTGCATCTTACTGTGTGCATTATGTTATGGATGCAATGAGTGTTACAGAATTAAGATTCAAAGTCCTTTGTCCAGTATTACTTTCTTCCATATGAATGATGTGTTTAGTTTAACACATCCATAAGTATTATGAATATACCACTCAATTATGCCGCTTGAATTTGTCAAAGATTTTGGAAGTTTCATTTTAACATTTGAACACAATATTTGGGAGCTTGCATGTTAAAAGTTATTTAATATTGTACTCAGCGTCAAGCAGAAAGAATAAAAAGGGAAAAGGCCCAAGCAAAGCGTGGTGATGATCTGGATCCCCATGTCAGAGATGATCTTATTGTACCCGTTGCAAAGTTCCGAGGGTCTCGTCTGGCATCTGGGGCAGTACCATCACCATATGAACAGAATGGATCTCATAGAGAAAGGAACGGCCCAGCTCGGAAAGCTGCAAGAGTGTCATCATCAGATTCCAGCATTGCTGCTGCAATTGTTGAGGCTGAAAATGATCTTGAAGCACAGGTAGTTCATTTCATCCGGCTTTGCTTTGGAAGATGTTACAAGCATATTGGAAAAAGTGCTTTCTTAATCTTATTTTCTTACTGTATGTATCTTAGGAGCGTGAAAACAAAGAAGACTTGAAGTCAAGGCTTAAAGATTCTCTTCGTGAGAAATCTGATGTCTTTAATTCTGAAAATCCTGAGGAGGACAAGGTATGCACCAAACATATACCACTACGTCCACTAAGTTGGTTTTATACGGTTTACTGACAGATCGCAAGCATTGCGGATTTCATAGTTCATTAGCATCTGAGTCTAGGTTTGAATCAGCATGGTCCTATATTTTGAAACTTAAACAATTGAAAAATGTATTTACTTACTTTCTGCTTGCTGTGGTGTGACCTTTAGTGTCTGCAGTTTAAATGTTCAAACGTAACACATAATTTCTGTTTATTGTGGTCTGGCCTCTATTATCTGTGCAGTTCAATGGCTTAAAATAACATATTATTTGTTGATGTCCAGGTAAAGCTTGGAGAACCAGGATGGAGGGATAGGTACTACGAAGAGAAGTTTGGAGCAAGAACAGCTGCTCAGATGGAAGAAATACGTAGGGATGTTGTAAGTATATTGGAAGCAATATTGCCATTACACCAATTGGTGCTTAATAGAAGATTCTGTTTGGTCTTTGTCAGATTATATAAAATTTTCTTCTTTTTTTTTTGCATTATCTTATATTTATTGTTCTCTATGCATTTTTAGGCTCTCAAATATACTGAAGGTTTGTGTTGGGTAATGCATTACTACTATGAAGGGGTCTGCTCATGGCAATGGTAATTTGCTTGCTCGAGTTGGGCCAAATTTGCCATATAATAATATAGTTATTTTTAAAGCAGCAGTAGATTTTACTGAGTCATTCAAAATTTGTCTTACTACTTGTAGGTTTTACCCTTACCACTATGCTCCTTTTGCTTCGGATCTACGGAATTTGAGTCAGCTCAATATAACTTTTGAGCTTGGTTCACCATTTAAGCCATTTGATCAGCTTATGGGGGTTTTTCCTGCTGCAAGGTGAATATGCTAAGTTTGCATTTCTGTTGTCTAGGTTTATTAATTATTGTGATTTTTTCTTATTGGTTACATTTCATTTTCAGTTCTCATGCACTCCCTCTACAGTATCGGCAACTGATGACTGATCCAAATTCACCAATAATTGATTTTTATCCAACAGGTATGCTTATTTCGTAGACATAAGAAATGGACTATAGTATAAGACCCTCTCTTAAGCTAAGATAGTTTCTAATCTCTGTTCTCCCATTGGCTTTGCAGATTTTGAGGTAGATATGAATGGGAAGAGATTCGCTTGGCAGGTACTTAGCATAATATTTAGATGTGATACATCCTTGGAGATCATACTTTTTGTTTATCTGCCATGACTGATAACTATGCATACTTCACAGGGGATAGCAAAACTGCCCTTTATTGAGGAAGATCGGTTGCTGGCTGAGATTAAAAAGGTCGAGCATACTTTGACGGTACGAAAATGAAGCAGTTTCTTTTGTGTATATGCTTGTAAACCATATGATATTAAAAAAAATGTTATCTAAGATTTTCATCTCTTTCCTCATCTGTGTATTTTGAAACTAATTTCCTCATCTTGTGTAGCCTGAAGAAGCAAGGAGAAACAGTACCATGTGCAATATGCTTTTTGTGAATGGCTCCCATCCTCTTTCACCTTATATCTACTCTCTCAACAGCAAATTTGGGAATATTCCAGACAAAGACCGCAACGAAATCAAAGAAAAACTGGATCCTTCTCCTAGGTTAGCTATGCTTTTCAGTATTCTTGATCAATTGACCATGAGGAGATTGTACCTTGACCAAATATACCTGCTTCGTCTTTGTGGAAAATAAGTTTGGCTACTATATGATTTTGCTTAAAGATTCATGGGTGATTTCTCTAACACTCTGTGCTTGCCTTTCTGATTTAGTGGAGGAATGAATGGTTACATTGCACTTTGTGCTGGGGATCCATCCCCACCTTTATTCAGATCACCTGTAGATGGGCTGGAGGATATTATGGACAATCAAGTGATGTAAGCTTCTTTGCTTTTGCCAACGATCACATATGATTTTTTTTCGCAATCTAACTAACGAGTGTGACATTTCCCTTAACCAGATGCTCAATCTACATGCTACCAGATCCTCACAAGCACATCGCCTGTCCTCCTGCTGGTGTTATCATACCTAAGAAGGTACACAACTTTGTAGAATCAACATATAAGGATTGCCCCTTAATTGACCAAAATATGGTTGATAGTTTCTTCATAGTAATTAAACCTTTTGTGTTTGATGAAATCTGCAGAGTGTTGAAGCCGGTGATCTGAAACCACCACCGGTGCTGTGGCATGAAGACAGTGGTAGGAGGCATCATGATAACAACAACCAGAGGCATCATGATAACAACCACCGGAGGCCATATGATCAGAGCAACAGGTACTCTTATCACTTGTTTCCCTATTTTTGTCGTATCTTGCATCCACATTGGAACCCGTGCCTCCTTATGAAATGTTTCAGGCAAGGTACTCTACCACTTGTTTCCCTATTTTTGTCGTATCTTGCATCCACATTGAAACCCGTGCCTCCTTATGAAATGTTTCAGGCAAAACCCAGCAGGAGCTCTATCTGGCCGCCAGCTTGGGGAGGCAGCCCATCGACTTGTTGTAAACAGCTTGGGTGGTGGGCAACACAATGCCCCGACTATGCCATATCAAACGATAATGAATGGTACAAACTATCCAAATGGAAGGCACCATGTGGGTAATCAGGGAGTGCCACCAAGAATGGAACAGCCTTCTGGACGTTCTGGCTGGCATGTTCCTGGTGATAGCATGACCAATGGTCAAGCAGCATATGGTCATTATCAGAATGAAAGGCCAGGGCCTTCTCGGTATGAACGAGATAATCGTGGAAGGCAGCATCCATACGCAAGAGATAACCACCATGATTCTAGAGGAAGAGTTCCACCTCCACCTGGATACCATCAAAACCATGGCAACTCGCATTCTGCTGCTCCGTCAGCAGGTCCTGGGCGGTATGGGCAACCTCCGCCAGCATTTGCTGGGGGTTATGGTGGGGGTTACCAACCTGCTCCATATGGAGCACAACAGCAACAGTGGCAGCAGCGACCTTATGGAGGTGGGGCACCTCCCACAAGACCTAACTCACAGCAATCACAGAACCGTTATGGCACCTTAGATAGAGGTTCTAACAAGAGGCCCTCAGGCCATGGCCGATATTAGTCCCTAACCCCATAGGGGCTTATTGAGTAGAGGGGTTGCAGAATGGATCTAAATCCAAACAACCCCGCGCTGTTATAGCCATGTTGTTTTTTCTTAATTGCCAAGCAATGCCCTCATCCAAACAACCCTGTAGCCTGTTCTTGTTGTAGTAAAACTTCTCAAGTATTAGCCATATAGGCACTCAGTTTTATGGGTGATCGACTAAAAGCTTCTAAGTTTGACTTGAGGACACCAAGGAGCAAATGTTGTTGTATACTAGCATTTATGCCAGGCCATCTGCAACTAGGGGCTTTGGTGGCTCTTTCGTTTGTGGTTCTCATTTATTCAAAGTATTCTTGGGGGTTGGTTGATAGATTATGATTAAGAAGTTTTGAACTGTGGTGATAGTGTATGTAACATAAGTCTATACACTTTTGATGATAGATATATCCATAATCATGTATTTGGTTCATAGATGGCAGTAATAAAGTGTGATTTTTGTCTCATTGATGTTTTGTTGCCTTGTCTGTTATTATTGGACTGCCAGATTTATTCCATACAGACTTGACAAATACTATATGCTGAGTTTGTGGCACAAAAGTCGTTTACATGTAATTATTGATTCAGTTCCGGTATTTGAATATGTGACTGTCATTGTTTTATTTTGTTATGGGGCAACCCAGTGAATAACCTGCCGGTTGATTTGAGTTCAATTTTTTCTTGTTCTGGAATTTACTTGCATTTATGGGTTAAAGTCTCAAAAGGAATCAAAATGGTGTGTGTGTGTGTGTATATGTCTGATTATTGGCATCCAAGCCTTCTCTAGTTTGAACAAACTTCTGCATCAATATTCAATCGGCTTCACTATGAGCATAACTTTTCCCAATTTATTTGAGGATCCACAATGCCGCTGCCTGCAATATCATTTGAATGAGTGCTGAAGTTTCATGGAAGCTCAGGAGTATTTTGCCTTATCAAAAACTATAAAACTGTACTGATGATGTGCCTTTAAACTGGAAAGAATAAAAGAACCCCAGCAACTAATGAGACTAACAGAAACGGATTTAAGAAACCAGTCTCAATCTCAACAGTTTTGGTCTCTCAGAAGTCAGAACCCTTAGCAGCCTACTTTACCTTCGCCAATGATCATCTGTGCTTAGATCAACAAATATATGCCAACTACTGACGGTGGATCACAAGAATGACCTATAGAGTCTGGATTTCAGGTTGTATGTCATTGACACTGATAGTGTCAGCAGTAGATGAAAATGAGCTTTTGGACCTTGATCTTGATGACCTTGAGGATCTTGCAGACGCCCTCGGTGAATCATTCTTGGATTTCTTCCTTCTTGACTTCCTGGGTGGCTTTGGTATGTCAGGGTACGGAATTGCTTCTTGACTGGTACTTTCTGGGAATATACTAAAGGGTGATATATCACGAGGCTCGTCGAAATCTGTAATGACAAAAAGGAGACTTTGCAAATCAGTAGCAAATATATCAGTATAGAAAGGCTTTTGAATATGTTTTGCGTCTGAGGAATTAAGTTGCGCTTTCAAAGCGTTTTATTATACCTTTTGTTTGGTAGTCATATGCCATATGCTTAATCATGTGGTTACTTTGGTAAATATGTGGGTTTGATAATCAGAGTTATTATAGCATTATTTGGACGGAGAACATGAATGGCACCAAGTTTTAGTTTGGTATCTCATAATGTCGGTCCGTGGTGCACCTCCACTTGTTCTTATAATCTTCTATTCAACGGTAAGCATAAACTTGCAAATTGCAATGGACCTGTTAGTTGGGAACACTGGAATCTCTTTTGTTGATGGAGCATATGAGGCTTCAGACAGAACACAGCATCGTGGGTGACATGTTTTATCGAGTTTGACCAGCTGCAATTCAGAAGGAGCTTTATTTATATTTTAAAGCAAGTTGGTCAGATACAAATTATAATCTGAGTTATTTTTATCAGATGCCAAGAAAAAACATTGGCCGGGCCCTCGCGTCGCTCTCGGGCGACTCGGGGGCGACAGCGCCCGCCGTCGCCAGCCCACCTGAACCCTAGCCCGACGGCCGCCGCCGCCGAAGTCGGCGTCCGTGCGCGTCCCCCTCCGCTCTCCCCTTCTTCTCCCCTTCCCCTCTCAACCCCCAACCCGGCCCCGGTCGTTTCGCGGTCGCTTGGTCGCCGGCGTCGCCGGCGGCGGACCTCCCTCGCCGGAATCACCCCTCCTCTGCCGGATCCGCTCCTTTGCGGGGTTCCGCCCGCGTCGTCCGCTCGGGCAGCACGGGCGGCACCCCGCCCGCCGCCGCCGGTTCCGTCCCCTCGCTCCTAATGGCTGGATCCCCTCGGGGAGGCCGGATCCGTGGGCTCGGTGTCCGGATCCACGGCCTCTGGGTCGCCGGGCCGCTCGGCGTGGTGCTGCTCGGCGGTGGCTTCACTGCTGTGGCGGGGCCCGCGGCCGGTTCCTGCTCGGGGGGGTGGTGGACGGCGGCCCCGGTTTGCCGGTGGTGCGCGCGTGATGCTGATTTGCCCCCCTGGGCGGTTCGCGGTCGGGCGTTGGTGGTTCGCGGCGGCGGCGCCGGTCTGCTTGGTTCGTGCAACAGTGGGTCGGCGACGCCGTGGTGGCATGGCTGACAACGGCTTCCTTGGGCGCGCAGCAACGTCGTCGTGGTGGCGTCGTCGGCTTCGGCCTTGCAGGGGGCGCACCAGCGACATCTTGGTGGTGGGGCTGGTGGCGCCGGCCGTTTCTTGCACCTTTGTGTTTGAGTTGATGCGGGTGAAAACCCGACCCTCCTTGGGACGGCGTCGTCGGCGCCTTTGGCGTCGTATCCTTCCTGAAGGCGACGGCGGGCATCTCTCACACGGGCCTGGTCCCTCTCTGCGCCGTCGATGTGGACGCCGGTTTTCCCCGCCGCGTCTGGGTGATACCCCTTCCCACCTTCACCTGCCATGGAAGTTGGTCCTCGGCGAAAACCATGTCCAGTTTATGCGACGACGATGGCGCCTAGTGTGTCATGTCCCTGCTGAGGGCGTCGTCCATGGACACTTCCATGCCCCCTCTGCGGGTGGTCTTCTTCTTCTTTATCTAGCTGGGGATGGTCGCCTTCATCTGAGTTGCCTGCCTGTGCTGCTTCGACACATCATCACCGTGCCTGCTGGAGCTGCGACTTCTTCGGCGGATGCTTTGCCGCCTTTGCTTCGTTTCGTCTTGGCGGATGCTTTGCCGCCCTTGCACTGGCGGATGCTTTGCCGCCTAGTGCGCTGCTTGTTGGTTGTCTCTGACGGATCCTTTGCCGTCGTGGTGCTGGTTGGTCGTCTCCAACGGATGCTTTGCCGTTGTGATGCTACGGTTTCGGGTGGATGCTTGGCCACCCTCAGGTTGCTTGGTAGTCCTGGTCCTCAGCTTCGGTGGTGTTGTTCTTCGTGTAGGTTCAGATGTTCCTGGTCGTTTGGTTGGGGCTTGGCGGGCTTTGTAGGGTCCCTCTCGGGCCTGTGGTCGTTGCTTTGCTAGTTTGCTGGCCGTTGGTTTTGTTGGCCATTTTCAGTTTTTTCTCTGCGTTTAGTCCTTTGTGTGCTTGGGTTGGTCAACTTCTGTTTGGCCGGTATCAAGCAATGTTTGTAAACTGCTTTCCTCTTAATGAAATACGTGCTAAGGCACGGTCGCCAAAAAATCTGAGTTATTTTTGGTTCAACCAATCGCTGAATGATGCTTATCAAGGAAAAATATTTGAATATGTACGTAGTTTCTGACATTTCATACAAGGATCAGGAATTCAGGATCACCAGAAAAAAAAAGGCTGTTCATGTTGAGAAACTTAACTTTCAGTTATTAGCCAAAATTTCCACTCAAAGAAAGTTGTGTGATGTTATGTCAGAGACAAAATCTAGGGAAACAGAATCACAAAAGTTCATTAAAGGCATTCTCTCAAGGAGTCAAGGGTACAATTTAGATCCATATGGACGAAACCTTTATCGTTTAGTCGTCATATAAGGCCCTGTTTGGTTTCCATAAGTTAGGGGACTTAAAAGTGCAAATAAATCACTTATGGTAACCAAACAGCACTGACTTAAAGTGCAAAGGACTTATAAGTCCATAAGTAGCTTCACCCCAACTTAAAGTAAAATAAGTAACTCTTTCCCCCTCCTACCCTGGGTGGGACCACGGACAGGGGCATGGGATAGGGGTAAAACAGTCTTTACTCACTGACTTATAAGTCCCTATAACCAAACACAACTGACTTAAATACAACTGACTTAATAAGTCAGACTTATTGAAACCAAACAGGGCCTAAGTTGCATTGATCCGAGCTCCACCAACCGCACAAGATGCTGCTGGTAGTTGAAAGACATCAAAACCTTTTTAGTAGCATCATGAATGCATGCTATAACTTTTGATCTTCGATGGATCATGATTCAATTATTCATGAACCAAAATCAGATTGCTATCTAAAAATGGTAACATGAGAGCATATTCCTGGGACAAACAACTGTAGTTTCCTTCCCCATACACACGTCGTCACCAAACTAAATTAAAGGCAGAATATTCTTCCCTAAAGAAAGCAGAAACGGCTGGCAAACATGTGCGCCACTACTGCAAGAACAAATGAACATTAGGTCTGAAAAGATCACCTTGAGAAGCCCAGGAGGTTCGTGCCGACGGTCCAACATTGCTTAACGAGGAGAAGTCCGGTGACCCCTTCATGTCATTCATCTGCAAAGAATTTTGGAATTTATCAGCTTCTGAACTGATCATGACTAGTGCAGCAAATAGGCTTAGAAAAAGGGAAAGAGTTGTAGCATTGTTTGAAATTGTGAATTTTGTGATGTATACCCAGCTAGGAGACGCTGCACTCCCTGTTGGGCTGTCCCAACCAATGTGCGCGACATGCTTCACATCAGTCGGATGACCGATCTCCATCTGGTGCTCCTTGACCACTGAAAGAAATCAAGGAACTTGAAATTTCAAGATTCTCTCAAAATCGTCACAAATTCACCCATCTTTGCTCTTTGTATGAAAACACGCCAAAGCCGTACATGTTGGTTATGATTACATACCGAAGATCTGAGAAATGACCTTGAGGCCCTTGAATACACCTTTCATCTTGTATGCCATTGGTTGATTGGTAGATGTGAACAGAAACAAGCCCTTTGGACAGAAATGCAAAGAAAAACCGGCAAAATGTCAAGCCAAAAAAGATCTCTTGATTCAAAACTATCTTTGTCTCTAAAAACTTTTTGAAAACAAAAGACATGCACAGCTGAAAGAAGATTCATAATAACCAAGGAAAGCAATCTATGGGTTCAGTAATGCACATACCTAAAGGGTAGAAGATGATGGTGCTAGTTGATACCCTTCTTGGATGTGTCAATGGAATTATTCAGAGTATGCAACAGTCCCATCACCTCCAATTCCCTCCTCTAGCATGGCATCAGCAACATCCACGAGAAGACTGCATCTGTTGGGGCTTATATCATTGGCGAGAGGAATGGAATAAAGAAACCAAAAGCTTATATGATTGCACCCATCCCCTACAATACAATTAAAATAATGCTCCTAAGTTAACCTTCTCTTTTATGCGGCAAGAAGGATCAGAACGGGTGGCTAGTCTTTTGACCTGACAGAAAATAGTTGTGGAGGGTAATGGCTGTTTCATTGGATCTGAACACCAAAAGCTGGATGCAAAATTTTCATCCCATGCCGTAGACATTTTCTGTACCCTGTTTTTCTTTTTGCTGGGGAATACAAATAATAATAAACGGACAGCGTGTGAAATACAGCAAAGCAAGCAGTGCAATTTTTTTGAGCCCCTGTTTTTGGGCTAGCTGCTGTCTCGCGGACACAGCTAAGAATCTAAGAGAGAAATGGATTACATTAAGCATGCGATGGAGCCACGATGAGGAACAGGCCTGCGAATCAGTCAATAGCCGCGTTTCTGGATGTTCCCTGATCTGAAGAACCGACGAGAAAAATGTTTCTGGCATTGATTCTGTGCGAACTGTTCGGCACGCAAACACAATTGATTATTTGATTGTGTAGTACATCGTTTAACATATATAGTTTTTGACTGATTTTAGATCATCTTTGTTCGTTAAAAAAAGGACTTCAAATCGTCTCCGTAGTACACTGCCGATTTATATCGTCTTTATTCATTGAAAATAGAATTGTGTAAAATGATTTACATAGTATACTGCCAGACCAGTCACGCAAGACAACAAAATGATACTCCCTGGGTTAGAAAGTGTAAGATTTTTAGTTTTGTTATTATAATTTAGTGTTCTCCAATTTTGAACAAGTTTATAGAAGAAAATGTATTGACACCCCATATATGATATATACCGAATAGATGCACTTTTAGGGCATATTTTCATAATTTCATGAAACCAAATTAATATCGCACATGTTGTGTATTTTCTCAATAATCTCGATCGAACTTAGAAAAGCTTGGCCTAAACTAATACATCTTGCATTTTAAATCGTCTCCATTGTATATTACCACACGAGTCACAAAAAAGGCAACAAAAATATTCCCTCCATTCTAAAAATTCAAGATGTTTAGTCATGTTATTGTACATAAGTTTTATCTAATCTTGAACAGCTTGTACTATACACTATCACATATGCAGTATCAGGGCTATTTTTATAGTGAATTTAATGAAAAGCTAATTTGATGTCGCAGATGTTTTATACTTTCCAAATAAACTTGACTGAACTTAAAAATTGATTTAAACTAAAGCATCTTGCATTTTGAAACGGAGAGCGTACGATCCATCGATGAACACGATGAAAAGGGCTAAACCAATTCACCATGGGCTTTTACGTGGCAATCCAAGCCCACGAAGCCACGCGCAGAAGCGCAAGCCCAAGTCCTGACGACGCCGACAACAGTTGACCACTCCACAGTGAGCGAGCTACTGCGCGTCGCTTCGTATCCTGCTGCTTCCTCGCCGGCGTCGCTCTCCGCCGCCGCCCATCGCCATTGCTGCCGCACCCCGCCACGCCCAGTCGCCCACCACCTCAGGCTAGTCGTCGATGGGCGCCGCCACATTTCCTTCTACCACCGTCATCCGGCCCCGCCGCCTCTTCCCTCTCGCAGCTAACCAGCAAAACCCCAATCTGGAAGCTCCCTCTGATCGCCTTCTCAAGGTGACCGATCCTCCTCTAGTTTCTCTGTACTTTATCACTTCGCAGGCAGGAAAATTCGTCGAGTACCAACTCATTTCGTGGATTGTTGGTTTTAATTTTCGACCTCAATCATGAATCTTGTTAGGTAGCCTAGGGTTTTCTTTCCCCCCTTATGCTGGTCGATTTGTGCCGTTGATGGGTCCACTCGACCTGTGATGTAGGATTTCTCAATTTGTTGGATCAACATAGTTTTCCGTGAGACATTGCGTTAATTGGGTTCACAGGTCTTCCCCCACCCCCCCTTATACTGAGAATAGTTCTACAAGTAGCACTCTGCTGCTACTCGGTTTAGAGGATCTGTATATTGTTATAATTGTGATAGTACTTGCTTTGCAGTCTGCTTGTTTCTACAATATCATGCTAGAATGCTATATATCCTAATGTGTTTGTTGCTTACTTCAGAGTTCAGATGCAGATCTTTCTGAATACTCTAACTGGCAAGACGATTACCCTCGAGGTGGAGTCATCTGACATGATCGACAAAGTCAAGGCACAGATTCAGTACAAGGAGGGGATTCCCGCAGACCAGCAGCGCATTATTCATGCCGGCAAGCAGCTTGCGGATGGCCACACACTTGCTGATTACAACATTCAGAAGGAGTCCACCCTGCACCTTGTCCTACGTGTACGTGGTGGCATGCAGATTTTCGCAAAGACCCTCGCTGACAAGATCATTACCCTAGAGGTTGAGTCCTCTGATAAGATCAGCAACGTAAGGAAAAGGTTCAGGATAAGGTTTAGGACTGGGTATTCCCCCATACCAGCAGCTGCTCATCTTTGCGGACAAGCAGCTTTTGGACTGGCACACACTTGCCAGTTATAACATTCTTCAGGAGTCCACCGTGTATCTTGTACTCCGTCGGCCACTTGATGGCATGCAGATCTATTTGAGGGAACTCACCGGCAGGGTCTTTACCCTTGACGTGGAGTCATCTTATACGATTGCCAACGTAAAGGCAAAGATTCAGGACAAGGAAGGGATTCCCGCAGCCAAGCAGCGCCTTATTTTCGGCAGCAAGGAGCTAGAGAATAGCCTCACACTTGCTGCTTACAACATCCAGGAGGAGTCCACCGTGCATCTTGCGATCTGTCAGGCGCCATCGACCAGTTTCAACGGCATGCAGATCTATGTGAAGACTACACCAGAACTGGAGACACCATTACCATTAAGGTGGATTTATCTTACACGATTGCTGATGTAAAGGCAATGCTCCATGACAAGGAAAGCATTCCTCCAGACCACAATCGCCTCATTATGTGCGGCAAGCACCTTGAGGATAAACACACAGTTGCCGATTACGGCATCAAGAATGAGTCCACCCTGCACCTTGTTCCCTGAGCTGGAGTGGGGGGGGGTGGGGGGGGTGGTGGGGGTGTGGTGGGTTTGAGGATAGGGAGGGCATATCTCAGACTAGCAACAGCAGCGCCTTCTTTTGGCAGCCAAGTAGCTGGAGAATGGGCGACAAGACAACATCCAGAAGGAATGCACCCTGAACTTCTGCTGCTGGGTTGGGTTTTAGGTCATTTTAGGTGTCTGTGCAGTCCTTTTGTCTTTTGTGAGCCTGTGACTCGCTCAAGTGGTATTATCTGTTTTGCTTGTCATGAGGACATATACGGTTGTCCTTAATCAATCCTAGAACTGTGCTTTCTTAAATCGCTGAATGTTCCTCTAGTTCCCTTGCTTTGTATCACTTTTTTTTTCCCAATTGCACATTGATGCAGTGATCTGGCCTGCTGGTTATATGATATATGGTTCTCATCATCTTGAGTTATACTGATGCGGTGATGCCATACTTTTCTTCATGCATGATAAACCAAATTAAAGTTGGTTGTGCTCTCTTATTTCGTAATCTTGGTTAGGTAGTGTTGGTTTCAGCTGCAGTATACCTGAATGTGCGATGGCCGGGCAGATCGGCCCTGCCTAGATTAGCTCTCTGCTGGCACCTCTTTGACTCCATCTCCGGACCAATACGCCGGCACATGGTCTTTTTTTTTGTCCGATAAATATTTTTATTTTGAGTGGCCTGACGTCACAAAGAATAGAAAACAATCTCGAGATCGAACGAACCTCCTTATGCCATCGCCAATGCTGACATATAACTATTCAGTGATGTGGCAAGAGTACTAAATAAGAAAGAGAAAGAAATGATTTTCATGCAAGAAACTATGTCTACACAAGGAAAAAAAAGAAAGAGAATATGGTGAGCAAGGAGAGAAGAGAAGAAGGATTGGATAATAGTTTACTTTGAAAAACTATATATTGGGAGTGTAATTTCTATAGTACTCCCTCCGTTCCAAATTAGTTGTCATTGTTGATTTTTTATCGTAATGTCTAATCGTTCGTCTTATTCAAAAAATTATGTCAATATTATTTATTTTGTTTGTGCCTTGATTTATCATCAAAGATAGGAGCACTTTGAATATTACTTATATTTTCATATATTTGTATGTTTTTTTAATAAAACAAATGGTCAAACGTTGCATAAAAAAGTCAACAGTAACAACTAATTTAAAACGAAAAGAATAATATCTACGTGACATTACAAACATGGAAACTAGCTTAGGCCTTGTTTAGATCGGCAAGTTTTCGGCAAGTTTTCACTATTCGCCCGTCACATAGAATGTTAGGACACTAATTAGGGGTATTAAACGTGGATTAATGACAAAACCCATTCTATAACCCCGGGTCGTCTCTATTTAGGCCATGATTAGACAACATCATGCTACAGTAAACAATCTCTAATGATGGATTAATTAGGTTTAATAGATTCGAAATTCAATTTTCAAACGAGTTGTGTAATTAGTTTTTTTATTAATATCTGAATACCCCTTTCGACATCCATTTTTACGATTCGGCAAATTTCTATTTTCCGAACTAAATAAAGGCCTTGTTTAGTTGGCAAAACTTTTTAAACTTTGGTGCATTGGGAAGCGTGTGCCAAAGTTTGAAAAGTAAGTTGAAGGGGGTGTTTAGTTGAAAGTTGCATTGAGAAGCATAAAAGTAGAGAGGGGGCACGTTTTCCAATGCGTTACTTTTGTAACTTTTCAAATTAGTTGAAGGAGGTGTTTAGTTGAAAAATTGTAACTTTTCAAAAAAGTTGGAGAAGTTTGGGAACTAAACAAGGCCAAAACCTTAGTAACGTTTTATCCCAAAAAAAAAAAAAGTTTTATGCTTGGAATGTCTTACGTGTCCGACACGGAGGAAACGACCACGCAACACGGACGTACACGTACGGCTTCCGGGCGTCGCTCCCGTGCGCCACCCGTCGTGAGTCGTGACTCCGTCAGCCTCCGCTTCTCGCCACTGTTCCATCCTGACCATCCACACCGGCACGTGGCAGTTGATCCGGGCTGTCCGCCCGCACCCGCCTCCGAGGTAACCTAACCGTCCGTAGACGGAACCGTCACGCCCAGCCTATATAAATCCATCCGGAATCCAGCCTTCCAAATCCCCCCAGCGCCACAAGTTTTCCCGATCTCTCTCGCCTTCCGCTCGCCGAAAGAATCGAAACCAGAATCAACAAGTTCCCTTCCCAAGGTACATAATCGTCCTTGTGTTTCTGTTGGCTAATTTGTTGCCTGGCTTTTTGTTACCCTGGTGATGACGAATTTTCATTCGTTCTGTTTTGCCTAATCCAGAAGTTAGTAATCGAGGCTGCTGTATGTTTGATCCCTGGGATTGCTGTATTAGGGTAGTTGTTTGCGTTTGATTCGGTAGTTTAGATGGGTAATACTCATGGGCGCAGATTTTTTCTGTAATTTTCTGGATTTGTTTACACTTTAATCTCCAGATCTATTCAAAATTGGTTGCGAAGTCTCTGTGCTTTCGATCCACCAATTTTACTGTTTATCTACTTGGTTGCTGTGGCGAAATTTTGTTGTGATAGAACACAACGTGCTAGTAACTTTAACCTAAAGTTGTGTTATGATATATAGTTGGATGCTTCGTGTCAGTTCTTTGAATTGGTTGGACTGTAGATCTGAATGCTCTAGGTTTGAATCACTTTTTGATGTCGTCGGTGTTTTTTCCCCTTATTGATTCACATGTTCTTGGATAACTGATCTTTTTACCTGATTGATTAACATGTTCTTGGATAACTGACCCATGTCATCTAGTAATTGAGTCTAGGATAGCTCCTTTTGGAGCTACTGATTCGCATGTTCTAATTAAGTCTAGGATAGCTCCTTTTTGATTAACATGTGCTTGGATTACTGACCCATGTCATCTAATTAAGTCTAGGATCTTTTGGAGCTACCGATCTGATTAGCTGATTTTTGCATTCCATATCTAGTTAGCATTCTGATTATTCAGCTAATGCTTCCCTCTTTACTTGTTAGTACTATAATAGAGTACTGAAATTTAGTGCTCTGTTCATTCAAGTTATTTGTCTAGTAGTGGTTCTGGTGCTATTTAGTTGAGTTACATTGCAAGTAATTTGCCTCTAGGCCCTGCTTTGCAAACTGCTTTAATAGTTGAATGTTAACTGTTTGAAGTCCTTGATTGCTTGGCGCTGTTTTGCTGTCCTTGGCATTTAAACTGTTAAATGTTTGGCCTATGCTATGGAAGTATTGGACAATTGAGTGATTCATCAAGTTGCTTGTCAAGTAGTAGTTCTGATGCTATTCATGGTCATGATTTGCATTTGTTCAAGTGATCCGCTGGTAGAGGCCCAGCTTTCCAACTGCTTCTTGTTGCATCATACTGCTTTTTACTTAATAGTTGAATGGTTACTGTTTGCTTCTGTCCTAGGTTGCTACATTTTTTACCTAAAATGTTTTCTTTTTGCTGCCTTCCAGATGCAGATCTTTGTGAAGACCCTCACCGGCAAGACCATCACCCTTGAGGTGGAGTCTTCTGATACGATTGACAATGTCAAGGCAAAGATCCAGGACAAGGAAGGAATTCCTCCGGACCAGCAGCGCCTTATTTTTGCTGGGAAGCAGCTTGAGGATGGACGGACCCTTGCTGATTACAACATTCAGAAGGAGTCCACACTGCACCTTGTCCTCCGTCTGCGTGGTGGCATGCAAATCTTTGTGAAGACGCTGACTGGCAAGACCATCACATTGGAGGTTGAGTCCTCTGATACAATTGACAATGTGAAGGCCAAGATCCAGGATAAGGAGGGTATCCCCCCGGACCAGCAGCGCCTCATCTTTGCTGGCAAGCAGCTAGAGGATGGCCGCACTCTGGCTGATTACAACATCCAGAAGGAATCAACCCTGCACCTGGTGCTCCGCCTGCGTGGTGGAATGCAGATATTTGTCAAGACACTGACCGGGAAGACCATCACTTTGGAGGTTGAGTCTTCAGACACCATCGACAATGTGAAGGCGAAGATTCAGGACAAGGAGGGAATTCCGCCAGACCAGCAGCGCCTCATCTTTGCCGGCAAGCAGCTGGAGGACGGGCGTACCCTGGCGGATTACAACATTCAGAAGGAGTCCACCCTCCATCTTGTCCTGCGCCTACGTGGTGGTTTCTGAGCCCACTTGGGTTGCCTTTGTGTTATCTCTTCAGGCTGTTTTAGGTCGTAGTATATCGATCTCTGGTTAAATTCGTATGAACTCTGCAAGTGTCTAGTTGTGGTTGTAATAAGAACATGGTGGCCGTGCTCTATCGTATTACTTTTGTGCCTCAACGCTGAATCACTTGCCTATTTTACTTGCCTGTTTTAAGCTCTCTACTAGTCTACTTGCCTCGCTATCATCAGTCGCTCATTTATGTGAGTTGATAGGATGCAGCCCTGCTTGGGTGCACGCATTGTGGATTCTGAACTGAATCTGATGGTAAATTCTGCCACTGTGCTCTCTTCTTTCATGAGCTCATTCTGGTGGCGTAAGTGTTGCTAATTCTGATGTAGTTGCAGTGTGATCTGTAGGCCTGATGCAGCTCCTATGAGTTATGACGTTTTACTGTGGCACGCATTTGATTTTCATATTAGCTGGAGCATCACCGAGGTCTGATTGATTACATTAGCTGGAGCAGTGGAGCAGCATCCCCTCCACTCTGCTTGATTTTTCACACCCCGTCTGATTTTCTTGTGAGTAGCTGATTACTGAAGAGCGCAAAGTTCATTTGGCTATGCCATGCCAATCTGAATGTATGATGTTTGTCCAAAGTGTTCGGCCCGGAAGAGACGATGACTTCACAAGTTCACAGTGAAAGCTGAGTCTTTGTGTAATGATTAAGGCTGTGCGCATTCGTCATACTCTATTTTCATTCTCTAAAAGGAATCTTCTGTCCTGGTCATCGAGATTCTTTCCTCTATACTCATTTTTCCCGCACCCATGTTACTCTATATTTCATACTCTATATCCTAGTCATCTATATTTTCTACTCATATCTACTCTACACAACACGTCTACAGTGGCTGACGAGTGGGACCCACTCGGGTCAACCTTATCTCATCCAACTCTCCAGCATCCACTACCGATCCTCTCCACCAACCGCATCTCTCCCTCTGTTCAATTTCCTTCTCCACCGAGCAAAACAAATCCAGCCCGTCTCTTTCTCCAATTCAAATCACTCCACCAACCAATCCAGAGCTTGCTCTCCTCTCTCTCTGCCCCTTCCTCCAATCAACGCAGCAACATCGAAGCAGCAGCAGTAGGCGCACGGAAGAGGAGGCGCGGCAGCAGGCCGTGCGGTCAGCGGCGGCGTGGGCAAGCGGCCCACCGTGGGCGCTACGGCGGCGCGGAGGCGACCCGGCGTGGGGCCAAGGCGGGGGCGCGCGCGAATCAGAGCAGCGGGCCCGATGCAGACGCGCGGGCGGCTCAGCAGCAGCAGCGCGGCGCGGCGGCAGCGCGGCGCGGGGCAGCTGCGAGGCCAGGGAGGAGGGGCGGCGCGGCGGCAGAGGCCGTGGCGTCCATCCTGGCGTCGGGCGCGGCAGCACCGTGCTGGTGCCCGTCCTGGGCCATTCGGCGTACGCGCTCCGGCCCGACGGCACGGGCGGGAGAACACGAGCTGGACGGCGACCTTCCTCCGCCGGCTCCGGGTGGTTGGGTTGGCGCGTGGGCCCTGCACCGACGTGGCGCTTACCGTTCATCCTCTACCTCCTCTGAATTTGCAGGACCGGGGTCCGAACGCTACCGTCCCGTAGCCTTTACCGTTCCCCGGTGCAGAGGAAAAAACTGTAAATCGGTACTGCAGGATGCTTTACCGGCTCTCGGTGCGGACAGGCTAAGGGCGTGTTTGGCAGAGCTCTAGCTCTCAGCTCTATGCAGAAGCTGGTGTTTATTTAATAAAGTAAAATATCTTAAATATCTAATTTAAATATAAAAGAAGAACAAAGTGGCTCAACAAAAGACTCTCGATCAGCCCACAGCTCTAGCTCTACAGATTTCTAGAGCCAGAAATGAGCAGCTCTAGCTCTACAAATTTGTAGAGCTGTACCAAACAGGGCCTAATGAACTGAGATGATCCAAGACCAATTACGTGAAGGGCCAATGAAAGCAAAGCAACCGCCGTCTGAAGAAGCCGATAGACACCACAGTGACCCAGCGCATTCTGTTCCTCCCTCGCTGGCGCCGCCCCATCGCCGCTGCCCTTGCTCCGGCCCCGCAGTTCCTCCGCCTCCATCCTGTCTGTGGCCGCACGGCACCGCCGCCTCTTCTTCTCCCCATCGTCGGCCGTCGGCGCCGCCTCCCCGCTCGCCCGCAAACGAATCGAAGCATCTTCCTCTAAATCGCCTTATCAAGTTACATTACACCAATCCTACGCTCCTACAAGTCTCGCCGTACCCCGATTTCTCCGCAGGCGATGACCCGCAAACGAATCGAAGCATCTTCCTCTAAATCGCCTTATCAAGTTACATTACACCAATCCTACGCTCCTACAAGTCTCGCCGTACCCCGATTTCTCCGCAGGCGATGACCGATTAAATGTTTGCTCCGCGTCCTGTTGCTGCCCCCGTAAAGCTCCTCTTTAGGAGCTGTTTAATTCTGGTGAATTGGTGTAAAGTGCTGAAAAGTTTATGTATTGGGCCACTTGCACACAGAGAAGAAATGAACTGACACGGTTCTCGAGGTGAAATTTTTTTGCAAAGTTTCCAGAATTAAACAGGCCCTTAGTCTTTTCGGTCCAAAATCGTCATCTAGGCTCTAGCCTCTAGGTGGGCATACCTAATCCTTTCCGTAGGGGTGGTTGTTTTCTACGTTTGATTTTCGATCCATTGGTGTAGGATCTCGGAATTTTGATGGATTAGTACATTGTTTTCCTTTTGGCCGGGCACTGCATTTTGAGTTGACAGGGCTGTTAGTGCAGGACGCTTCTGAAATATATTGTGCTCTGAAGTATCAGTTCTTTCATCATCGTGCATATCGTGGAGCAAACTTTTCTGTGATGGAATACATTATCCTCATTTCTAGATCTACAATGAGGATTACAGTAGTTGGATTTGGTATCAGTTCTGTTAAATTAGTTATCGTCAGGATGCATTCCTTCTTTCTACATCCTTTTAGGTTGTGCCACTCAGATGTTGGTGTGTTCTTTTTACCTGATTGACTCCTCAAATATCTGTGATTAAGTCACTTGTAGAGCTTCTCTTAATGAAATGCACATTTTTGAAATTACATGTAGAGCTGACTCGAACATATGTTGGGGCGATTAATTTCCTGATCTGTCCATATGGTTGTAGTGTCCAATCTGTGTGATACAGGGTGCTTGGTTCACCTGCATGTTTCAGTTATCTAGTTCGATTTTCTCATATAAGGTTCGTTCTACGATGATCATGCTTTTAACTTCTGGATGACTAAGGCTTTTTTTTGGATTGAATCCTCAACTCGCCCAGCCAAAAGGATGGTGTTTACAGTGTGCATGGGATGTTTCTTGGGTCGATGCCAATCTCTGGCTTCTCCATTCAGTTTCTCACATAATGGGCGAAGTGTGGGCGGCAAAGTAGTCCGGTAATCATTTGGCAAGCGAATGATTTGGTGGGTCCAACTCAGGCACCATCCAAATGACTCCTGATATCTTGGATATACAAGGAGAGCAAGACATTTCAATGATTATTCGTAGTACTTCAAGCAGTGCTAGTTGTTCTTCAAGTGGCTGTTTGGTGCTATTTGATTTTACGGGCTAGTATATTCTTAAATTATGATAGTACCAGTTTTGCGAGCTGCTTGCAACTACAATATGATGCTAGAGCGTGTGGACTATATTTCCTAATATGACTGTTAATTATTGTAGATGCAGATCTTTGTGAAGACTCTCATTGGCAAGACCATCACCCTCTAGGTGGAGTCATCTGACACTATTGACAACGCCAAGGCAAAGATTCTGGACAAGGAAGGGATCCCCTCTGATCAGCAGAGACTTATCTTCACTAGCAAGCAGCTCAAGAATGGTTGCACAATTGCTGATTACGACATTCAGGAGTCCACCCTGCACCTTGTCTACGTGGTGGCATGCAGATTTTTGTGTAGACCCTTGCTTACAAGATCATTACCGTCGAGGTTGAGCTGTCTGACAAAATTAACAGTGTCAAGGCAAAGATTCAGGTAAAAGAGGGTATTTATTATTTTCCCAGAGCAGCAGCTACTCATCTTTGGGGACAAGCAGCTTTTGGATTGGCACACACTAGCCAATTATGGCATTCAGAATGAGTCCAACCTGCACCTTGTGCGTCGACGGCCACGTGCTAGCATGCGGATCTTTGTGAAGAAGAAGAACTCATGGAGAAGCTTCATCAACGAAATGATCACACTCGAGGTCGAGTTATCTGACACAATTGACATTGTCAAGGTAATGATCTATGGCAAGGAAGGCATTCCTCCAGAAGAACAGGACCTTTTCTTTTCTGGCAAACAACTTGAGGATAGGCGCACACTTGCTTATTATCATATTAATAATGACTCCACCCTCAAACTTGACTACCCTTGTTCATGTCAGTTTCCGATTTTTATGAAGACCCTAGCTGGAAAGTACATTACCATCGACAAGCAGGTTTCATGGAATCCGATTCAGAGTGAGAACGAGACAGTATCAGCTCTTCTTTGCCGGCAAGCAGCTTAAAGATGGATAAAAATTACTTGGAGACTATGGGATCTATCGAGAGTCCACCCTGCACCTTGGGCCCTGCGTGCATCCTGGCATGCAGGTATTTGTTAGGACCATCTCTGGCATCCTGGCTTTGGATGTTGAGCACTCAGAGACAATCGACAATGTGAAGGCCATCATTCAAGATAAGAAGGGAATTCCGGTGGACCAGCAGCGGCTCATCTTTGCAGGCAAGCAGCTCGAGAATGAGCACACGCTTGTTGATTACAACATCCAGGATGGGTGCATACTAGCCCTCGTCCTCCGTCTCAGTGGTTGAACGTGGATCTTTGTTAAAACAGCCACTAGCAGATTATAACGTCCAGAAGGAATCCACCACCCTTCACCTTGCCCTATCTGGTGTTAGAAGTCCAGGTCAAGACTCTGTAGGCTGTGTCAGGCGCTCCATGCCTTCGACCATCAAGTGACTCTGGTGCATTAGGAACACTTGGCCGTGATTGTTCTATCCCATAAACAATGCTTCCTTAAACCATGTCCCTTAACGCTTAGGTTTGGCTTTGTTTGATGCTCTGTTTATCTCGCTGAATCTGTAATGCTCTGATCAGGTCCTCAGTATACTGTACAGTTGCACATATCGTGAAGTACAGTGCATTCTTGTTGTACTAACATGCCGTGTTGCTGCTCCTGCAAATACTTCTGGGTTTACATCCTACATTCCTACTGACTGTTAATTGAAAAGAACAGAGGTAACAGATAGGATTTACGCCACTGGTAACTGAAACTCCGGGCGTTTGTGTTTCCTGATAGACAGGGAGACGTGCCTTTATTTCTGAACTACTCCTAATCCTATCTGGTCCATGCTGTAAACTTACCCTGAGCCAATGACATGAATGTTGAATGGCCTATAAAGTAATGGTAACTGACTTTCAACTTTAAAGATTTCCATACTAATAATTCTACCTCAGCATTACCATCGGGTGTCCTATAAAAGAAAGCATTACCATCTGGTGGCGGCGCCCCTGCCCTCGCCGCCTCGTCCCCTGTTAACTACCGAGGCATTAAACGAGAGGGCTTCCTCCCCTTCTCAAGGTAATCCATCCTCCGCTAATCCTGCCGTACTCCTCCATCTCTTCGCAGGCATGCAATCGCCGAGCACCAATTTGTTTTTCGACCTCAGAATCCTCGATCTTCTTAGGTAGGCATAGTTTTTTTTTTCGGTCTGTAGGTTGTTGGATGCTTGGATCAGTTTATAGTTCTTCGTGAGGCATTGCGTTTGGGTTCACAGGTCTAGCAGTGTAGGACGCCTTCTGAAGTATATGTTGTTTGATCTGCAAATTTCGTTGTTCAAAGATGAGGCTAAAAGATTTCTGTGATCAAACACTGACACGCTCAGTTTCCGGTCCTGGCGATTTAAATCTAGTAGTTGTTTCAGTTGTGTGGAATTAGTCCTTACTTTGGCCATACCTGTCTTGCACACTCTGTAGCTCTATGTTTTTCATATATAGGTCCTTGGTGAACTTTTCTTATTGATTCATGATTTTTGGTTTAAGTTACTCATCGCTCGTAATTGGACATAACTCGGTGTGGTCACCAGAAATGCACATTGGTCACTTTGCCTGATCAGTTCACATGTTTGGAGCTACCAATCTGTGTTTTCATCAGAGGTGCTTCGGTTGACTTAATTCACGTTTCGTTTATCTTGTTAGATTTTTCTTATTTACGGTTACGACTACTGCTACAATGGTAATCCATGTATCATACTTAGTTTTCTAGGTGACTGATATCCTGAATATTTAAGGGTTGCAAGCAGAAAGGCTTACATTTGAACATATACAGTACTTTCATGTGGTGCTAGCAGTGCTTTCTGTTATATAGTTTACTGATGATCTAGTACTGTTATACTTTGTGATAATACCTACGCTGGGCTGTTTGCTACTACACGTTGATTCTAGAATGTGGGAATTTTATGTCATGCATGTTTGTTGCTTATTTCAGATGCAGATCTTTGTGAGGACCCTCGCTTACAGGGTCATTACCCTCGAGGTGGATTCGTCGGACAAAATCAGCATAGTCAAGGAGAAAATTCAAAGAAGGAACCATGTTTGCCCGGAACAGCAGCTCCTCATCTTTGGTGACAAGAAAACTTTTGGATTGGCACACACTTGCAGATTACGACGTTCAGGAGGAGGCCACCCTGCACCTTGTCCTCCGTCGTCAACCACGTGCTGCCATCCCGATCTTTGTGAAGACCCAAACCGGCAAGACCATCACCATGGAGGTGGAGCCATCTGACAGCATCATCTATGGTTTTGTGCCATCAGGAACCGTTGGCTGCCTCAAGGCAAAGATTCAGGAAACGGAGGGCTTTCCCCCAGATCAGCAGTGCCTTTTCTTCGATGGCAAGCAGCTTGAGGATGGGCGCATGCTGGCTGATTACCGCATCCGGAAGGAGTCCACCTTGGACTTCGCCCTCCATGATCCACCTCGCGGGTTTCAGGTTCTCGTGAAGATCCTCAATGGAAACTACTTTGCCCTCACAGTGGACCATGTCAAGGCAAAGATTCATGACAAGGAGGGTATTCGCCCGGACCAGCAGCAGCTTTTCTTCGCTGGCAAGCGGTTTAAGAACGGGCACAACCTTGGCTACTACGGGGTCCAACGAGGCTCCACCCTGCACCTGGGGCACTTGCTACATAGTGGCAATGGCATGAAGATTTTGGTGACAAGTAACAGCGGCAGGATCACGACGTTGGAGGCTGAGTCCTCGGACACGGTCCACAACATGAAGTACCAGATTGAAGATCAGGACGAGATTCCTTTGCACCAGCAGCGTCTCATCTTTAATGGAAAGCAGCTCGAGGATGAGCGCAGCCTTGGGGATTACAACATCAAGGATGGTTCCAGGGTACACCTTGTCCTCCGCCTGGCAGGCAGTTAATTAAAAAAATGTTATTTGAGGTACTTGCATTGTTGCCGTAATTTTTTTCTCTCGAAATACCAGTACAGACGCTCACACACGTACACACACTCACCCTGTAAGTCATATTTTTTAATGCTAAAGTTTGGTGTCTCTGGATGCCTGTTTGCCTAGCTACATCTGTAATGCTCTGATTACTCTCTCGCAGGGCAAGGCCGAGACCACGAGGGAGGAGATGAAGATGGTGCACAGGAGGCGAGGCGTGGTCACCAACTCGCCATATGGCTGCTGTTTTTGTCACCGCGGCCGTGTTCCAGCTGTCTTTTTTTTTCCAAAACTAGCCGGCAGGAGAGGCTGCCAATTTATATTAAAAAGCAGGAGATCCTAGATGGAAGATAATTACAAATTTTGGTCTAAAACAAGACTAGAAAGTTCATTGTGTCCTGAAGATCAGCGCGGAGATGTGTTCCATCCTGCCATCATTATCCATCTATACTTCTTGCCTCATCATTTCTGTTATGAATAGATATTCATTATTTGTCGCCCCTTTCTGGTAAAAAATTCTAGCGTTGCGCTCTAGCTTTCTTGACAATTGCAATGCTAAATGAAATGTTGTCCCAACCTGACACAACAAAATCTCGTGGATATCCAAGATGACATGGTTAGACAAAATGGCCGGCCGGGCCGACGGAATGCTGGTGCTGCAACTTAATATAGTTTCCTTCAGCCTAGTTCTTCTCTCTGTTAACTTTCTTATTTTTCCTAGTGACGAGTGACTCATTTTGCCGTTGATGTTTGTACGTCATTCTCTTATGCACCAATGGCGCAGCCTTTTATTGCTGCATAAGTTGTAATGTACCAAGTTTTTCAAAACATTTTTTACGAAGGCTTTTCAAAACATGGAAAAGAAGATCACTTTTAGCGTAACGACACAGTACTTACAATTTAATCTCCTTACATGTACAATTTTTTCAAAAGAATATATTATTATAATGCGAATACAAAATTGCAACCGAGTATTTTATTTTCTGAATATATTCACATCCGATATTTTTTACTCTACTTTTTGCATCCCTCCACACACAGAGGTTAGGGCTAGTTTTAGTGGAGGTGTTTTTGGCAAATTTTGGCGTAAACGAACTGTGTCTCCTACGTAATGTCTCGTAGAAAACACGTGTCAACTAGCCGCTTGGCCTATCGTGAGCCATTCATAGGCGACACGGCTCAATAACCAGCTTCTCCTAAATACCGTAATATAGGTGACACGGATTGTTCAGCCGCGTCGCCTAAGCTTCACTATAAGTGACGCGCCCAATGTGGAGAAACATAGGTGACACGGTTCAGCAAACTACGTCGCCTATACACTACTATAGATTGTGTCTTTCCCAGCGGTAGCATCACCACCGGTTTTGGGCGAACCGCTGGTGAAACATTTTCACTGCCAGTTTCACTTTCAGCACCACTTTCAGCACCGGTTTGTAATATGAACCGGTGGTGAAAGTCACTTTCACCGCCGGTTTGTAACACGAACCGGTGGTGAAAATCAGCACCACTTTCACTGCCGGTTTGTAGTACGAACAGGTGGTCAAAGTCACTTTCACCGCCGGTTTGTAACACGAACTGGTGGTGAAAGTCACTTTCTTTTTTCACCGCCGGTTTGTAACACAATTTTTTTATTTTTTTATTTTTTAATACTTTTCTTGAACTAGCAGCATATAAGGAGCGACCACAAAAAATTCAGTATAATCGGACTTACGCCTAGACTCTAGAAATTCACGAAGGTTCAACATATTATAAGAAAAAAAGGCTTAATATAAAGGATTGCATCCGAAAATTATGAAAATTGGCATGGAGTCTTTTTATAGACATATAGCCTTCTCATAAAAAAATCAACACATTTTTTGAAATTTAAACTAAACATTGTTCACAAACACATAAATCTCTCACACTCTTCCATATTTTCAAAGGAAAACTTAAGTCTTTCACATCCTAAAATATTATTTTTAATTATTACATGCAAATATTTTTTTCACATGTTATTCTGCATATAAGTTGCTATGGAGGAGCTATGAATTTTTTGAAATTATTAGCTATTTTTTATAGATTAAATGAATTTTTAGTATGTTAATTTTCTGTATATAGATTCTTATTTTTATATTATTTTTCTTATATTTTTCCTTGAGCTGGGAGCATGTAAGGGGCAATCACAAAAAGTTGCAGTGTGATCGGACTTTAGTTGTGGCCTCTACAAATTTATATAGATTTAGAGAGGTTTATATAAAAGGACTGTCTATTTGATCACAAGTACTAGTTTGGTATAGTGGTTAGGTTGATATTGCATGAAGCCAAAGGTCGTGAGTTCGAATCCCATAAAATGTATCAACGGCAAAAAATAGTGGCTTTGAGGGAGAACGGTGGGCTGGTTCATGGGGTTAGCCTCCCATTTGGATTTATTTTTTTTGTATCTTTTGATATTTTAATGCGGTTTTTGAAATTACTTTCACCGCCAGTTCGTAAACCGGTGGTGAAGACCTTCGTAAACCGGTGGTGAAGACCTATATTTTCACCTCTACTTTTTCAGCATCGCTTTTCAAAACCGGCGGTGATACCCTTGATTGTAGTAGTGATATCTTATAGGAGACACATTTCGTTTCCGTGTCGCCTAGGGTATCATCTTACATGGTGCAACATGGCAACATGGAGAGGTGCACTCACGGTGATGTATATACATCCTTGTTGTACTAACATGCCATCACTTAAATACGTGCATGCAAGGTAGCGTGCGATTCTTCTTTGCCATCCCACCTATTCATATTCCTTCTGATCCTTGCTATCTAAAACTTTAATCCATTTTTTGTGTATCTAAGTTGCTTCAATTCAACAAATTTTCACTTACAAAGTTGTAGATCTCATCATTTCATATAAAGTTTTGTCTCCATCAAAGGTGTGGTATGCAAAAAGTTATGAATATCCGAATCTCTACCTAATATCTATCTCTACTTCTAAAACGTACTATCTTCGTCGTTTTTTTTTCGTGCAGCTTTTTTTCGTCCTCGCTTTTCGTCCTCCTACGTGCGACCTCCGCGTCCTTCGTCCGTCGTCCCTCCGCACCCGCACCCCTCCCTCCGCTCGCGGATCGCGCCACCATCCACGCGCATCCCTCCCACACACGACGCGCATCCCTCCCGCACACGCCGCCATCCACGCGCATCCCTCCCGCACCCACCGCAGATCCATCCTATCGCCGGCTCCCTCATGGCCGTCCCCGCGGAGGTCGCCGAGCGCCTCCCCTAGCTGCCGGCCGCCGCGGCGTCCAAGAACCGTACTCCTTCGCCACCTCCTACAACAACAGCGAGGAGTCCCCTGGCTCCCTGCTCGTCGGCAGCATCGGGCCTGAGCAGATCCCCGCGGCACGGCACGGGGGACGGTATCCAGGAGACGGCGGCGCTCAGGCAAGATGGCGCTCCTGCACGTCGTCACCATCACCAGGCAACCCCACCTGTTGTTCGCATGGAGATCCTCACCAAGGTGTCCAGGCACTCCGGCAAGGCGGTGCTTGCATTGATTCCATATTCTCTTCTGATCTGCTACGTGTCCAGGCCATGGCCCCTCTCAACCCCGACGACGAGCAGGAGCTCCGGCAAGGCGGTGCTGTCTCGGCCTCCTCCACGGTGAGCTCCCTTCCCTAGGCCAGCAAGGCATTCGACCAAATGCCCAGGAGAGGCCACGATGCAAGCAAGCAAGGATTTTATGCTTTTCTTTGATGATGACTTGCATCGATTAATCAATGTCACATAGCATGGTTTGTGTCATCCTGAGTGTGGTGTTTCTACGATTTTCCACATTGTATTCTATGCAAGGTTGTGCTCTATCAGTGGTGAAAAGAACAGAGAGAACGAACTAAGAGCAGTAGCTCCATTAGTTTGTGTTCTTATGTTTTCTGATTCGAGATGTTGTGTGTGTGATTCCATGGCAGGATACGCATGGCGAGGCCTCATCAGCCATGGCTGCCCTGCACTGGCGACTGGAGCTTCTCGTCATGGCCACAGGGAACGGAGATGCAGCTGGAGCGGAGGCAGCACGCAGCGCCGCTGCTAGCCTTGGAGTGGGGTGGAAATGTCTGTGGATATGTGTTAAGCCATTAAAATGACATTTTATTAAAATTTACCATGGCACGATGTTAATCTTACACATGTTGTTGATTTCAGTCATTTTTTCCATCTGAACACATGGGTTCTTGAATCAGAGTTGACAGCGTATCCTGGCCTACATTTAGCTGAGAGGGAAGGAAGTACTAATTGGAGGTATTAAATTCTTGAGAATGTTTCTTTGTTTTTTAGATGCTGCAGATGAGCAATATATGTTGTACATGTGGGACATGGAGTAGGCGTAAATGCTGCTGTAGATCTAAGTAAGAACTTTCATTGTCGGTTTTGATACTATGACTTCAGAACATCTCTTTGTTTTTTAGATGTGGTTGCAAATGATCAAGATTTAATTTGATAGGCCCACCATTCAGTTTTTTTAGTTCCACAAAAATGTGTTCAATTTTACTATATAGATATATATAAGCTCATTTCACAGATACCATACACGGTTTATATTTTATAACTCAGCTTTCAGATTCAGTTCAGCGATATGTTCATTTTCATGGCTGCGGTTAGTTTCAGTCTTTGGCTATCTAGAAATTCAGAAGTTGTACACTTCCAAAAGTCCCGAACCTGCTAAAACTTTAAAACTCTTTGCATTTTAATTGACTTGTAAATTTAGAAGAAATATGCATGTTACTTGTAAATTCAGGTCAATTGTCATTTATTTTCTCTCTCTATAATTGTTGTACAGATTAGTGACTCTACCTGCTGCTACTCTCAGTTTGTTGTTTAGCAACTACAAGTATGCAACTTTTCACTGGAATTAAGGATCAAGTATTGCGAGACACAATATACATGGTCAAAATTTGATAGATTGTTTCTTTCAGAATTACTTAGCACTTGATTCCACTAATTCACTGCAGCCCTTTTCTAAATGTAAGATTTTTCATCTTAGCTCTCATAGATCATTTCTTCCTCATTTTGCAGTGTAGACCAGTAGAGATAAGGTCCATATCTGACTATGACTGCAAAAAAAAGATCACTAATAGAAACTGGTTGGACACAATTTCAGTTAGTTATTCATTTCACATGTCAATGTTGGTTGACTCACATTTGCATTGTTACATCCACAAAATGGAAGCTTGTGAGTATTCAGAATGGTAACTCATTTGAATGGTAACTCATTTGGCCGTTTCAGATTTCAGATATGCATTGCCTAATGGTGCGAAATCCAAACTGTAGTTTATCAATTTGATTTCAGATATGAATGTGGATTTTGTTCAACACAGCCAGAAAGCTACAGAATCAAAATGTTTCAAGCTGTTGATATTCAGGCTACTTTGGTATGTATACTAATGGTGAAATTTTGTTAAGAATGTCATCTGGAATGGTCTTTCCATCATTTAGATATAGTACACATCATCAGTGACTATATTAGTGTAGTTGTTAAAGAGAGGGTATTGAGGCCGTTAAAGAAAAAACAATGATTGTTCAATGCAGTTTCTCCTTCTTTTTTGTGCAGGTAGTCAAAAGTATTCTAAATAGCAAAGACACTAACAATTCAAATAAGATTATTGTGGTTTTAATTTTGGACTAATTTCACTTTATTAATCTTTCGTAGTTCACTTTACTGAATTTTTTCATCTTATGATTTGGACTCATGCAGTCTCTAATGATGAGTCCATTTACCCCATTTTTATCACTTACAAAATTCGTAGTTGCCCTCTTTTCCCAGCAAAAGGTAAATTTCTACAAGCTATAGTCCCTTAGCATATCTTCAGAACATATTTTGTATATACATGGCATTTGAAAAGTATTATTATCTTATTTTAGTAGGAAGGTACTGTGATGCCATTACTTTTGCTGTTAAGGGAAATGGCTTCTCAATTTTGAAAACAAAAAAACAAGGGTAATACTTATTCTCAACTAGGAGCTGCAATACATGTATACTGAATGTTTCATGTAGGTTCTTCATTGTATTATTTTGACTATGTGTGCTGCTATATTCAGGACTGTCCATCTAGACTGAGACAAAGAATTGAAGGTTAGTTCATACAAGAGATCATGGGTGCAATTCAGTTTTTTTTTTGTCGAGCGGATCCAAGAGCCTAAGTATTCCAATTCTTGTAGAGATTGGAAAAATAGGCCTAATACATCATTATTTGCTGATTTCTTTTGCATATAAGTTGGTAGTTTTTTCTTTTCTTAGATGGATTAGTTTCAGCTCTCATGCTAAGGAACAAGAAAGGTGAGTTTTGTGGAAGGACATCTTTAGCAATGACCGTCCAGCTACAATCCGCTATTGCACTACACGAAATTGAGTGCTGGTAGTAATAAAAGAGAGGAAGAGGAAAGAAAGGAGATGGTAGGGACTGTAGAGTTAGTTTTTCTAGAGTTTTAAGGTGTTTTTTTTTTTGCTAAAAGCTCTTGAACCATCACTTCATCCCCTTTGTAAGACTTGCTATTTGAACCAACAGTGGAAGACCAATTAAGTTTTGCCACCATATTTTGCCATGATCTTATTGCATTGAAATTTTTTTTGTTGCCATATAACCAAATCATTTATCTTATATTTATGGGTGTGCGTGTGAAGTCAAGGGATGATGGATAACATGGGTTTTTTGGTGCGGCACTTATCATAATGGATAATTTCGGTTTTTTCGTGCTCAACTTATCACATTTCAATATTTTTTATTTTGCTCCCGTAGCAACGCAGGGGCAATATTTATACATGAGATGATTATCGTGATGCACAACTTATGTTTTTTTGGTGCGAAACTTACGGTGTTCAGATTTTTTGTTTTCTTTCTGTAGCAACGCACGGGCACGAACCTAGTCTACCTAATATTAAATCGAGGAACGTTTCGTCCATCGTTGTTTCGTCCGTCCGTTGTCGCCTCATCTGCCCAATTTGTTCTCCTCCACGTCACCACGTGTTGTATCCGAGTCCAAGGCGAGTCCACCCGCACGATTCTTTCTGCTTGCCACGCCGCCTATACCGCATCACCTCGTCCGCGTGATTTTTTACCTCGTCCTCAATGTGGTGCCTCTAGGGAAAACGAGCAAGAGAGCAGCTTGTGGGGCTGCAGGTCTCGACGCGTCGCCGGCTCCATCTCCAGTCGATGGCTCGAAGCATGCACGCGCTCGACATCGCCGGCCTCTCGAGGGCGCCAAGCTCGGATCCAGCCCGGCCGAGCGCTGAA
Source organism: Alloteropsis semialata (assembly GCA_004135705.1). Lineage (NCBI taxonomy): Eukaryota > Viridiplantae > Streptophyta > Magnoliopsida > Poales > Poaceae > Alloteropsis > Alloteropsis semialata. The sequence goes on from CM014275.1 coordinate 57,037,386, forward strand.
GATGTTGATGGGGAGGCCTGGCCGCCTGGCGCTGCTCTGTGGCAAAAGCTTTGGTTTGAGTCAAAATCCCGGCCAGCGGTATAACCCAATAGGCCGGTTGCGCTCCTGGTTTTCCAGGGCCCTCGGATGAACGTGCTGCACTAGCAGCCGACACGAAGACCTGGCAATTAGTAATCTTACGTGAGAGGAAATCAGAGCAAGATGCATGCGGTAGGTGGAAGCTGGTGCTTGGCGATTGATGTGGGGTACGGTGGTCTGCAGCTGATGTTAATTTGCTAATTTGCGACTGACGAGAGGAGCAGTGAGAAAAGGATCGAGCAGACTTCGCATGAAGCCCTTGAACAAGAGACGGCATGGGTTGGATTGGATGGTTGTCTGGTGCTTGGTGTTAGAAGCAGGAAGCACTATCGAAAACTCGAAATACGCCGTGTGCCCGGATCTTTGCCGTGTGCATTACCTCGGGCACACGGCAAAGACGACCTTCACCGTGTGCGGCCAACCAGACACACGGCAAAGATATGGCACACGGCAAAGAGAACCTTTGCCGTGTGTTGGTCTCCAGGCACACGGCGAAGCTCGAGTTTGCCGTGTGTCTGGAAAAGGCCGACGGCAAAGGTCCGTGAACGGCCAACGTCCACCAACAGCGTCTGACGGCCGTCAGACTTTGCCGTGTGCCCTTCTTGGCACACGGCAAAGGCTCCCGTGTGTCCCGACGTGGCACACGGCAAACACGACTCTTTGCCGTGTGCCTCAAGGAGGCACACGGCAAAGCCCAAAAAAAACACTTTCTACTATCCTAACTTTTTCTCCTCTCCTAATACTTTTGTAGTACTCCATGTTTCAATTTGGTTCCATTCTCGACCTATTTGCTATATTTAACAAATTTATTTTATTGAAAGGATTTTTTTCATATAAGTTAAATTTGAACTGCAAGTGCATGAAATAATAGCATAAAGTGAATGGAAAAATGATATTATTGATATTGAGTCTAGCGTAAGGACTTATGCAGTGGTTGAAATGAAATTTTGAAAATCGTGTTCACGAAACATTACCACGAACGTGAGGCTAAATAGTGTTTAAATTATATAAAATTCAAACGAAGTCAGTAAATCATGAGATTTGTCAATATCTCATGCTATCATACGTGGAGCCTTTGGTAAAAGTTTGAGGAGGTTCTGCACATTTTTTCACGTACGACTCTTACAAACTGAAACTTATCCGAGGAAGATCCATAGAGAAGAGAAGGATGTGGTTAGGTTTGTAAGTGCAATCACGTTCGAATTTGACTTTGACTTATAAACTTTTTCTATAGGCAATACAAGACTTAGATTGAGTCATGTTAAATTTTGGTATTTTTTCGGATCCGTTTGATAATTTTAATGTATTTACTCTAATTATACCATTTTAATTGTTATAAAATTAATTTGACCTCTAAATACATAACATAATTAAATAGTTTGAGTGCAAAAGATTTATTCATGTAAATGAGTGAAGTGTAAGGTTGTGGTAAAAATTTTAGTGGTTAATTTAGTAAAATTTGTATACAAAGTCAACGAAAAAAGATCCATCATGAAATATGGAGGCCCCTTTGCCGTGTGCCCAGTGTATGCAACACGGCAAAGACAGAGCTTTGCCGTGTGCTCAGACTTTGCCGTGTGCCAGATCCACGGCACACCGCAAAGCTTTGTTTTTTAGTCCGGCTGCTCTCACACTCCCTCCCTCTCACGTGCACTCTCGCTCTCTCACTCCCTGCTCTCACACTCCCCACCGCCGCGCGCCTCCTGCTCCGGCCAGCCACCGGCGCCGCCCCAT